>JAYJMF010000024.1:3615361-3640200 GCA_036873715.1 Salvia sclarea | reverse complement strand
TTATTTTAATATATATATTTTTTATGTCACGTAAATTGATTTCGACGTAAATTGATTTCCCGTCGAATTTCGACGGGCTACTTACTAGTATTTAAAATAGCTTAATTTTGTGACCAAAAGTGAATAACTTAGATTTTTTTTTCCCATAATTACAAATCGAGCTTATTAGACTAAAATACTTTGTAATAATATGTATATATATATGACAAGTAAAATAATAGATTAAACTCAAATAACTTTATAAATGCCCATGAAATTAAACAATCCGACAATCGAACGAAAAAGCATGAAAAAACATAAATTATCTCAGATATATATGAGATGGAATTCTAGTATGCTTATAAATGTAGAAATTTAGGACCGCATCACGAAGATTCGAAATCGAGATCTTTGGTCTCGGACATTACTTTACTAGGCCAGTACCTTTGTATCATCTTCGTGATGCAGTAGCCTATGAAGCAGATAATGATTGCACCAGTGATAACAATTAGCAAGACTGGGTTTTTATTGTATATCATTACCTTCACTCCGTCACCTATAAAAAGTATTATAAATGCAGCAAGAAAAACAATATAGTCAAGTATATTATCAAATTTCTCAAGCTTCGACTTCTTCACATCTCCATCTGAAGCTGCAGAAAATAATATAAATTAAATTATATTCAAACAGATAAAATTAAGAAGATAATAATCAAATAATATATAGGTTGGTTATGGTGAGAAAAAATTGTTTTTGTGGGAAATGGGAATAACTCATTTGCCTCCGATCCTTGGCGATCTATGGTTCAAAATTACGATTCCATTTGATTGTGCAAATGTTTTATGCTAACCGTGCAACACGAGCATCAATATATGCAGACAAGGACGATTTCATTTTTAAAATACAAAAAAAGAAGATAATGCTAGTCTGTAAAAAGTAAAGTAAATGCATAAAAGTTTTATTTTTTGAACAACTGAAAGAGAATAAAAATTGAAATGTTGAAATCGAATTATTATTATCATTATAAGAATTTCAAATAATATCTCATTTAAATATGAATTAAATTCGTGTTGCACAGCTAGAGTAAAATATTTGTACAATCAAATCAATTGTGAACCATAGATCTCGGAGCTATGATTTATTCTATTTCCTACAAAATGTATTGTTTTTCACCATAATATATATCAACCCATATTAATATATAGCTCACCATATGCTGAATTAGTAGAATAATGAAAAAGGGCTTCTTTCGCGCACAGACAACTCAAGAAAATAACCTCAAACGCCACGTAATTAGCAATATGCATGACCCTCTTCGTTTTTCTTAAATAAAACAGAACACCCAAAACAACTATACAAGAAACTATGAAAAATATATTATGCCATCCACTTATTTTAATCCTTGCACCTGCAAAAATAACATACTATATTCAATAAAGGGAAAAGAGCAAATTTAATAGATTGAAAATAATTAACAATACGTATATATAAATATATATAGCGTAATAAAGAACTCACCCCTTGTTGAGTTGTTGATCGTTGGTGACGGCATGCCTATGGAAATCTCCATTGCATTTTTATTCTCCATGGTTTTGTTGCAAGAAAAAATATATAATTGTAGTTTTACATATTTTCGAACCATAATCTCATATTATATAGATGCATAAGAGTATCTTTAATTGGTAATTCTTTGATTTATATGTCAAGTCACATAATAAGGAAATTACATAAATACGTATTATTTATGGCAAGAATATATAGGGTAGATATGGGATTTTCAAAATAAATAGTAGAATTATGCAAAGTTTCGATTTTAGGATCTTCTAGCGAGACAAAAGACGAAATAAACTAGTCACGTAGTGTATGTTAGAAAATAATCATGCATCCTAACATGTAAGGTTAATATATACCTAGTCACGTAGTGGATATTACCAAAGTAATGGATTGGGATTTTTATAGTTGGATTCATAATGTTTGTCTGTAAATGAAGGTTAATACCTAGTCACGTAAGGTTATATAAATGTCTCACGTTTTAATGAATTTGATCCAAACCTTAGTTATAATCTGCCAAGCTCAAATGAATTAAACAAAGAACTCTAGTGAATCTATGTTCTTATTATAAGCACCGTATAAAAATATATTAATGCAGAAAAGTAACAAATTTTGAAAATTGAGAGGAGCGTCACATGGTAATGGACCTTGTAGGCATTGGTATTCTAAAAATATGATCGAAATATAAAAATTTAAATGGGTCTATAATATATATGTCTCTCTCTCTCTCTGTGTTCAATTTGTGAAAATCCTCATCCCCTTCAAGAAGTTGGAATAGGAGCATATGCACTAGAATTCTTTTTAAAAAATTAGATGAATAAATTATTTTCTTTTATGGGATAACTCTTTCTTTCAATACGAGTTATTTCACCGTCTTCTTTTTTTAGATTACAACACATACGCGCACACACACTCTTGATATGACTCGAACTCCCGACATATTGGTTGGAGGGAAAGCATTTTACCAACTAAACTGAGTTTTGTCGTGAGATTTTCACTATATTTTGGTTCAAAGTAAAATTAATAGTTAATTAATTAATTAAATACCGAGATCATTTGAATAATTTACGATTTTAATGTGCCTCGAAAAATCATTGAAGAACTTTTGGAAATTAAACAAATTGGACCCAAAGTATGTAACTCCAAACATATAAGCCCAAAATGAGAGCTCAGTTCATAATTTACCTAGCCCATTGCCTGAAAATTTGGGCCTCAAAAGAAAAACCAAGCCCATAAATTGTGAGGAAATAAAACCCTGTTGTAGTCAATTAAAATTGATATAAATAAAAAAGTATATATACATAAAAATTTCTAAAGACGCTCAAGCTACTTTATCTAAAATTAACCAACAATTATAGCATATAAAAAAAAATTGATAACTGTACTTCATAAAAATTAAAAGAAATAATATTTTTTTTTTCAATTGCGACTACCTTTACCATTTTTAAGGAAAGAAACACAAAAAATAGCTTTAAGATTTCTCTTCTTAAATTATTCATTGAGGGAATGGTTTCAACTACGTTAAAGTTCTAACCTTTATTTTCCCACTAATTTTGGATTAAAAAATATACGGTATTGTTCGGTGCTTTTCGATGTAAAAACTAAGACAGCATATAATGATTAATATCCCATTTTGTGATATAATGAGAAATTTCGTGGGAACTAATTTGTGGGAATTTCCTGTCTTTGATAAATAGAGAAACACCTGGACGGCAAGTATGAGCCACTGTATGCAAACAAACTCAATTAGACCAAAAAAACACATAAATCATCTGCAGAAATTATGTTAAACTAGTCTTTGCAGCGAGGAGTGATATATATGACATTCATTTTCGGGGAAACATCTGTTGAACTAGCATAAGATTGTCCCAATTAAAATCAGTAAATCACGATTTTGCCCTAGCCAATCTGTGGTGATTAATGGTAGAGATCATATGCAAGAAAATGGCAACAAGGAAATTAAACAAAATGTAAGAGGATAATTACAACTCCTACACAGAACAAACAATTATTCCTCTTACGCATATTTAGGTCACAAATCCCAGAATCAGAGATAACAGTACACCTAAAAAATTTAAATTAGAAACTGGCTTCCAACTAGGCATCATCAAAACAATTAGAAGAATGCTCAAATTTAAAACCTCACTGTTTCATCCAACCTCCAGCCTCGATTTCGACAATTAATTTTTGTTTTTTGTTTTGCATAATAAGCTTAATTTGATTGTGAAAAATCGGAATATATTTAAAGTTTTGTCAGGAAGTTTAAAGTTCAACTAACTAACTAACAATATAAGTAGTCAAAAATGTTACGTTGTCGTATGTCATTGACTTAATAATAATTCAACTTATCCTTTAATTAATATGTACAAGTTTCACTTAATTATTATTCCTTACGGGTGATATTTATAGGGCATATCATGATTCATAAGTAAGAATTTAAATAGGTTGTTCATATTAATTTGTTCACTGAAACACACTATTTAAGAATATCTATTTTGTCTGTTTTTTAAAGACATGGCTCCAAGTCAACCGACTCTCCTATAATGTCAAAACGGTATATTTGATGCTACCTCTCTTATATTTTCAGCCCATTTTTGCCTTTTAGCATTCCCTTTTGATCGTGGATCCCACATCACTAACTATCTCTCTCCCTATTTATATATAGTTCTTGAATTATTTTAATATCTGCCCCTAGTACTTAAGTTCGAGTTCTCATCGTAAAATGCAATCTTTAAAATTTATAATATACTTATTAACTTTATCAAAATGAATTCCCATAATAATAATTAATAAAGTGAAATAAGCAAGAATAAGGTTAAATTATTATTATTGGCATGAATATAACTAAATTCTTCCGCATTATTTAAATAAGAAAAAGGAAAAGAAATGGTGTTTGAAATTGGACTGATTGCGACTCCCTGCTTTCTTACTTTATTCCGTTCCAAAAGCACTGTACAAATTGGACTGATTGCGACGCCTATTAGTTATTCCCCATGCAAATACAATGCTCCCTCTCTGTTTCAACCAAATTGCAATATTAATTTCTCTGCTTTCTTAAAAAAAATTTGGAAATCTAAAATTAGAGGAAAAATCAAATTACATTTGAAGGTTGAACTTCAACTTAGTTGAAACAATTCCCCCCTCAATGGATATTTTTATGTGTGTTGCAATTACAGATTTTATTGCATATTTGATTCACACACACACACACACACACACACACACACATATATATATATATATATCATGCAAACGTCATCTATTCCAAATTGCAATATTTCTCTATTATTATGACGAATTCACATGCAAATAGAATACTCACTCTCTGTTTCTTTATTAAAAATTTATAATATAGGAAAACATAGCATCATTTTGTCTGATAGCTAAAACGTATCGACACCTATATCACTATATCTCGTATCAATAAGCAGTTTCGCATTTATTTGTTACAAAAAACAATCTTCATATTTGATTTTCTCCTTGAGAACTATAGTTCGAAGGAAACCAATGCTATGCAAAAAAAATTTTAATATAAAGATGCTAATATAAGAAAATGAAAATACACACATAACGTCTCATTGGTATTTTTTAGCGTTTTCTCTTATCCCCAAAACACGATCAATTCCAAATGTTTCTTTTGTACGTAGTATTTTTTATATATGTAATCCAAATATGTTAAATAAAGTAGTGGAACTACTTCTTGTTGGAATTTGGGGTTGTAATATGGAGTAGTATATGAAAATGTTCTTATGTAGGCAAATTATAGGTGATAAATTTGACACAAAGCGCGCGTATAGTTTGTAACACCTCGAAAAACAATAGTAACGCCTCGAAATATTATCATGTAAACAAAAATAGTTTTCAATCTAAGTTGGTGTTTATAATTAGCTAGAACTTGCTACGTATAGTTTGTAACACCTCGAATTATTATCATGTAAATAAAAATATGGCTATTGTCACTTAAATACAAAAATCTTTTGGCTTACTTTAATGTTTAAGGTATGAAATAGAATACATTTCTCTAAAAATAGATGAAAAAATATTCTCTTTCTTACAAGATAACAATTTCTTTCAAGTCACAAAATACAAGTTATTTCATCGTTTTTAATTTAAATTGCAACTCACCCACACATACTCACGCACTCGATACGACTCTAACCTCGATCTATTGGATGGTGGAGAAACATCCTACCAATTGAATTATGTTTCGTTGACATAGTCTCGTTATCTTTTAATTCCAATTTAAAAAGTATATATAAATAATATAATAAAGCTTTCAACAAGGTCGCTTTGGCCGAGTGGTTAAGGCGTGTGCCTGCTAAGTACATGGGGTTTCCCCGCGAGAGTTCGAATCTCTCAGGCGACGCTTAATTTTTTTCCTTTTTCATTTCTCTAGGTAATAATTTTCTTTTATCTCCACAAATGTGAAAAATGAACAAATAGACTCCTAATGTATTTTTAGGTTGAAATAATTCCTCAATGTTACCATTAATAATGATATACATTGCCATTTTCCTGCTATTATTACTACTCCATATTAGTTTTATCACTATATGTCAATTTTAATTTTATTTTGAATGGTATTATACATTTATAAAGTTTTTAATATTGTAAGTACGTAGCTCTATATGACTATATTATTCCTTTTATGGTTGTTATTATATGTTAATTAGTAGTTGTGAAACGTCTACATATGGCGTATTTATACCGTACATACGTTTTGGATGGAATTCATCAATTGATTTCATTAATTAACTATTATTATGATGAAACCGGTACGAATTCAGATAAAAAGAACATATATCTCAAAAATATATTTATATAGGTGACGAGAATATCAATTATGTAAGAACTCTATATTCGTTGCGAAATATTGTGTGGTGGAAACCATTGTTTGCGACATTCCCTCGAAAACACACAACAAACTGTGGGAGGAAAATGGCCTTTTGAATTAACCCGAAATCGAGAGAGGAAAAAACTAGACAGAAAGTATTTTTGGATTTTGATCGATTTTCGTTGCCATCTTTCTGTCTCCTTATTTTGTGTTAATTTCATCATTTTGTTTTTGGAAAAAAATTTAGAAGTGAGAAATGTTGTGTTGCGGCGGCAGCGAGGAAGAAACTAGTGCGGCCCCCGCCAACAATTATAACAGTGCCCCGCTGAAGGCGGGGCCCAACAACAACAATAATAATAACGGAAATTATGGGGAGGGGAGGGGTGGGAGAGGTGGTGGTGGGCCCACCAATAAAAAAGCAGCACTGCAAACCATCGAGCTCCCAGCTCTGACCCTAGCAGAGCTCAACCGAATGACCGACAATTTCGGCCAAAAGAGCCTGATAGGGGAGGGGTCTTATGGTAGGGTGTATTATGCTACATTGGGGGACGGGCAGGCCGCGGCGATCAAGAAGCTCGACAGCCCGTCGGAGTCGGAGGAGGCCGACAACGAGTTCGGGAGCCAGCTGGCAAGGGTATCGAGGCTGAAAAACGAGAATTTGGTGTCGCTCGTGGGGTATTGCTTGGAGGAGAATAGCCGGATTTTGGCGTACGAGTACGCGGCGATGGGGTCGTTGCACGACGTGCTGCACGGGCGGAAGGGGGTGCAGGGGGCCGAGCCGGGGCCCCTGCTGACGTGGAACCAGAGAGTGAAGGTCGCGCACGGGGCGGCCAAGGGGTTGGAGTTCTTGCACGAGAAGTGTCAACCCTCGATCGTGCATCGGGATATTAGGTCGAGTAATGTGCTGCTTTTCGAGGACTTTGCGGCCAAGATCGCGGATTTTAGCCTGACGAATCAGTCATCTGACACGGCGGCGCGGCTACATTCGACGAGGGTTCTTGGGACGTTTGGATACCATGCCCCCGAGTGAGTCTATCGCACTCGCTCTCTTTCCCTTTTCTCCAATCTAGTATATGGTTTCTAATTGCTAATTATGTATATGTGTATTTATAGGTATGCTATGACGGGGCAGATCACACAGAAGAGCGATGTTTATAGTTTTGGCGTCGTGCTTCTAGAGCTCTTGACAGGGAGGAAGCCGGTAGACCACACTATGCCCAAAGGCCAACAAAGTCTCGTCACGTGGGTATGTAATTACTCCTCCCGCTTCACTCGGAACGTCTCATTTTTTTTGTGCATGATTATTTTGGAGAGGGTTAAAAATGGGATATGGGCCCTATAAAATCTTACCTAATTAAGTAATGGGCCATTTTAATTAGAACGGCCCAAATTGAAAATGGAACATTTTGAATTAGTTGAATGGAATATTAAGTACTAGTACATATACTTCATCAATTCAATCCTATTTATGTTTAGTTTGAAAAATTGGTGATGGATTGATTATTCAATTTTGAATCTTATTGACCATCTTATTTTTCAAATATTCAATTTAATATTTTATCATTAATATAATAAATGCCCCTTTGAATCTACTCAAGCTAATATTGCATGTATATAATTAATTAAATTGGAACAGGCAACTCCAAGATTGAGTGAAGATAAAGTGAAACAATGCATAGATCCAAAGCTCAAAGATGATTATCCCCCTAAAGCCATGGCCAAGGTACTAACTGTTTAATTAATTAATTAATTAATTAATTAATTAATCTGTCTTATTATTAATTAATTAATTAATTATTTTTTAACAGATGGCAGCAGTGGCTGCATTGTGCGTGCAATATGAAGCTGATTTTAGACCAAACATGACAATAGTGGTGAAGGCTTTGCAGCCACTTCTCAATGCAAAACCAGCTGCAGCTGCAGATTCTAATGCATAATAATAAACCCACAATTATTTTAATCTAAAAAATCCACCAAATTTTTGTATCTTATTCATTATAATTAGTCTTTTATTCATAATCATGCTAGATTATCAAACATCTTGTGCCCCAGCTTAGCTAGCTAGGATCCATAATATATTTCTTTCTTTTTTTTCCCACTATTTTGTGGAAATGGGCATGTTTGTATTCATATATTCACTATGTCATAAACTAGAAAATTGTGATATCTTAAGATGGTCAACAAATATGTACATGGAGACGATCTAGGATTTTAAAATGAGGTGGCCCGAAAAGAAAATGAAAAAAACTGATCCATTATATTTTATACACACAAAAATATTTCAATATTTACATAACTTGTGTCATGGAAAGTTCCAATACATAAAATCCATCCATAAACTGAGTTTATATCTATATTTAAATTTAATTTTTTGGGGTGAGCTAATTTTAACTTGAATCTTAAAAATATATGTAGGTATAGGGAAAAAAAAATGGGCTTGCAATGGGCTGAAGCCCAATGCAGCCATAAGATAGATCAACCCCTGAATTTGTATAAACATGTAATTACAAAATTCTATTCCTAATGATAAATTTAGAAGAAAAATCTAAAAGTATTAAAATGTATTACAATCTTTTAAAAAAAAAAGAGAGAGAATATTCAGAAAATTTAACAATGGGACATTCAAATTCGTTTTTCACTCTCCAAAAAAAGACCGAAAAATGTAAAATTTGCTATAATAATTTCCACATTCACATTGGAAAAATAAAATAAAAAAATTGGGGGGAAAGTGATAATAAACTTAAAGTTGAGGGGGGAAACTGCAATAAACGAGAAGAAGATCGCCAGTTTTTTTCAGTTAAGCCGCAATTGCAAGTGCGAAAAGAGGGGAAAAAAAAAAAAAGAAAATAGAGCGAAAATGGAAGTGGAAAAAACGGAAGCAATTGAATTATGGAGACGAGAAACAGTGCCGAAAGTGATGAAGATTGTGAGCACGAGGCTTCCGCAAAGAGACCTAATCAACCTCTTGCTTGTTAGCCCTTGGATTAATCGGAATTTGATTTCTCACCCTTCGCTTTGGCTGGTAATTCAGCACCCTATTTTTTAATTGCTAGTTTTTCCTATCAAAGCTGCGTGAATTAGTATTTTGTTGATTTCAACTGGTTTCTAATTGCTTAATGAAAATGTGTTAATGCTGTAATTATGGGGAAATTGATGTTGTAAATGTTTTTAGGTAGAGCTATTATGTGATGTTTTGAGCTTACATTCTTGTGGTTTGGGTTTGAGAGCTGCTTATTTATTTATTTTTTATTTTTTTTTCTCAGGTTCTTGATTTTCATGAGATGAGTGATGCAGGGAATCGCCTTGTGGCAGCTCTCTCACTGGTTAATTTCTTCTTCCCTCTTTCACTTTTCTGCTGTGAATGGCATTTATTTCAGCTGTTTTAGATACAATAAAGGGAATTTTGCTGATTCAGATAATCTTGGAAGAGCATTGATATTAGTATTGGCACATTGAAGAAACTTGAGTCCGTAACATCACGATTCGATAACCGATCAATTAGAGTATGCAATTACGAGATGATACTCGTTTGTCTAGGGAAACTTGATCCACGATCGCCTTTTTATTAGCAGCATTGGCGTCGATTTTTACTCAAACTGAACTAAGCCTGCAGAATATTCGAATTATGCAATGATTTATTGAGTGGCATTTGACGAATCTGCATGTGTAATTCTGTTGCAGCCGAGATACCAGAGTGTGAAGCATATAAACCTTGAATTCGCACGTGATATTGAAGACAAGCATCTTGAAATTGTTAAAAATAAGGTGGAGATTGAATGTTTTTTTATCCTCTTTTCTAAAATATGTATATCTTAGTAGTGACTGTGCTTGTCTTTGCAGTGTGGAAATTCTGTAAAGAATATAGAGACGCTTAATTTGAATGGCTGCCAGAAGATATCTGATGCCGGAATTGACTTTATAACTTGCAATTGCCCGATATTAAAGGTTTTCTCGATCTACTGGAACGTCAGGTACTTGATACCTTTTCTGTGTGGTGGTAGTGTATAGACTCATTTTATACTTACACGATTAAATCTGTGATAAAAGTCTAAACTCGATGGAATTCAATTGCAGGGTGTCAGATCTTGGCATTAGGAACTTGGTTAATAACTGCAAACAAATGATTGATTTGAACCTGAGTGGTTGTAAGGTATGCTTAACATATTTCTTTGTCTGTGCTGCTATAAACTGAATGATCATCTGACATCGGGTGGTTTATCCGACACTGCAGAATGTTACCGATGAAAGCTTAAAATTGATTTCCGAAAATTATCAAGGATTGCAGCTGTTGAACATAACAAGGTACCAATGGTGAATCTGACATATTGAAATTCTGATTATTCTGAGAAGTGATAATGCTACGAGTTTATCTCTTCGTTTCAAAAGTAATACCTCATCCCGTCTCCTGACATGCTCGGTTTATTCATGTAGATGCGTCAGGCTAACCGATAAGGGTTTGGAAATGATACTGGTCAAGTGCTCCTCACTTCAGAGTTTGAATCTTTACGCCCTTTCCAGGTAGAATTAATCATATCTTTCAGAACCTACAACACCAAGAAGGATTGGTCTGATATGTATTTCCATCGTTACAGTTTCACTGATGCTGCTTATAAGAAGATGTCACTTTTGATTCACCTTCGATTTTTAGACCTCTGTGGCGCTCAGGTACATGATTATTCATACAAGAATTTACTCTCTGGTCAAGAATTTACCTTTAGCACAATAAACATGACTCGAAGTTTCGTTTCAGAATCTGTCTGATGATGGCCTTTCTTGTATAGCTAAGTGCACGAACCTAACTTCGCTAAATCTGACATGGTACGTTGAATATCAGTGGCTTTCCTGTTGTCATTTATATGAAACTAAAATAGCTTTCTCAAAGTTCCGAGCGTTTGTGTCATTTATATGAGCAGGTGTGTGCGCATCACTGATCAAGGAGTCGTCGTTCTTGCAGAAGGCTGCCGGTCTCTCGAGTTTCTGAGGTGTGTAACTTTCTTTGAACCTATGAGTTTATGCAGCCGTGTGTGAATTTTTTTATAGCTAAAACAATGCAACTATCATATGATTCTGATTTGATTTGGTAATGCAGCCTGTTTGGAATAGTGGGAGTTACAGACAAGAGCTTGGAGGCCCTCTCGGGCAGCTGTTCGAGTACACTTACAACGCTTGATGTCAATGGTTGTATCGGCATAAAGGTACTGCTACTTGTAATAAAATTTCATAGTATTAGTCATTTATAGCTATCGATATTTATAGTGTGTCGATAATTTTGCAGAGACGAAGCCGCGATGAATTGCTTCAAATGTTTCCCAAGTTGGTATGCTTCAAAGTCCATAGCTGAAACAGACAAAGATGTTCCCAAATTACTGTTAAAATTTTGAATTTTTTTGGATGTAATTCTTTGACATTGTATGGAATATCGAATTGCCTTATGGTAATGTGAAAGTTTATTTGTTGGTAGAGATAATGTATCATAAGATGTCTTTGTCCCAATAATAAAAATAAATAAACCATGAATTGGCTTGAAAATAAATAAATCTGTGTTTAAATTTGAAGCCAACTTCAATGTTGAACTCACCTGTATTCATTCATATTCAAGCACAATGCTTTTGCTTTTAAGTTTTATCATAATATTTTTTTTGCTCTAAGACAAAGGTACAAAGATGGGGGTGTAAATGTGTAATAACACTTAGAAATTTGAAACTATCGTTACAGTAACTTCTCTCTCAAATTTGCTACAGCTACTATATGAGAAATTCTCTTCACCAAAGACCTGCAGAAAGCAAAACGAGGGTTACTCCCAAACATCTCTTTAAATCGTTATCCTCGTCTCGTCTCGTGCGATATCTGATGAGGCTTACCTCGTGTTATGAGCGTCGAGACCTCGGCTTGCAGCGGAACTCGGCAAACAGTGCTATGTGGTCCGAAGACCACTCGGGAGAAGGAAGAGCGGTATCTTTCCGCAAGCTGTTCTCGTCCAAGAGCTCCAACAGAGACTCCACCGTTAACGAGTCGGCTATAACCACAGATTCACATATCAGCAACAGCAATGCTCTCTCTTTGGGGCGACGAGTGAAGGGCTCGAAAATATACCTGTGTAGAATATGTAGTCGTGGGTGCCGATAAAATCTCTAGTGCAGTTTGTAAATAAGGGTTCATTAGTAGCGGGATCCGTTTTCTTTCGCTGCTCCAGACCCAGCCCGGCTGCAACTCTTGCAAACGACGAGTATGCGCTTACCTGAATGTAATAGAATTCAATGCAATGGGTATATCAGTTTAGCCAGCAAGCAGCAACACAAACGACACTTGGAAACCGTGTACTAGGTTTCACGTACCAATGGCAGCTGATGCGTCAATTTGCTAGCAGGGCGGAGAATTCCGAGGGGGTCTATGGCCAAGTCCGGGTGAAGTGGATCGACTTTCCCCATAGCAAGGAGGGCATGTGGGGCACTGTGATTATGAATAAATCGGGGATTAAACTTACGAAACTTAAGGTACAAGCACCCTAAGCTAACCATATAATAGTGTATAGAACAGAAAGAGCACCTTCCAGGGACGGAATTGAAATCGCCACACATCAGCATCGGGATATCTGCACTCACAGCAATTTTTTCTAGTCCTTTCAATAGTGTATGGACCTAATACCAAGGAAGAGAACAAGGAACTTTAATAAAAATGAGGGAATATGGATGTTTGGAGAGAATGTGGAGTTTGATAAGAACCTGCCAAAGCTTCACATCTTTCAACTCTTGCTGTACGTTTATATGTGTATTTGCCTGTAATAAACACACATGATCATTTCTTCCATTAATGTAAGAGTTAACATTTTTGGGTAGAAATACTCGATGGCAAAACACACATGATCATTTCTTCAATTAATTTTTAGTTCAAGTCGTTTATAAAATCTAATAAAGGAATCATCATTGGCAGCTACTGAGTGTAAGTCGAAGAAGGCAGCATGAGCCAGAACTGTAAGCCCACTGATTCTATCATAGCTATCTTCAAGTGCCATGTTTACTAGCATTTCATACTTCACGTTAACATTAGCCTAAGGTCTTTAATGACCATTTTGTACTGGAACGATATTCAAATTCTAATTTGCACCAGATTTAAGGCCCAATGCCTACCTAAGTTAATTGACGTATCAAGACCTCTACAAATTATTACTCATAAAATCAGATTTTTTCTGTTGGAATTCTTAATATAGAAAAGTTCAAAGCTCGCATGAAAATATCCTAGCAACTTTAGCTCTGCAGGGGAATTAGCATCTTGGTCGCGAATATGCGGCAAAAATCTTACCACACAAATAAGCTGGCGCTTCCCGGCATTATCAATACCCTGGTTGCCAAACTTAGCTTCTAGAACTAAGATGAGGGCAACATTATCCTGTACAATGGAAGGATATCAGATAATATATAACTATAAAAAATATGAATTAAATTACTACTAAAGCTAAAATATAATATATAACTATAAAAAATATGAATTAAATTACTACTAAAGCTAAAATTCCAGGAAGCAAAATTGGTTTTCATTGTGCAGTACCTTGATCAAGCGGTTTAAAGCATTTTTCTTCTGAGCACTTGGTACCAATGCATCAGTTAAAGACTGTGCAGCTTTGTTGAACTCAACCTAAAACCGTAGGTGCCAAGTATTGAAATGATAAGCAAAGTTCCCAGAGATGTTATACAGAAATGGTAATTTGGTCACCTCATATTTCTTGACATGAGAGAATCTGTCACGGCGGAAAAAAGTAGCACATCCATCAATGTTCTTTACAGCCCCAACAAAAACCTACGAACAAAACAGCATATTGCATCAGAAACATGTTTTTGACATCCAGGTTCAAAATAGATGTTTTGACCAACCTCTGGTGTTTTCTTTTTAAAAACAGCTTGATAGCCATGTTTGTCCAGCTCCGGTGCAAAGAATTCCTCAAAGTGATCACTTTGAACCTGACCATAACACCAAAAAGAAAGAGGTAAAGTTACAGAATGTAAACATTATACACACACACACACACACAAAGAAAAAAACACCATTTCAGTATATCAAACTATAGTATCCTTTAATAAATGCAAAATTCAATTGACCGGTTATATACTTATATCTCAGTCACCACTATTATGCAATTTAATGGTGAGTAAATTTCAATATTTTAACAGACAAAATGCTTGTAAGCTGATCGCTTCAAATAAATACAAAAATGAACGTGAAATCTCAAGAATTGGAAGTATAGGGTAATAACTCTTAATGCTAGAAGATGTCCTAATGTTTAAAGTTTCTATCAACAATGCTAAATTCCTCTAAATGCGACTTGCTCAACGTAGGACGAAGAGCTTCAAAACACATAAGCTTTTCCCTTATTTCATCAATCATACACAAGATAACTTTTAAGGCTTCAAAAAGAACATAACAGAAACTGCTGAGTACCTCTTGGAGACAAACAATGTCTGCACGGTAGCCAATTATCTCTCTTAATAAATTTTGCCTGCGGTAAGGCCAAGATAGAGCCCAAGTGGGGCAATAGTTGTATGTTTCATTTGTCGCATATGCATCGGATAAGATATTGTATGAAAGCACTGAAAATGTCACTGCTGATGAAATACGACCATCAAAATCTAAGTTCCTGGATCCATCCATCCCAACAGAAATCACCCGTCGTGGAATGGGCGATGGTGCTGGAATCACACGTGAAGTTGAAAAGGTACTGGGGGATCCCACGGTTAGTTTCGTTTCGACATCGACAACAATACATTCGAATTTAAGGACATGGCCAACGTCATCAGCTGTCGGTGTATACATCTTAGAGTATCCAACTTCAACCCACGTTTCACCACCATTTCTCTGAGTAACTGCAGTAGGGTACAAAGCAGTGCTTGCAGTTGACAAATTGGGATTTGACTGAGATGTCGACAAGCTAACATTACTACCACTAGAATTGAAGCGACCAAAAATCTCATCCTCCTCGGTTGCATTTTCACTCAAAGCACTAGCAGCACGCTCGTGCAAGAGACGATGATGTGGCCAGGCATCTGCAAAGCACTTTGGCGAACAATGGTAACTCTTAGTAACAGGTAGTTTCGCCTTAAGACATCCAAGGCATTGTAATGTGGCCTGCTCGGTTGGGTGAACGTTACAAACTGCAACTTTTTTGTCACTTTGTATGCGATACCTGCACGGCGACCCAATTATTTGCATTTGCAGACATTCGCAACAAATATTCTAATCTATTGCAATCAAAAAGTCTCTGAAATCAACAAATCTTCGAAACTAAAAGGAAAAGTATCATGACTCATTTACAAGCTAGAGAAGTATTTCAAAGAGTTCACTTCCAAATGGTATATGGACGAGACCGCGAATAGAATGCTATGTGCCACCAATTACCTCAGAATCACCGAAACTAGACACAGTTGTTTCCCTAAAAAGTCACCGTTTATTCTTAACTGTACTGGCAACCACAAATCTCCGAAATTAAGAGGAAGAATATCATGACTCGTTTACAAGCTAAAGAGGTATTTCAAATAATTCACTTCCAAATGGTATACGAGATTACAAATCAGACGCTACGTGCCACCGATTACCTCAGAATCACCGAAACTAGACAAAATCGTTTCCCTAAAAGTCACTGCTTAATGTTCTTAACTGTACGAGCAACCACTAGCAGTTAAAAGCAACTCAATCCAACAACTATCTATCATCAAAATTACAAATTTAAACACTTAATCAGTCAGCTACAATCAAAGACACAAATATCAATAGTCAATAAGCTCAATTCATATACGAACATTTCACTAACCATTTATATCTCAAGAAATGGCCGTCGATGGGGTTGAACTCAGTGACATCATCAGAAATGTGAGACTTATCAGCTCGCTTCAAAAGCACATACGGAGACAATTCGCATCCAACAATGGGAATATCGGACGGCAAGTGCACCCGAAGCACAGTCACCATTTTGCCCTCTTCCTCTTCTTCTTCCCCAACGCCTCGCCCTCCGCCTCCGCCGCCGTCTTCGCAAAACCTAAAACAGAGTAAATTGAGGAATCAAACAACACTTCTAGGCGGAGTTGTGGCGGACCCGCCATCACCGAACAGCAGCGCCAATCGCCAGCCTTACGTCCCGAAACCCCCAATAAATCGCGGAAAAGTGGAAATTGAACCAAAAATGGGGATTTTCGATTGAGGAATTGGACGATCCCGGGGTTAATTTAATCGGAATTAGAGGGCAACTAATGATTTGGTGGAGTGGAGAGCTTGCAATTGCATGCCAATGTGGAGAGAGAGCGAGAATTCGGGGAGGATTGGAGAGAGAGATAAATAGGACTGGGAAATCGATTCATTGGGGGGAAATTAGGGTTTTACAGCAATGGAATTTACGAATTTGGAAATGGAGAGAGGTGGAGAGGGTGAAAACAGCCATTAACAAACCTACCAGCTATTCATATACAGAGGGAAATTATTGGGTGCGGGCGAGCGCACGGAGCCAGAAACGTGAGCGAATAGAAAACAAGTGCAGTAGCGACTTCTGTAACTACTATAACTAACTAGTCCATTTCCTTAGTAAAATATATATTCGGCAATAAAATCCCAATTAGGTCCATCAATTTCTAAATTAGAGTTCATTGATTTCAGTATGATTTATTAATCACTAATTATTATTTAGTAATCAAAAATACAATTTAATTATGATAGATTTACGGATGCACCGGAAATACCTCAATAAATTTTTTATTTTTTTCATCCACTAAATACCATATTGTTTTAATAAATTGAATGTTGTTGATAGTATAAGATATTTTATAATTTACGTGAATAATATGAAATATTTTTGGATAATTCTTCATGTGTACACATAACAACAAAATCTATAAATAATATTTATAGAATCTTATAGTTAGTTCCCTATTAACGGCCTCGGATCCATATTGATTTGTTCTTCAAAAAATCTCTTTCTTTGTTGATTATGAATATTAGAATACATACACACAAAAAAGATAATAAGTAATCGTTCTTTGTAAGAATCTTTGCTCATAAACATCCTAAAGAAATATCATAAATTCCCTTGAGGAATATCCAAGCTATAGATCATCCAATGTTTTATAGATCATATATTTCCCAACACAAATAATGAAGGTGAATGCAATTCTTGGAAAACACAAGAGCTCAAATGAAAACTCATACTATTATATTTTCTTCAAAAAAATAAAAATAAAGAAAACTCATTATATATGACCATGAACATTACAAAGTGTGATGATTATTACATTAGGAGAGTCAGGAGAAACTTCTATTTGGGAGGTTGGGGGCAGAAATAGGTGCAAATGCAGTAGCTGCCACTGCATTTTCCATGGCCATAAGCCATTTTAGAGCACCTATGCTCACATCTCCTCGACTCGCATTTAGTTGAACGAAAGCTCTTCACGCACCTATGCTCCGGAATCCACGCTGCAGTGATGAAAGACACAACATGATTATGAATACGATCAACAAAACGAATGTATGAATATGAATCAAGTGGAGAAGAGCAAACCCGAGGAGAAGTCGAGGGCGAGGGCAATGGCAAGTAGGATGATCAAGAAAGAGGAGAGAGCTTTCATTTTCAAGCATTCTCTTCTAAACAATGACCTGGCTTCATGCTTATATATAACATATTGTATATAATTCAAGCAAGAAAAAAATAAAGATATTTTCTATTTCCAAAAACTATTGAAGATGAAGGTGTGTGTTGTACACTTAATAGGGTCTTTACTTAAGCACAAGTTCTTTTCTTTGTGACCACTCCTAAGCATGGATAAGGATAGAAAATGACCCAAATCCAAATAAGACTTTTATTGCCCCATTTCATGTTTAATATCTTCAATGACAAGAATCACTATTAAATAGAAAAAATCTACACCAGAATAAATGAGTAAAAGCTTTATATGATATAGCTAGCATTGAACAGGTGAAGTGTTGCCCAAAATGGGTATGAAATTATAAAATAATCAGTTTCCAACTCTTTGTTTATCACAAAACAATCAAGGGAAGATTGAATGAGCCTAAAGAAACACTATCCAATCCTCAGTAACCACCCTTGAGATCATTGACCACATCGTAGGGGATCGGAGTTACAGTCTCTAACGTTGCACCTCCCACCATGAATCCGGGTTTTGGCCCCTCCGGCTGCCTCTTCGTGCTGATGATTTTACCCTGCGCCTTTGCTTCGGCCTTCAACTGATCATTCTTCTTTATCCTCAGCATCACCTCTTCATGGCACCGTGATTGCTGAACATGTTCAATGCGAACATGGATTCTCTTCCTTATAATTCTGTTGCCCACCTGGATTCATACATAAGAAGGAAATCAAAATCAAAGAATCTAATATGAACCAAGGGAAATCAACAGTCCTAAAGCAAAAGAGAGTTTAAAACAAGCTCAAAAACACTACAAAACTCATTTTGGCTTTCTTTGCAACCAACTACGAAGCTAAAAAGGAATGAAATACAAAGCATTTGCAAATTAGTTTAGTTGGCAGCTATACAATCTTTCAAGTAATCAAAATTCCATGTGAAATCTCCCAAAATAATCATAATGTGTATTTTTTTTGCTTCATGAATTAAATTTATATAACAAGTAGTGTCTCAGACATCCAAGGAAGGATAAAAGCAGCATAAGCTCTCAAGCCCGGCGAAGGCGAAAGCTCTTAGGCGGCCACTGCGAATGTTTTGAGAAACAGCCTTAGAATTATCATCACAGACAGAAAAAATTAATCTCAAATGTAAGGCCTCCATCAAAATGTGAAAAACCATAAACAATACAAAACTCATTGCAACCAACTGTGAAGCTAAAAAGTAAAAAATGAATGAAATACATAGCATTGGCAAATTGGTTTAGTTAGTAGTTATACAATCTTTCAAGTACTTCGCAGAGTACTCAAAATTTCACGCGAGTTTTTTTCCTTTATGATTCATACTATGAAATATTTACTCATGGGTGGGGCAAGCTCTTCTATTCTGGTTCATGGTTTCTCTTGGCTATATGGTTTTATATAACAAGAACTAGTGTCTCAGACATCCAAGGAAGGATAAAAGCAGCATTAGCTCTCAAGCCCGGCGAAGGCGAAAGCTCTTAGGCGGCCACTGCGAATGTTTTGAGAAACAGCCTTAGAATTGTCATCACAGACACAAAATATCAATCCAAAATGTAGGGCATCCATCAAACAGTGAGCAACCCATCATGAAACGAAAATGTAATCCCAAATGTAATGCCTCCATCAGAATGTGACCGACCCTAATTGTTACAGCTATTGGTCAAAGAAATTTGTATTGTTTGATTCGAACCATACAAATTTCTTCAACCAGCAGCTGTAACTCTTTGCTAAAAAATCAAAATCTCAAGTGATAACACTAATTTGTTTAGTCAGTAGCTATACATTTTTCAAGTAACACATACAGTACTCACAATTTCATCTAATCTCCCAAAAACACCATACATTTTAAACTTCATGAGTTATATTTTATATAACTAGTGTCTCAGACATCCAAGGAAGGATAAGAGCAGCATAAGCTCTCAAGCCCGGCGAAGGCGAAAGCTCTTAGTCGGCCACTGCGAATGTTTTGAGAAACAGCCTTAGAATTATCATCACAGACACAACAACTTAATCCCAAATGCAAGGCCAACATCGAAATGCTACAAACCCTAAACCCCTTGAGATTGAATTGACATAAAACCATATAAATTTCTTCAACCAACAGCTCTAACTCTTTGATTAAAATGCATACACCACTCACAATCTCAATTAATAGCAGAAAACAATAAATAAACTAAATTACTTAACAGAAACAATAAAATGGGCGTCTCAGACATCCAAGGAAGGATAAGAGCAACACGAGCTCTCAAGCCTGGCGAAGGCGAAAGCTCACTCAGGCGGCCACTGCGAATGTTTTGAGAAACAGCCTTACAATTTGTCATCACAGACACCCCCAAATTAAACAAAAATTACAAAATCAGACCGCAATTGAGGAATCGACGGATACCTGCTTGTTGACTTCGACGCCGACGGCGCGCTTGGTGACGTTCCAGACGCGGCCGGTTCTGCCATGGTAGAACTTGTGCGGCATCCCCTTGTGGATCGAGCCGTTAACCTTCACATCGACATAGTCGCCGGTTTTGTAGGTGCGGAGGTAGGTGGAGAGATGGGTGGGGCCCTTCTTCCTGAACGGCCGCGAGAAGGTGTCTCTGGTTCGCGACCTCAATCCGTGCCCAGCCGGCATTGTTGCAGCGAGATTGAGCTGGATTTGGGGTTAGGGTTTTGGGGAGGATGAATTGGGATATTTATTGGGGGAAAAATTAGGGTTTATCGCTTTTATGCAGGGGAATGCTCTGCTCATGGGCCGTGGTGATGGATGAAATTGGGCTTTTAATTGGGCCTTCTATATATTTTTAAATTGGGTCTTAATTGATGGGATTTGTATTTTTTTATGATCTGTATTTCTATTGATAAAGACTCGATTTGAGTTTTTGTTAATCGTTTTTAAATTGTATATCTTGGAAAAATTCCAAAATCATGTATGGCCAAGTGTGACAATGAAGTATATTTTAAATTGCGTCTATAACCAAATCATGGACTATATATATTATAGGTCAAGCATGTGTTTCTATTTATTTATTTTTTTAAAAATAAAAACAAGAAAGAAATTTTTGTCGCACGCACGGACATGGAAGATGGAGTAGTAACGTAATCTATAGCTAAGCAGTTTTGGCTAGTTCGTGAGCAACACGCTTAATATGATTGATTCTCCAACATGATTGTAGAGTAAAATCTATTCGGCAGGAAACTTAATTTGTATTTCTTTCGTTCCTTATTATCTACTCATCTGCCTTTCGTCACAAGTTTTAATATATGTAAGGTTAGGCAAGTGTCTAGATGAATGGAACAATGGGCTACATTATAAATAAAATATAAGAAGTTAGTAGTAAGATAACATACAAAAGTGGAAATGAATAAACAAATAAGCGACAGCGAAATTATGTGCTAATTTATCTTTTTCTTCTTTTTTTGAAAGGCCCACTTTCGTTTATCTCCTTATAGAAAATTGAGATTGGCGACGAAAATGCAAAATGTGGAAATATTAATATATCACTCAAAAACAAAAGCAAGAGCAAATCAAACAAGAAATGATATCTATTACGTACCCACCAATCTCTCTTCTCTTCGCCCAACTTTTATAATTTGCAAATTAAACAAGAGTGATATCTCACTAATCTCTTCACCTTAAATTAATTTCTCACATCTTTAATTAGCCATGGCTAGAGCTACATTGCTCAATCTCGTCATCACCACCATCATCATTTTCTCCCAAAAATCTTGCAATAGTCTCGAAAATCGAGAAATCGCGGCGAAGCGGAGGGAGCGGCTGAGCCACCTCCACTTCTACTTCCACGACCTCCTCAACGTGACGGCGGTGATCGTGGCCGAGGCCGCCTCGACGGGCTCGTACAGGTACACGGGGAGCCAGGGGGTGCCCAAGCACCCCCTGGCAAAGAAATTTTTTTTGTTTAATTTTGCACTATAATTTTATTTGTTTAGAATTTTTGTTTTATTATTATCACCCTTATTATGGGGATTTTTTTTTAAAACTGTTTTAGCCCCTCTGAATAACATTCCTGGCTCCGCCCCTGCAGGTACAAGTTCGGCGAGGTGCTCGTGATCGACGACCCTCTCACTGTGGGGCCCGAGTTGGGGTCGGAGGCGGTGGGGAGGGCTCAGGGGATGTATGCGTCGGCCGACATGAGGGATGCGGGGCTGTGGATGGAGTTCAACTTGGTGTTCGTCGACGGCAGCACCATCAGCGTGGCGGGCCGGAACGCGGTGCTCGAGGCGGAGAGGGAGATGCCGGTAGTCGGGGGCACCGGGGCCTTCCGGTTTGCTCGTGGGTATGCGAGGACGAGGACGTATTCGCTCGATTTGGATATGGGGTATGCTGTCGAGGAGTATGACGTTTATGTCTACCACTATTGATAATTGGTCGAGGGATCGAATCATTCAGATGATCATATGATTATACGTGGTACTTTCTAAATCTTAGTTATATTTAATTTTATTACATTCTACAAAAGAAGCCGTTAATTTTGTCATATTGTGAACTTGCTTGTATAGTTGGTATAAGATACATGTATATATGTGTGTGTGAGTCTTATTTTCTAAAATAAATAAAATCGATCGTTAATTAACTTTTAACTTGAAATAATTGAATGTAGAAATGGGTCGACCGTCGATGGGCAGTGGTGCTGGGGTGAATTGGGCTTTTTGAATTTAATTTTGGGGCTGTTAATGATATCTCGGTTTGGTTTTAGTGTCAAAATTATCGATGTTGTGTACTAATACTTCATTGAAATTATGCAATAATCTATGAAATTGATATTTCGCTTTGTGTCTTATTTTTATTCTTTACTTTCAATTCATTATTAGTTTTGGAATAAAAATTAAGTGTGATAGTAATTTTGTTTTATAAAAAAAAATATTATTAAAATAATATACTACTATATAATATTGGGATATGATAGCACGAAAAAAGTATGAAATATTGGATCCATGATTCTCGATATTACAATAATTCTAATGTAGAAAACCTTTTTGTTACCGACGTTTGGAATGTATAAAAAGCATTACAAACATTACCGCGTGAAGTATAAATTGTTCTTTTTAAACTGGATAACTACACCACATAAAGATGAAAAAAAATACATATACATATACGGAATTTAAATCTATAATCAATCACAAAGGAAAGTAATTGGGTATCTCAAATTCACCTCTGAAGCTACGGTCGGCGGCGGCAGCGGCATTTTCCGGTTCGCGCGCGGGTATGCGACGGCGAGGACGCATTTGTTTGATATTAAGAAAGGGGTTGCACGTTGTGGAGTATGATGTTTATGTCTTGCATTATTGACGTTTTTGCCTTCTTCGCGTCCTAGCATTGTAGTAGGAATTCGTATGGGTAGTTGTCTCGCCTGAGTGTGAGTGTGCTGAGGGTAGTCGTTATGCCGTTGTGTGGTGTAGTGGTCCCGTCTATGTGCGGTCCTGGGTAGTCAGTTTCGCCTTCGTGTAGTGTGGTAGTTCCGCCAGCGTGCGGTGTTGAGGGTAGTCGTCTCGTATTTGTGTGGTGTAGTGGTCACGCGTGCGTGCGGTTGTTGAGTTTTAATTAAACGTTGTAAGGTGTATGATGTTGCATTATTGACGCTTTTGACCTTCTTCTTCACCTCGTAGTGATGTGGTAATTATTTGTGTGGGTGGTTGTCTCGCCTTTCTGTGGTGTAGTGCTCTTGCCCACATGCGAGTTTGTTGAGGGTATAGTAGCAGTAGCTCGTAATCGTGTAGCGTAGTTGTTATGCATGCGTGCAGTGTAGTGGATAGTCGTCCCGTCCCTGTGTAGTATAATGGTCCCGTTTGCGTGCTATGTAGGGTTTTAGTTAAACATTATAAGGTGTCTGATGTGTTTGTTGTAGTAATAGTTTGTTAAGCACGACTATGTATGTTATCGTTGTTCGATAATTTGGATTGGGCCTATAATTAGCCATTAAATTAATATTTACGATTATATGAATATATAATTGAAGAGGTGGTCTCCTGTACCCCGAACCTATATATACATCACAATATCTAATCCGAAATTTGATTTTTATTTCCATCCCATCACCTAGAATGTAGGATATATGATGTATATGTACCCCATGTAAGCAAAGATTTCTTAAAGAGGTTGGAGTGCTTTTTTTTTCGGCACTCACTCTCTATCCGGACAGATGAAAAAAATGGGATCACTTCTTATGGACACATGAATTTTGTGATATTTGAAACATACCCCTCCAACATAATTATGTAAGCTAGATTTTTTCCAATTATACATCAAATATAATATTGAGAAACATAATTATACAAGCAAACTTACTACCTTAAGACCAACCAATGCACACAAAAATCATTCATTTTCTGACATTTTTCCAATGCCCTTAATGCCTCCAACATTTCATCACTTTATTTGAGCTACCGACATCATCGTATTGTCTCATCCGATCTTCTTCCTCTCTCCAACCCTAACAAATTCCTCAGATTCCTTCCTCGAATTGAATCGTATATTTAACTACGAAATTGCCATTTACGAATTACGATTACATGAATATATAACTGAAACATACTTTCTCTGTCACAACTCACAATTATGCAAGCTAATTGGATTTTTTACAATAATATTATAAACTACTGAAAAAACATAATTATACTAGTAAACTTACTAATATAGACGCAGGGAAAGGTTCAAAAGAGAACCACTTTTAAAGTGACAACTGGAGAACCTAAGAAGTTATGACGAAGAATCTGAAAAGTTATGAATCCGCGTTGATAATTTATGAATCCGCCTGGTGAATTTGTGAATCCAAAAACACGGATTTTTTCATTGGGTTCGAATCCCATGAGCTACAAAAATTATATTTTTTT
>JAYJMF010000024.1:3600967-3615261 GCA_036873715.1 Salvia sclarea | reverse complement strand
GTATTTGATCCAATCCCTATATATATATATATATATATATATATTTTTTTTCCAAACAGTTCATTAATCTTTTTCAATGAAATCACAACACACATAGTCATAAACTCATTAGAATTCCTCATGGGCCCAAAATTTGAATTAGTAAACTTAGTTGTTGCTTTCAATTATTAGTTCTTTATTAAATTATAAAGAATTATTAAATTATAAGTGTTGGGTTGTGAATGTGTTATCGGTCGGATTCAATTTTTTTTCACATGTCAAATTCTTAACTTAAAATTAATTTGAAGTCTAGTAGTTCACAAGTTTGTGCTACTTGTACAATAAACCTAATAATTATTTTATTTAAGAAACAAATGCAAGTTAATGTTGTTTCATAAATTGATTTAGACGGTCAGTTTAGATGTTGTTGGTATAAGCAAATTCTTTTTTAATATAAATATAAATATGGAAGATTTTTGTGTCCTATTAAAATTGATAATATTTCTAAAAAAAAATAAAATTAAAATTAATAATGTAACTTAGGAACTTTAACTATCGGAAACAAAATGGCCAGCGCGAAACTCTTAGCCCTCGAAGCCCATACGATTAGGCCCAATTTACCTAACTTACTATTTTTTTAGGCCCATAGAATTTACCTAAATTATTAGTACTATTTTTAGGTCCAAATTAAATTAATAATATAACTCATTACTATTTTTCTAGCCCCAGACCGTGAATTTAGATGATGAACTTACATTTATTTTATTTTTTTTACTAATTTTACTTTTTTTTATTCATTTTATGTAGTATTTTTTTTCAAAGTAATTGAATTAGTGTTATATGCTCTTTTGTTTTGTTGAGTATATTCCAACATTAAAATTTACTTTTGCGTTGCACTATACTCTATATTATGCATTTTAGTTGTGAGATTGAAATTATAAAATAATGAAAACACAACTTTGTAATAACAATCGAGATTTTGTAAAAGAAAAAGAGAAGAAAAATAAAAAGTAAAGAAGAAAGAGATGTCTTGAACTTCGGAAAAGGAATAAATGCAATTTTACCCCTCAAACTTGGCTAAAATATGCCAATTTGGAATCTAGACTAACCTTTTCTTACATTTTACATTTTTATGATACAAGAACCCCTTGTAAACTTATTAAATAAGTACCTTAATTTTTTCATCAATTTAAAAGATACAAGTAAATAAATAAAAATTAATTGTTATCAACACCATTTCGTTGCAATTCTTTGTAATCATCATTATAATATGTAGAGGTCTTCCTATGTATTGTCAACTTGACTGCATTAATCATTTTTTGAAAAAATGACCACATCAATAGAGGCATAATCAAACTGAGTTGGTCTGAGCCAACCACATTTTAAAATATCCATATTATTATTTTATCTACACATCAACACATAACAAATTTGATTTTTAAAATATTATCTAAATAATTTTTCTTCAACATTTTCCACCTTATAAGTAACTTTACAAAGTAATTTATTCGTAAATAAGTACCTTAACATTTCGACCAATTTGCAATACCCAAATAAATAAAACCATTAGATATCATTGTACTTGCTACACATATATACATAGAAAAAATTGATTTGTAATATATAGTATTATTTAAACTCGAGAGTTGAAATCAAAAAGCAATAAATGTGTCTAAATAATACTCCTTCTTCAACGTTTTTCCCTTAAAAAAAAATCAAATTACAACCCTAAGTAACCTTCTAAAGCAACTTATTCGTAAATTATATACGTAATTTTCTATATATTTTTTTTGTAAAATATTATTTGAACTCGAATTGAAATTTCAAAGCATCAAATTATTCGTAACGAAAAACAATAAAATAATATAAAAATATATATAGAGAGAGACATAGTGTCATCATCCCTACCTGCACTCTTCGAATCTCCTATCCCCCAAATCTCCCTCTCTACACAAATCTCCTCACAGAAAACCCTTTCAATTCCTATATTTCCGATTTCTCCCAATCCGATTTCATCAATCTCATTGCGTTTCTCAATCAGGAAGGCGCAGATACGCCGTTTTGGATTGCATTTTTCTCTACTGAAACGGAGCTCATTTGCTTATCGATCTCCGCGTCTGTCGTTAATTCATGCTTTTGTCGATTGCTGTGTTTGTTACTGAATCTGGCGGCGGTGTTGGGAGGGGATTTGGCTCCGGGAGATGAGGATTGCTTGAGATTAAGGAGACAGAATGCCTGGGATAGCGCAGAAGGTTAATGGAAATGGGGATGTTTTTCACAATTCGTTGGCGGGAAATGCTGCCCCGCCGTGTCATACCTTCAATGGATCGTCGGTCTCCGCCAATGGCTTCTGGTCTATGAATCGGGATGATATGAGCTACTGTCAGCTGCAGAAGGTATGTATGCGTCAATGTGCGTTTCAGTATGATGTTTTGTTTGGGGATTGGGAGGTTGTAGTGTTGAAATGGAAGATTGAAAGCTGAATTTAGTGATTTATGCAATGCTATATGTATGCCGATTTGAGTTGATTATTGGTTGTTAAGCCTAAGCTCACTTGCAATTGAATTGAATTTGCTGCTGTTATCTATTTGACAAATTCAAATGCCCTAGAATGCTGCTTGATCATGTAGTAATCCCCAAATTCCACTAGTATAACGGTTTGCGAATTTCTCATCTTATTCTTATGCTCTATTCTAACAGTTTTGGTGTGAGCTGACAATACAAGCTCGGCGGGAACTTATGAGGATTGACAAACACACACTATTTGAGCATGCGCGTAAGAATATGTACTGCTCTAGGTGCAATGGTTTGTTGCTTGAGGGTTTTTTACAGATAGTTATGTATGGAAAGTCTCTACAGCAGGATTGCCATTACAGTGGGCGAACCACAAACGCTCAGAACTGTGGCAAGTTGTGTATTGATAACGAGTGCCAAGATAATGTGATAGATTCGTCTGACCATCCGTGGGGTGGATTAACCACTGCCAGGGAAGGAACGTTGACGCTTTTGGACTGTTACCTTCGCTCAAAGTCTTTGAAGGGTATCCAAGATGTAAGTGTCGATTGAGATTCTACGTAGTTTTTGTCTTCTTTAGGGGAAGCCTTAGGTTAATTCCCTTTAATTTGGATCAGGTATTTGACAGTGCACGTGCAAGGGAAAGAGAACGCAAGTTGCTCTATCCTGATGCATGCGGAGGAGGTGGTCGGGGATGGATAAGCCAAGGAATGACGGGATATGGTAGAGGGCATGGAACAAGAGAAACTTGTGCTCTTCATACTGCTAGATTATCGGTGGAGACGTTGGTCGACTTTTGGACAGCCCTTGGAGAGGAGACTCGGCAATCTCTTCTAAGGATGAAAGAAGAAGATTTTATTGAAAGGCTCATGTATAGGTGTGCCACCCTCTTTTTCTTTGTTAGTTCACTACTTACTAGCTCTTGAATGACTATATCAGTTTCAAACAAATGTAAAGACATTAATCAGTGTTCATGTTGAAATAGGTTGATGAAGTTCTTATTCAATGCTGTTGTAAGGACGGTCCAATTTAAGTTCAATGCAAAAGAAACTTATAAATCCCTTCTTTGCAGGTTTGACAGCAAAAGATTTTGTAGAGATTGTCGAAGAAATGTGATACGTGAATTTAAGGAGCTGAAAGAGCTGAAGCGTATGAGAAAGGATCCTCGCTGTACCAGCTGGTTTTGTGTCTCGGATTCAGCCTTCCAATATGAGGTGCATAATCTGGATTATCTATGCATTGTTTGGATATTTGAAATCTTGTTCCTAAAGTACTGCTGCAATAATGATGCATCTTCTATTTTAATTCTCAGGTTTCCAATGATACAGTTCGGGCTGATTGGCATCATACATTTTTAGATGCTTGTGGAACGTATCATCATTTTGAATGGGCTATTGGAACTGGAGAAGGAAAATCTGATATCTTGGATTTTAAGAATGTTGGGCTAAGTGTAAGGGTTCAAGTGAACGGTCTAGATCTAAGCGGTCTGAGTTCTTGCTACATAACTCTAAGGGCTTGGAAAATGGATGGACGATGCAATGAACTGTGTGTGAAGGCTCATGCTTTGCGAGGTCAATACTGTGTCCATTGCAGGCTAGCTGTTGGTGATGGATATGTAACAATTGCAATAGGGGAAAATATCAGAAGATTCTTCGAGCATGCAGAGGAGGCTGAAGAAGAAGAGGTAAACTTGTTGAAAAGAAGAATTTGCATGTTGTTAACTTCCCTGATATTATGAATTATTATTAATACCCATGTCATTTACAGGATGATGAATCCATGGATAAGGATGGAAATGAGGTTGATGGCGAGTGCTCTCGTCCCCAGAAGCATGCAAAGAGTCCTGAACTTGCTCGAGAATTTCTCCTAGATGCTGCAACTGTCATCTTCAAGGAACAGGCATGTCTATTACGTTTATTTCTCCTTCCTTACAATTTATGTTTTGAAACTTACACGCAGTCAGAGCTTTTTCGAGTTCCCAACACGAATGATAATATAGATCTTAAGGAACTACAATAACTTACCCACTTGCCAAATTGTATCAGTTTATGACATTGTTTAATGTTTTCAATAGTGCACCGTATTGTTATTAGCTCTACGACGTTTTGATAACTTGGCAGGGGTGCCTGCAGGTTGAGAAGGCTTTTAGAGAGGGAACTGCCCGACAAAATGCACACAGTATTTTTGTTTGTCTCGCATTGAAATTGCTGGAAGAGCGTGTGCATGTGGCATGCAAAGAAATCATCACTTTAGAAAAACAGGTGCTTTCACCTGTAATATTTACGCTGGTGTAACTGTCTACCTACAATTTTTCCTGAATTTGGATTAATTCTCGCTTTTCCTATTCAATTTTGTATTTACAGATGAAACTACTTGAAGAAGAAGAAAAGGAGAAGCGTGAAGATGAAGAGCGCAAGGAGCGTAGGAGAACAAAAGAAAGGGAGAAAAAGCTGCGCAGAAAGGAAAGGTTAAGAGAGAAAGAAAACAAAGAAAAGAGATTTGCTGAATCAAATACAGATGCTGTGGTCCTCAATACTCGAAATGAGGCAGAACCTTGTGCCGATGAGGGAGTTAATATTGGGAACACAAGAGATTCTGCGATGGAAAGAGAGGAAGCTACGCCCCCATCCACTCTTTTGTCCCCCAATATTCAAGATGACCAATGTTTGATGGGTTACAGTTCTCCAAATATGGAAAATCACCATGAAGATAGTTTGGAAGGGGAATCTGGCGACACCAGAGATTTCGACACATCTTCGCCATACAGTCACTATAGGTATTCTCGTAGGAAACCACGGTTACATAAATATATCGAACAGGATTTGACCTCAAAACGGTCTGATAGGAGAAAGGGTGAAGCATTGTCAGAGAGTGAACTCACTATTGGGAAGTATGAATCAAGGTTTCATTCTGATGGTTTTGAATCTACAAGGAACCGTAATTGCTTCAATAAGCAGCTAAGAAGTAATGCTGCTAAGTTCAACTCTAGAAATGGTCCAAAGTTGACCGAAAAACTTCACTGTACCGATAACAGAGTAGGTGACAGATGTGATTCCCATGCTTGTAGTTGTGACCATCTTAACGACTGTGGAGCAGGGCCAGAGTCGCATACGATGAGATCAACCCGTGAACCTATTTATGTGAATAAATTGGGCCGTGAGATCAATGGGCGAGTCAAAACCAAGATCAACTATGGCAACTCTCCTGTTACAAAGCAAGTCTGGGAACCTTTGGATTCACAGAAGAAACGTGTGCAAAGCGACTCAGGTTCTGTTATTCCCTTGAAGCCCAAAGTTATTACTGAATCTGACCGACTTCCTGAATCATCTGCTACTGCTATTTCGGTTGAGACTAGCAACGAGGGCAACGAACTGGGGAGCTTGACAAGGTCTGGAAATGAGACGTGCAGAGATGCAGAGAATGGATTCTGTTCAACGGAAAAGTCTAAGAATCACGCAAAGATGGAAGAACCGAAGGATGGTGAGTTACATTTCATGGTTAGACCTCCGCTCAGGACAGTAGGCTCATTGCTGAGCAGCTCCTCCAACTCCGACAGCTGCTCTTCCTGCCTCAGCGAAGGCGACAGCTCCTCAAACCGCCAAAATCTGGAATCAACATCCACGTCGGATTCAGAAGACTCTAGCCAAACCTCCGAGGGAAGAGATATTTTGCACTGTCTCGAAAGTAGGTTTGCTGAGTGTCACAAAGTTGTGGATGATAGGATCACAACACGAGCTGAAGATGCTAGCAGAAGCATTCTGCCTGCAGAAGCAGCCATATGTGAGAACGGGAAAGCAAATGCCAGTGTGGATGCTCAGCCTCAAAGCGTGCTTCCTGCTATGATGCATAACCCGAGCATACCGTATCCCGTCTATCAGGCTCCAGCAATGGGTTATTACAATCAAACCCCGGTTTCTTGGCCAGCCGGCCATACTAATGGATTGATGCCCTTACACTACCCCAACCATTATTTATTTGCCAACGGTTTTGGATACGACTTGACCACTAATCCACAGGTGATGCAGTACAGGGGCGGCTTGCAGCCTCTCCCGCCCCCACTGATGAACACGCCCGTCTTTGTCCCCATCACTGTGACTCAGCAGGCTAATGCAGCGTGCACGAACGATTCAACAGTTGCAGAGGAAAAAGCAGACGATGATTTCTCGTTGTTCCATTTTGGTGGCCCCGTTGGATTTAAAGGTGAGGCTGTCGCCACGAGAGGAGGACGAGGAGGCGACTCGTCTCTGAAATCGTCGTTGCCTGATCCCTGCGGTAGAGAAGAGTCAATAGAAGAATACAATTTGTTTGCTGCCAGTAATGGCATTAAGTTTTCTATTTTCTAATATGGTTTTATACAGAGTGATGATTCTTATTGTGGATTTGTGATAGAAGGAGAAGGAAGCATGAGTTGAGTGATGTGCCATTTGTAAACAATAATCCTCCTCTCCCAAAGATTTAGGATTATATATTGATTGTTTTTATTTGCTGTGTTTTTCTCAGAGAATTTATATTTGAAATTGAAGATTGTTAGATGAATGTATCCTACTCTAATAATCGAGCCTCAAACTTTGTTCACTGAATACTTCGAGTCTCACGAGCTTAATCGAACCTCATACTCCCAACACAATAAATGGGCTAATCTTGATTTATTCTCAATTTAACTACACATGAAAATTATAGTCTCATCTGGTTTTATTTATTTAATTGAACTGAACAATGTTCGTGATTGTTTAATTTGAGATTTGATATTATACGCAAGAAGGAATCATCATACATTGTGCACCAAGATAGTTATATCAATATCAAAAATCGAGTACTGTACATCTAGGCCAAGTAACATTAATTAATCAGAATTACTAATACTACTACTATTATTAATGATTTGAAATAAAATTAACATTGTCCGATCAAAAAAAATTAATGATTTGAAATAAAATGAGCTAATCGAAAGCCATAATGCAATGCAAAACATAATCCGAGGACACAAAGGATAATTTTTTTGACTCCATTGTATATATACTTAGTTACTTTTAACGTGCATCAAATGTGAGGCTTTAAAGTATGAAGAAGCGAGAACGAAGAATGAGAGATTTTAGGTATTTGAGTGAGTGCGAGAGGTGAAAAAGTGTGAGAAATGATGAAAATACGCCATGAAAACTCAAGTTCTTTCTTTTCTTTTCCCTTCTATTAAAAAATGGTGGTATTTCGGAGTGGGGAAGATGAAGTGTTCTCAGCCTCCTTTATAATATTTCACGTGCTCACTTATATAGTGCACTCTGTTACAATAGGAAGAAAAAAAATCAACTATGGGTTGTACATGAACACACTAGTCATCGTTGCAAACCGTCGAGGGCAATAATGTCTTTCCAGGTCTGACACATCCGAGGCTCTGTTAGAGTACCATTCATTCTCGCTTTTCGGTTATTTTGCTCAGCTATTGTCGACCAATGAGCGGGATCGTTGTGGCCATATGTACGATCTCTTTTCTGAATGATTCTCTGTGCATATTTGAAAATGAGCTTGATATGTGGCATCTTCCGTGCTTGGCCCCTATTACCTTAGCTTCCCATACTTGGAGATGCTTTCCCAGACTTGGAGATGCCTTGCAACTTGACCTTGCTTTGAAAAGCCATACTTGCATTTCACATTGTGAGGCCTTTCGCCAGACTTAGAGTCGCTTTTCCAGACTTGGAGACTTTGCAACTTGACCTTGCATTGAGAAGTCCATGCATTGTGAGGTATTTCGCTAGACTTGAGATTTGTGGAATACTTCGTCATACTTGAGTACTTCGCCAGACTTGGAGTCGTGCTCCACTTTTGTAACTTATGTCAAGTATGACCCATTTTCTACTTTTCTTGGGAAGGTATAATTTATCCTCATCAACTCCTCCCCCCTGGTCTGGTGAGAATTGCGGCGTTATGCATTCTCATCAGAGCATGAAGAGGAAGTTGAGGGCTATGTTCGCCTTTCCTCGATACTAAACCAGATCTGGAGTAAGAAACATGAAATTCTTTAGTTGAGTCCATATTTGGTGTTGGATTTGGGAGGGCCATCACTCATAAGAAATATAACGGCCTCGGGATGAGACATTGATTTTCACGAACCAAAAATTGCGTCAGATATGGGTTTTGGCTTCGCCAGACTTGGGGTAGTGAAAAATTTAGGCAAAAAATCTTTGGACTAGTCAGGCCAGAGCTTTAGTTTTACTAGTTTTGGAGTAATGAAAAATCATGTCAAGCTTGGCGTTTAAGAAGGAGAATAAGCCGAGTTTGTTCAAGGCGAGTTAAGCGACAACTTGTCCCAAAGTGATAAAAAAACAATTTGAACCAAACTCGGAAATTTGGGTCCGCCAGACTTGGGGTATAAGGTTTTGAATTTTTTTCTTGGGTTCTCCAGACTTGGAGTAACGAAAATTTGAGCCAAGCCCAAAAATTTAGGTACGTCATACTTGGGTTGAGGTGAGATCTCAATTTTCTTGAATAAAAAATCATGCTAAGAGTTGGGTGGAGGTGGGATTTCACTTCATTCCTTTGAAAATCATGCTAGATATGGGCTGGTCCAATTTGAACTTTAACTTTGGGCCAAGTTATCATAACTTTAGTTTTGGGCCCCTTAAGTAAGAGAAAAGCAAGTTCAACCCTAGAACTTTGCATTTTTGATTTCGAAAGAGAGGGAGCAAAGACCTGCGTTTTTATTTCCGAAATCTTACACAAATCCAGCTATTTAGTCCTACCAAATTCAGAGATGGGGCGGCTAATTGAGCGCCAAAGCTAGACAGGTCAGGCTCTGCCGATTTTCCAATCTTAGTTGTCAGATCGGGAGGAAAAGGGGGAAATCGAGCCTTAGGGCTCGACATTTTCGAGTCTTGGAAGAGGGAAGGTTGCGTCGCGTTCCCGAGATTCCAACCAAATCCTACAACTTGGTCTCACTGAGTTTGGAAAAGGGAAAGAGCTAATTACAATCGCCGGAGCTTGTTGCCGTCGTATTTTGGAGAAGAAAACCACATTATCTCAGTAAATCAGAAAAAATCGGTTCATTCCCACACAATAAGGCCCAACTCACCTAATTGATTACTAATTCTAGGTCCATGCTACGAATTCAGATTACGAATTTACTATTTGACCCCTTTTGTGCTTCATAAACTTCTTATTCTTCAAATATTCTCATACATTTTCCCTTGACATGTAGTTTCAAAGGCTCAACTACCAGCCTGGAGATCCTAATGTTGCTAGGAGTTGGCGTTGTGTTGACACAAACACAACTCAATTTCACACCGTGTCGTGGAGACCTTATGCAACGGTTCATCCGTGTTTGGTCTTGCAAGAAGTGGCCAATAGTCCTTGCTCATGAAAATATCAGCCTGCATACTGTGATATCTATACTCGAAGGCGCGTACCTTGTCTTAGAAGACCTCGGGTGCAAGTTGTTATCAAATGATGATAGGATCCTTGACTTGACTGAGTACATGAGGTCGGATCTTGCACAAGCATGAGGCCGAATCTTGCACAAGCATGTAAGACATTGCATTCAAGAAACTATGTACATCGTAATATCACCCCTAGCTGCCTAAGGTTTGATGCCAATGGTATATTAAAGCTATACAAGTTCGATTATGCTATAGAGGGTTTGCTCAATACTATCCCTCCTTTTCGGGTAAGTATATCTTTTTTGGTGGGTTTTTTAAAATGGGTTTAGGGGTTGGCCATTTATATTGTTATTGTATAGGGTAACAAACTGAAGTATAAGGCTCGTGAAATGCTCCTCAACATGTCATACGGTTCACCGGCCGATATTTAGTCGTTGGGTGTGATATTTGCAAGTATCTTCATTGGGGAGCAACTTATTGTTGGGAACACCACTACGGCAGTGTTGCAGAGTATCCTCACCACCTTTGGGCGTCCATTCAAAGCTTAAATACCTAGTATATTGTTTATTGTTGGGGCACAACTCCCTCAAGATTTCCCGGTAATAATTTTGTATTTTAGTTTAGTTTTATATGTTGTAATATTGTTATGTTTTGTAGGTTTTTGGATGAATAAACACCCAAGTGTTAAAGTGAAGACCCAAAGAGACCAAAGAAAATAAGACCAACGGACTTAAGGATCAACGTTGAGGAAAATGACGGAAATATTATGGATCCTTTGAAAGTGATTTGGAGTCTGGATGAGGGAGAACGAGCCAAAACAAAAATATCGCGCAAAACTCGAGAAGCCTCTCGGGCCACCTCTCGGTCGAGACCCAGGCCGAGATGTCCCGGGGCGGATTGGTCCTAAACAAACCTATTTTTCCTTATTTGTGTCCAATTATGTTTCATACTTGGTCTAGGATGCATACTCGATTTTAGCACTATAAATAGGCCTCGAAACCCCCATAGTAACGGTTCATCCGTATTTGGTCTTGCAAAAAGTGGTCACAATGATAGTCCTTGCTCATGAAAACATCAGTCTGCATACTGCGATATCTACACCGAAGGCGCATACCTTGTCTTAGAAGACCTCGGGTGCAAGTTGTTATCTAATAATGATGGGATCCTTGACTTGACTGAGTACATGAGGTCGGATCTATTAATTTTGTTGCAAATTGTTTATCATATTATTCTCATCCATTTTTTCGTATGACATGCAGTTTGAAAGGCTCCACTATGAGCCTAGTGATCCGAATGAGGCGAACACCTGGCATTGTGTTAATACAAACACAAATCAACGTTACACCATCATGTGGAGACCTTATGCAGCGATTTTTGCATTTTTGGTCTTTGATGAAGTGTGCAAACTCATAGTCCTTCATCATGAATCCATTGGCATGCTGCGTAATGTGAAGTCGACCCCGGAAGGAGCATACCTTGTGTTTGAAGACTTGAGTCGTAAGCTGTTGGCAAATCCAGATAGGCTCCTTGGTTTGATAGAGAGCTTGAGGGTGGATTTGGCACAAACACTAAACTCAGTTTAAGAAGGAGTATAAACCGAGTTTGTTCAAGGCGAGTTAAGCGACAACTTGTCCCAAAGTGATAAAAAAAAATACAATTTGAACCAAACTCGGAAATTTGGGTCTGCCAGACTTGGGGTATAAGGCTTTGAATTTTTATCTTGGGTTCTCTAGACTTGGAGTAACGAAAATTTGAGCCAAGCCCAAAAATTTAGGTACGTCAGACTTGAGTTGAGGTGAGATCTCAATTTTCTTGAATAAAAAAGCATGCCAAGAGTTGGGTGGAGGTGGGATTTCAACTTCATTCCTTTGAAAATCATGTCAGATCTGGGCTGGTCCAATTTGAACTTTAATTTTGGGCAAGTTATCATAACTTTAGTTTTGGCCCCTTAAGTAAGAGAAAAACAAGTTCAACCCTAGAATTTTGCATTTTTTATTTCGGAAGAGATGGAGCAAAGACCTACGTTTTTATTTTCCGAAATCTTACACAAATCCGGCTATTTAGTCCTACCAAATTTAGAGATGGGGCGGCTAATTGAGTGTTAAAGTGAAGACCCAAAGAGACCAAAGGAAATAAGACCAACGGGCTTAAGGATCAACGTTGAGGAAAATGACGGAAATATTATGGATCCTTTGAAAGTGATTTGGAGTCTGGATGAGGGAGAACGAGCCAAAACAAAAATATCGCGCAAAACCCGAGAAGCCTCTCGGGCCACCTCTCGGTCGAGACCCAGGCCGAGATGTCCTGGGGCGGATTGGTCCTAAACAAACCTATTTTTTCTTATCTGAGTCCAATACTCGATTTTAGCATTATAAATAGGCCTCAAAACCCCCATTGTAACCATTTCCTCTCATATCTAATACCCTAGTACTCTCCCACTTTTATTATTGCTTTAGTCTAACTTGTAATTCTTGTTCTTTTCATTCAAGCTTTGTTAAAATAGTCAAATTGAGTTTTTCATTGGCACTACTTACAAAAATAGTTTTTTTTTTCAAGAGGATTAATAAGACAATAAAGAAAAGAATGAAGTACCCCTACAAAAGAAGGGAAAAAAAAAAAAGCAAGCACACACACGAATATAAGCAGAATTGCTACAAGGGAATGATCAAACATATTAATTATTTATGGAATGAAATAAAAGTTATTTCTTATATTAATTAATTATGTTTAAAAGAAAAAATTGCAAGTCAACTATACCAATTCCGACATTATAGATCGTAGGAGGATAAATTAGTCATTTAATGAAATAATTAATAATAGATCTGTACATGGTCACCTATTAACTACAGATATTTAAAGACTAAAAAATATAATAATATAATTATAATTTCCACAAATTCAGTGAGAATATATAATATTCCCCCAGTCCTCAAAAGTGTGCAAAGGAGGGAGTGACACAGGTTTTATTGTAAAGTAATGCAAAATAGTATTAAAGTTATGTGAGTAGTGGATCATGTTTAGGCTTTTTAGTAATAAAGTTGAAATAATGAGGATATAAATTGATTTTTTTTTTGCCAAAAATGGGTCTGTACACTTTTCAGAGATGGACGAAAAAGGAAAAATCTGCACATTTTTCAGGAACGGGGGGGAATATAATTAAACCAACAAATTATGGAAAGATACACAAATTCCATATGTTTATTTGTTGGGTTAATTATAGTTTCTATCATGACTTTTTATACTTTTTCCAAATCTATCTCAACCTTTGCGAAATATCAATTTAATACCCAACTTTTCATATTTTTGTCAAATCTAACGCAACTTTTGCAAACTATCAATTTTATACATAACCTGTCACCGTTTTTTCAAATCTATCATGATCTTTAAATAAATTACAAATTATATTTTTTAAAAATAAAACTAGTTAATATAACACTTGTTATATTCAATTTTTCATGATTTTTTCAAATCTATCTAATATTTATAAAGTATCAATTTTATACTCAAAATTTTAAAATATTTTGAGAAATTTTGAAATTCTATTAAATAAAATTATAAGACTAAAAGTTACTCCCTCCGTCCCATTACAGTTGGCCATTTTTCCACTTTGGGATGACCCATTACAGTTGGCCCCTTTCCATAAAAAGCAAAAATTTAACACATAAAACACAAAAAAGTAGATGAGCCCTTAACATTTTACACCTTACTAAAGCATTTCATTAATCTCTGTGCCCAAAAGGTTGGGGCCAACTGTAATGGGACGGAGGAAGTATTTTATATAGTATTTACAAAGGTTTAGGATAATTAATGTTGCTAAAAATTTAAAATTTAAATATTCTCCCTCTTTTTAAAAAATGTATATACTACTATTCTAATTAAGTTAAATACAATTATGTCTACAAGGGAGAAAAATTATTGAGAACTATTTTTCAAATAGATAAATAATTTAGCAAATTTACAAAGTAAAAAATATATTTTTTCATATAAATTTAGTTAGTTTATTTTTTAGAAAATATTATTTGTAATTTATTTAAAGGTATAGATTTGATAAAATGGTGAAAGATTAGGTATACAATCGATAATTTATAAAGGTTAGAATAGATTTGAAAAAAGTATAAAAGATTGGATAAATTCCATAAAATTTGGGATAGATTTGAAAAAAGTATGAAATGTTAGGATAAAAACTATAATTAACTCTTATTTAGGGAAACGTTGTTGGTAAAACTCTAGCCCAAAACTATAGTCCATAGCTGAAGCCCACACAATTAGGCCCAATTTACCTTATTGATTACTAATTGTCTAATTCTAAATCATGCCGCAGAATTCAGATTACGTTTACTTGTTTACCCTTTTTGTGCTTCATCACATATTTTATTTATTTTTTAATCATTTTATGTCTTCTTCTTCTTAAACCTTCAAACATTCAATTCAATC
>JAYJMF010000024.1:3572539-3588325 GCA_036873715.1 Salvia sclarea | reverse complement strand
AAATTTATCCTATCTTCATTTTTTATCTCGATATTATTTATCTCGTCTATTCTCATATTCTATACCAAACATGCCCTAAAATTTCTAAACCTTCTGAAACTGTGAATAAAAATATTAAAGTATTAGTACTAAAATAAAATTAAGTCAATGAATTAATTACACCTATCTAAAATTAATCGTAATTCTAACTTGTCACTTCTAATTCAAGTAGCTAAATAATTCAAGCAGCTAAATAGAAGCACTCAATTACACTCGTATTTATAAAATCTTGAGTTCAAATTGCTAAAACAAACTAGGCAATCAAGGAGTGAGTCTCCTAAAATATATGTCAACATTCATTTGACATGTTACCTTAAGCATCTGCACTCACTCTTCAAATATAAGCCGTAAAGTCATCCGTCGATGCTGCAAATTCAAATTCAATAATGCAATTTCATTTTTAAGAAAAACTAATCTACATGCAGCCAAAGCAATCACAATTAATTCACAATCAATAAATATCTTCCTACATATTTGTGAATAGTGCATCTTAATCCTCATTCCAACATCAACAGATTCAACACAAGTGACTCGAGAGGTGGTTTCATGAAGAACGTTTGATGGGAATCAAGATCAAAACTTTTAAATCCCAATGCCTAAAATTAATGTCAAATCTTGAAAGTTGGTGTATCTTACTTAATATTTTAAAATTCACAAAACAGAATTTCATATAAAGTTATTGTATTTTACGATAATTAACCCTTTAAACATAGCCTTTGACAGATTTACCATAACGTGTAGCTTTATATCTCATTATAATCTGGACTATGCATATATATTCGAAATGTGATAATAACGTCTAGCAATGGATGGAGATAGATAGAAGGGTGTTATTGTATATTCATCATCACTAACCGAAAAGAAAATATCAAATCAATCATACATGTATGAATTATGATCGTGATTGTCTCTAGAAATATTAGCACAGTAGGAATCACAAAACCAACGGAAAAAAAAACCGATTAATCGGTAAAAATTGGATCGCCGGAGCGCCGTGGTGGCTTAATGGCGGCGTTGAGACTTTTCGCATTCACCTTCTTTTTGTCACAGCTCCTCATCGCCGGCTCAATATCCGATGTCGAGGATGAGCCCAGATCAAACGCCATGGATCCCTTGAGCTCCAAGATCCGCACCCTTGGTAATTCACCCCCCAAATTGATGTGCAATTTCGTGTTTTTTCGTTTGTCTTCGCTTTCATCAATGCTCTTTTTCGCCTCTTTTTTTCTTTGATTATTGTTTTAGCTTAAAATGTTTGCACTTTTTTTGGAGTGTATATTGAAGAATGTGAATTGCCACACTGATAATTGTGGATGAAAAATATGTTGTGTGTGTGTGTGAGAGAGAGAGAGGGAGTTTTCTGAGTGTGCATGATTTTATTTCTCCTCGGAAAATTTGAAGAGGGGATGTTATTCTCACTTGATAATTTGATTTTATGGAAATGTGATAAATGATACAGTTGGTTATTAAAAGACAAATTGAGTATAGTTCCCAGAAAAGAATTTGATATGTGAAAAATCGAGAATTATGGTGACATAAAGTATTTTGGTTTAAGATCAGAATAGTATGAATTGCATGCTGCAAAGATTGTTTAAGATAAAAGGTAGCTGGAAGTGTATAAGTGAGAAGCAATGCTCTTCTTCAATTTTGCATTTTATTTTTCCTATTTCTGTTGAGAATGGAGTACATTTTATTTTGCACCTTACTTGTCTTGACAAGAAGAGGCATAAAAAATTTATGGTAGCACTCTCATTCTAACGAGATCACGTGTCGCCAGCAAATTAGAAAAGACTATGAATCATGTATTAGTCAAAATTTCAAAACTTGATACAGTTATGAAGTGTCGAAGAGTTATGCTACTTTTTTAAAAAATTCTGGTCTATTTTGTAGTACATTTAAGATAATCTCTAACAAAGTACAGATAGTCTCCATAGATTGAATAGTATGTATTTCTCACAGCAAGAGCATTTTAATGTGGCAACATAGTAGTTTCTCCTTTTCTTTACATGCTTTTTAAAAAAGAATACAATATTTTTTTTTTTAAATGCAGAGAACCATATCGAGGAGAAAACTCAAGAGATCAAGGATAGGGATGCGATGATTGCAGCTAAGGAGAAGATGATCAAGGAAAACTCACAGAACATCGCCTCTTTGGAGAGTGAGATCTCTTCACTACGAGTGAGTGATTATGGTCCTATTAGTTAACTACTTGCAAATTTTGCTGCATAGATGAAGGCTTTGTTCTGCAAAATCATATATTTTTACATAGGATCTTGAACTATATCCATTGTTTGTTGCTTAGGATAATAGAGATTCAGATGCCGTGGAGCAGCTGGGTAAAGCTAATGTGAGAGCAGGTGAATTGTTAAATCTAGTGGAGAGACTGAAGAAAGATCTTTCTATGCAAATCAAGGATAAAGAACAGTTGGAAGCTCGGGCTCATGAAGTTGGCCAAAGGGCATCCGAATTGAATTCCAAAGCTGATAAGGTAATCAAATTATTCAGATTATTCAGTAATCAAAGTTTAGAATGGTGCTTCGTAATGCACCATCAATGCCTATCATGATTCCCGACAACCATGTTCGTGTATAATAGTCCGAGCAAAGTTAGGCTTCTGGTCAAAGATTGGTAATAGTTTACCATGGTTTAAACTTAATTTGCAGAGATTGAGGAATTCTGTCAAATTGTAAGCAGATTAAGTTACATAAATATCTGATTTCATGGACTAATTTGGTATTTTTGCCTTTTATTCTCAGCTTGAGAAGATTGTCGATGAACAGAAAACTAAGCTGCGTAAGACTGAGCGTGCTCTTCAAATAGCCGAGGTACTTTGTCAATACTTACTTCTCGTTAGACTGTTCTAATTTTTTGATTGGGGGTGATTGATTACAATATTTCTTATATACAATCCTTGATAGGAAGAAATGATGAAGGCAAAGTTTGAGACAACATCCAAAACCAAGGAGTTGATGAAGGTGTAGTTTCTTTGCCTTAATTATTTTGAATTCCCAATTGCTCATATAGTCATATGATGTATAGTTCATCAGCACAAAATTATTTATGCTTGTATTTCATATCTAGAACTTCACTCGTTTGTTTCCTTTCCCCATAAGTCTACTGGTTAAGATTGTTTCATTTTACGAGACACATTCAGGTTCATGGTGCTTGGTTTCCACCATGGCTGGGTCTCCATTTAACTTATTGTCAGGTATTCATTTGATTCTTATTGATAAACCTTTTATTCTTCGAAACATTTAGTATCTTATGCTGATGTCACTTTATTTCAGTCTCTTTTGGAAAAGAAATGGAAACTGCACGCAAAACCTGCTTTGGAGCCGTGGATGCAGAAGGTCTCTGTTCACACAATTTACCTGAGTCACGGATTTCCCTTTCAGATAGATTAACTAACCGTCAACTTCTGGCTTATTCTAGGCTATGGAGAAGAAGGCCCGAGCTGAGGCTTGGGTAGCACCACACGTCGAAAAAGTGAAAACTGTGAGTGGGCTTTTTGTAAGATTGTTCTGTATTTTATGGTTATTTGCTTTTTTTTTTTGTATAATTTGTTTCATATCAGCTATTAATTTGTCTTTCATTTGCTAGATGTAATTTTGACTAAATTTGATGGCTGTTTTGCTGCATGAAGGAATGGTTGCCCGCGGTGAAGGAAAAGTGGGACGAAAATGTTGAGCCGCATGTCCAAAAACTAACCATAAACGCAATAGAGATGTATCAAGTGTCTAAGAATGCTGCAATACCGTATTTCATCAAAGCTGTCGATCTTGTCGATCCTTATTTTCAGGTAAGATGTGATTTCAGACCACTTACTCCGTCTCGTATTCAAAACGAAGTAATTGGGTTAATGTGCAGGGGATACGGAGAGTGAGCAGGCCATACATTACTCGGGTGGCGAATGCAGCAAGCCCTCATGTTAGCAGATTGCGCGCTGCTGTGGAGCCCTACACAGATAGGCCCGTTCGTGCATATGGAAGATTCCTTGAGTCGGCCACTACATACCATTATCAGGTATCTACTACGCTCCGTGATAACTTTGTTGGTATAGTCGAGACTTAACTCGTGATTTGTCGTCACGGATCAGGTTCAGGACAAGGTGCACGAGAAACTTAGGAGCCACGAGCTTACTAAACATCTAGCAACGAAGGAGCTAGTTTGGTTCGCTGTAAGTTGTGTTCGATTTTTGGATTTTGGTACATCCGGTGCAGCTTTGACTGACATGCTACGCGTTTTAGGCCTCTGCACTGCTGGCTCTGCCCGTCGTGTTCCTGTTTAGGTTATGTTCGGCCGTTGTGTGGTGAGTCTTGCCTTACTTCCTTCAGCAGTTTGTTTGGAGTTGTAATTTCTAAAATTATTGTCATAATTCAGTGGGAAAACGGCAAGAAGGGTCAGTCGAAGAAGTGGTAGCTCAAAGCATTATTAAGAGATGGATAAGTAGGAGGTTGAATTTTGGAAGGTGAAGCCCATTACACTGCTTTATTCACTTAATGCAAGGTATGAAATTTGTCAAAACCAATTTTAGTTTAGTGACACACATTTTAGTTATTCCTTTCTTGAATGTTATGCTATTTTATTTATTATTTCCATTTTTTGGCAGGCAAGTTTTTGCCCCTCTGAAAAAAGTATGTTCATGTTGAAGATCTGCAGTGCTTACATTTACATAGGTTTTTTGAGTATATATGTTATGTATCGGCTGATAGGTGTGTCTGAGAAAATGGTCAAAGTTTGGGATATATTATCATCGGTTACCACATGATTTTATGCATTTGGGATTTAGAAGAATTTTTCTAGAACCTATGAGTATAATTTTAATATAATAATATGCATTTGAATTCATATTTATGGATTTGAATTCAAAACCACAACTTGGATTTTCGTTAAATTTTCAGAGCAATCAATCATGCATGAACTTTTGAACTAATTTATCTTTAATGGAGTGGCTAACTAACTGTCTCGTTAACTAAATTTCTCCTATATATATACATAGCCACAAACTTTCATTTCTCTAGTTGAATTAAACTATTTTTAGGGGATATTCAATTATTCATAGTATCTTATCATGATTATGTTAAAACTCTATATTGGACTCTTTAATTACTCTAATTAGACTTACACTTCTCCAAGTACTTGATCTGATAGAATAAGAAAATTAGAATTGAGCATTCAACAATCTCATTAGTGGCACTTAGTTATGCATTGTGTGAAAGTGCCACTCTTGTGTGAAATGCAATTAGATTAATGATTGCCTAACTATCCTCTACCTAATTCAAATTTGTTCTCATTGCATCTGATTCTTGAGTATATATATCCATTCCAAATCCCACCTAATCTTCTTTATCCAAACAATTATGGTTTGATAATATGACAAATAAAACAATATCATATAGTTAATTGATAATTTGAAGTATCAAATATGATCACATGAAGTACCATCAACTAAATAGATTGTGCTTATTACGTTACCACATAAAAAAATCAAAATTTTGTAATTATCGTATATCTATTATGATTTAATCTCATATAATATAATAAAAATATAAAAAGTAAAACCAACCCAAATTGAATCTCTCTATCTAGGGCTGGTACACCGGTATCCGGTTCTGCGGGATTACCGGTACCGGATCCGGAACCGGTAAAATCGGTACATGGGGCGGTGCCGGGAGGAATTAAACGGCGATTTTCGATACTCGGGATTATCGGTACCGAACCGGGTAGCGGTTTAATTTAGTACCAATTATAATTTATTAAATATATTAATATACTATACTTATTAATATATTGAATATACATTTAATTTATTTGTTGTTTGTTGGATTTGGATTCGAATAATTTGATTTAAACTTAAAAAAATTAGGAAATTGGACGAATTTGAGTTTAATAAATATGTGAATAATTAAAAAAAATACAAAATACAAAAATTGTTTTCTAACCGATTTTATCGGTTCCGGAACCAGCCGATTCCGGTAGAACCGTACAATTTAAATGAGGCGATACCAGTAACATTATTTCATTTTCTTCTAACATTATTTCATTTTCTTCCGGTACCGGACCGGTTACCGGCCCATCTAGTAATTAAAAAAGGAGACGAAATAGTTGTGAAAAAAGGAAAAAGAAATGACCGAAAATGACAAATAAAATTGAGAAAGCTGAGCAAGCCACTCAGAAAACCCTAGCCTCATTCATAATTTTTTGAACTGCAAACCCCTCCTTAAACCCATTCCCTTTCCGCCATACCCACGCTTGGAATCCCCAATTCTAGAGAGAGAAACATGCCGCTCGGAGAGAGACATGGCGGCGACAAGAGCGAGTCTCGCTACTGCGGCGTCGAGACGGAGTTCGACGACGACATGCCCAACCTCCTCTCCTACAACGTTCATGGCGGCTTTGATTTCGTCCTCGCCACTCTTGTGAGTTCATTTCACCATTTCCGCCCTGCTCTATCTGTGCTCGCGTTATATGCTTTTCTGAATTGCTGTACATTGCCGCGCTCTGGTCCTTGAAGCTGTATGCTTGATTAGTTAATTACACTTCGTGTTGGAAGTTTTGAATTGACAAGCTCGAACTTTCACTAGCTCGGGTCCATTTTAAGTATTGTTTAATTTAGTTAAGAGTGTTTTTCTTCTTGTTGTTTTTGTTTAAGTTGCATTAGCTGCACAGCATCTAAAATCAACTAGAGGTTCTCGTGGAAATTTAGTACTAAATCATTTTGTCCTTTTCACATGCCCAAGTTTGCATTTTTCATATTGATCACGTATTGAAGCATTTAGATTGATGTCATTATTGCTTTCGCTTGTGCATTTACTCATTTAGACTTATTTCATCTGAAAGATTGTTCTATAAGTGATCCAAGAGAACTTACAGCATTTTTAGGATTATTTTGACTGTTATATCCATATCTTCTTAAAAGAGAACACCGTCTGAGAAGTTTTGTTTTCTCAATACTCTGCTCATGGTGGCCAATTAGCCAGTCATACATCAGCCATGGCTGTCAGTCTGTGTGAATGGTCAGTAGGCTCACCTACATCATTCTGTTGATGGCCTTGTTTTTGAGAGGCTGTAGCTTCTCATGAGGTTGCCAACTACATACGACTTTTATTATAGGAACTAAAAAAGGCTGTTTCCTTCCCTAACACTCAATATTCATTATCATGTGTTGGTTCATAAAGATTTTTCGTATAATCATCTTGAGGTGACTATTATTGTTGTGGTCAGTATCATGGGATGATCATCAGCTTTTTGGTTACTGTTTTCGGGCCATAAGAAATGTACAGGGTTCTACTATTATTCTGTTTGGTTGTTGGTACCTTCATAATAGATACTAGTCATATTCAGGGTACTAGTATGATATGTTTACTATAACTAATTTCTTTTGCAAAGTCTGCAAAAAGTAAAAGAATAAGCTATATGATAGCTTGTTTTAATTGATTTCAAATTTTGTGGTTTTTATATGTTGGCCATGAAATGAAGCACACTTGATGCTAACCAGCAGAATAAAGCACCAAAAGTTCCAGTTCAAGGGACCTGCTCTCATTTTAATGTTTTATGATGCAGATGGATCCTAAATATAGGCCTAGTCTAGTGGACAATGAAACTAGCAGATCAACTGCTCTGCCATTTGCTGGCTCAGACTTGGTCCTAAGCCCTTCACAGTGGAGCAGTCATGTTGTTGGTCCGTCCTTCATCTTGTACTGCTATTCTTTGTATACTTTGATATCTGGTTTGTGTACTTGATCTTCTGTAAGCAGACTCTAGAACATATATTTCCTTCCACTGCCTGACTGCTTTCGTCCACAATTTAAATGATTTGTTAATTGTCTTCTTTGTTGAGCATTTGTCAATTGTCTTCATTTTTGTTGAACATGTTCATTTATATCTAGGCAAAATTAGCTCCTGGATTGATTTGGACTCTGAAGACGAAACTCTTCGCCAGGATTCTGAGATTACATTGAAGCAAGAAATAGCTTGGGCTTCTCATCTATCTTTGCAGGTGCATCATGATATTTGGTTATGTGGTATATGAAAATGATTACCATTCTTACAATAGATCATTATGAAAATTAGCTCCTGCATAGTCATCATAAAAAAGTCTTGAGGCTGAGGCAAATTGTAGTCAGTTATACTTGTTGCTTAAGCAGCTGTATCCTTTGTTTTGCAGGCTTGTATTCTGCCTACACCTAAGGGATCTTCTTGTGCTAACTATGCGAGATGTCTAAATCAGATCTTACAGAACTTAGGTGGCATGCAGGTACACTTTGAACCATTATCCAAATTTACGTTGGTTCTTTTTGACATAATCTATAGCATTAAAAAATATTATATATGTTGTGTTGATGTCGTTTCTCTTTATTCTTATTATTCACTTCCATATTAAAGTTGTGGCTTAGGATTCCAATGGTGAAACCTGAAGATGGCACCGAGGCTGGAAACCCAGATTACATGGTGAATTGATGCTCTTTAATGCCATTTTACATTTTCATTTGCAAGGGCTTCCAATTGGATATTGTTTACTTTCAGCTCATGGGTTAGGCTCTAAATCATTCAGTATACTCTGGGCACAGACTGATTTCTAATGACAATTTGCTAGCGGCTTATGCTTTCATCATGAACTTTGATATTCTTCTAACTTGTTTCAGAAAGTAATTCATCATCTAAAAAAGCCTTTTTATAATTTATATTTTCCTGCTTGTATATTTTTGATGTCATTGCATCAGACTTGATTTCTTAATTGTTTTTTTTTAGTATTGCCATATATATGCTTTAGTCTCATGTTGCCCTTTTTTCTCCCGTGCAGGGCGAAGGGGATGTTGATTCATGGGAACTGTGGAATTCCTTTAGGCTTCTGTGCGAACATCACAGCCAGCTCTCAGTTGCACTTGATATTTTGTAAGCTTATAAAATCTTGTGATCTACTCTTTGTTGAAATGTCATTTTGTTGGTTGTAGCTCACAAGGTTTTTAATTATGTTTTCAGGTCCTCATTGCCTTCTGCATCTTCAGTTGCACGATGGTTTGGAGAGCCTGTTAGGGCTGCCATTATTAATACAAATGTAATTTACACATTGGATCTCAGTAGTACATTTATAGCTTTATTGCATGAAGATTGTATCAATAGTTTTTCTTTACCACTTTTAGTGCTAATAAGAACTCAGTAAACTGGAAGATATTGAAAAAGCCAGTTAATTGAAAAATGAGAACGGACATGTAGAGGCATTTTTTTGTTATAAGTAATATTATCAAAAGAGCTGCCAATATCTGTTGCACTTATACACCCCTTTCTTTCCTTTTCTCAACTTATTGGGGGCCAAGGGTAAATTTCTTATAGTAGTCAGGAAATTCCTGTTTCCGTGAGGTGAATTCCTTTTTTTTTTTTGGTGTCAACTTACAGTTTCTGCTGGCTTATCCTAAAGCAAACATAAACAGACCCTGAAAGCAAATCACACACCCTAGATCTATCTTTTATATTTTATTGAGTTCTTGGAGCACTATAAAGCTTCTGTAGAGTATTTTTTGGGCTCTAATAATGTACTCTTATCTACATTATTGAAAAAGTTTGATAGTGAAGTACTAAATATGGATGGTTGGGGTGGTACAATCAACACTAGTATCTAAAACGGTTCAATTATCCTGTTTCCAACAGTTATGGTAGTCCTTAATTTGATGTATTCGCATTAGATTTTATTAGCTCACCACCATAGGCATAGAAGACTATACTTTTAATTTGTTGTGCTGTTTTGCTGGTGTAAAGTTTCTCATTAACTGAACTGCTGTCTTGGCAGTCTTTTCTGACCAATGCAAAGGGTTATCCTTGTCTATCAAGGCGTCACCAGGGATTAGTAACTGCATTTTTTGATCACTCGGTTCAGGTACTGTTATGGAACATTATTTCATCCTTTTTTATGTCTCTAGGATTTTAATTTGCTCTGGTGCACATTGAGAATGAAAACTACTCTTATTCTGGGCTCATGGCTTTTGTTATATTGAGTATTTGTATTCTCATGTTTTAATGTCTGACAATTGATCTGATAACTTGGGAGGTTGATTTTGTTCTGTTTGGTCCCTGTTAAAGTGTCATTATCTCTTCGAGTTTCCTAGCCTATGAAAAATATCGGTATCTTAATAGCATGGTTCTGCAATAGATGTTTATGTAACTATAGGTGATTATTTCAAATTTTAGTTGCGTATATATTATTTTCTTGATTTAGAGCGACAAATCCCTAATTTTTTTCCGATGCATACTTTATAGGTAGTGATTTCTGGCCGACCGGAACACAAGGTACCTGTGAGTACTTCTGAATCAAATGTTGAGAACCAAAATGAGGGTGAGTAAGAAGTCCTAAGCTAAGTTACATCTTATAGATTCCATTGGTTATTTTGAAAAGAGTACGGTAGGTAGTTGGGTTTGCGAGCCTGATATTAGTTATACTCATAAACTCGTCCTGTTTCTTAAGATGTTTTCAACTTCTGCCATTTTAATTTAATCATTTGCATTATAGTATTTTTATCTAGTTGTATTCATATTCTTTAGTTGGAGGTTGGAGACACCCCTTGAAGGCTTACTTAGATTATGTTGCTTTCCTTTATCAAAAAATGGATCCTCTTCCTGAACAGGAGCGCTTTGAGGTAGAGTACCTTGCTTTCATGTACTTTCAAATTGTGTTAATTATGATCCTCTATTATGTTTGACTTCCTTAATGTGGCATTCCAGCTTGGGTATAGAGATTATCTACAATCACCCTTGCAGGTGAGTTGCTATATCACCACTATTTTCTCCTCCTTGGGACTTTTTTATTCTTTGATTCTTGTATTTTTGTCATCTGATCACCTAAATGTTTTTTCACTATCTTTGCAGCCTCTCATGGATAATTTGGAGGCTCAGACATATGAAATATTTGAAAAGGACACTGTTAAATATAGCCAGGTATGATATGATTTTTTAATATTTCAACAAACATAATAATCATGGTAGTTTTGGTATGATATGATTCTTGTGGTAGCATTGATCTTATGTGCCGATTTCCTCGTCCAAAAATAAAAAACACAAAATGTAGTCTAATGTACCATAATGTCTGTAAATAATCAGAAAAATATAATGCTCTTTCTGTTATAATATCATGCATATGTGCAAGGTATTTCGGTTTGCATCTTTTCACAAAATGGCCACGCCCAGTTGACTTCAATTTGATTGATTCTCTTTAGGCTGCGTTCTCTTTGATTTCAAAATTATCATAGGAATAGGAGGGAAAAGCAAGCACTCGTCCTTTAAATTTTTTCTTCTTTTCTAGCTCCTTGTCAATAAATTTATTTTGCTCTTACTTCCTCCTCGTTTTCACTCCAGTGAGCAAAAATATTATCCCACCAACAAGGAGTGATAATATTTTCGCTCCATTGTAGTGAAAAGGGGGAAGAAGAAAGAATAAATTCTTTTTCATAGACAAGGAGGTGGAAAAGAAGGAAAAATTTAAAGGATTAATTTTTTTGTTTTCCCTCATTTTCCCATGATAATTTTACAATCAAAGAGAACACACCCTTTGTCTTTTTATTTCTTGTGGTAGCATGGTTGGCATGAAGCATAAATCTAGAACCTCTTTATAGTCCATGTCACTGTTCAATTGAGATTATAGCTTCATATATAGTGTCCCATGGTCTTAATGGCATCTTAATTTGTCTTAGACTCTTAGTAAATATTGTATCATGGCAGTATCAAAGAGCAGTTGCTAAAGCATTGGTTGACCGGGTTCCTGATGAAGATGCTTCTAGAGTGACTACTGTAAGTTCTATTTGTATGTGTTGGTAAATATTCTGTGAAGGTTGATGAGAATCACAAGATAATAGTTGCTGTGACTATCACTCTAACAAGGACAAAATGGAGCCTGTATATATTCTAGAAAGGGGATAAGAATTATCCTAATGATCAACTCGGAAAAAACTTTACTACCAAGGGAGAATTGTTTCTCATAAATTATCAGACTAAGCAGAATACTGAGGAACTTGCAGTGATATGTTCTTTATCCTTGTTCTAGGTTTTGATGGTTGTGGGTGCTGGTCGAGGGCCTCTGGTCCGAGCATCATTGCAGGTCTTTTTCTGTTCCTTTGCCTAGAGATTGTGCTAGAAGAGTTTGAATGATTGCTGACATCTTACTGGTAATGCATTTTGTTTTCTCATTGTTTGACAGGCAGCAGAAGAAACAGAGCGAAAATTAAAAGTATATGCCGTGGAAAAGAATCCAAATGCAGTAGTAACGCTTCATGTGAGTTGTGGATTTTGTGGTATAATATGATGGTCCTTCGTAAAACAAAATGTTTTTGGCTGTAGCATGTCTCTACTAATTGTACCTTAGAATTGTATTAGACTCGTTCATTCTGAACATAATTTTCACTTGTGCTCCTAGAATTGCCACTAATATCTGTATATCATTAAGTTTAAGATAGTTATTCAATTGAAAATTCCTGCTACTATGTTTTGCCTCTTCATTGCAATAGGCATGTGAACTGAATAATTTTTGTACAGTTAATGTGTGGCGAGTGGACTTATTTGCTGTAAGATTGATAGAGATCTTACATATAGATATATAGTATGACTTACAAGTTACAAGTATTTTTAATGGGATTAGAGAAACTGCATATCTAGTTCGACATGAAATTTCATCAAGCAAGAGTTTTCCTTTATCCATTGAACATCTAAATTGTAAATGATTTTCATTAAGGTATATTACATCTATGTATGCCAACGATGTCCAAGTTACTGAGTCAAATAGAATCTTTGTCTTGAAACAGAGTTTGGTCAAGCTAGAGGGCTGGGAACGAACTGTTACCATTATATCCAGCGACATGCGTGATTGGGATGCACCTGAGAAAGCAGACATATTGGTATTGTTCTTTTGCTATCTTAAATTTTATGAATGTTCTGTGCGATTATATGTTTCTGCATTAGACCTAATATTCTTCAACTTTTGACCTAGTAGGTAAGTGAATTGCTAGGATCTTTTGGTGACAATGAACTCTCACCCGAGTGTCTTGATGGAGCCCAGAGGTTTTTGAAAGAAGATGGAATTTCAATCCCATCATCGTAAGTTTTCTATTGCTTTTCCACCCACCTCTTTTTGAATGAAATTGGCTGCTACACAAAGTCGCTTGAACTAGGTCTATTTTGTTTGTTATGCTATTGAGAGTCCCACGAATTGAAGTCATGGCTCTCTTGCTAGTTCTAGTTCAAATTTATTTTTTTAAAACTCAGCGGAAGGCAGCGTTTTAAAAGTTCTTTTACAGTAGCCTATATACAGTGTTTATTCTATGTTAAAGTAAGGATAAATTAATATTGTATTGCTTAAAGAATTTGCTCTGCCTTTCTTGTTGAATTACATATTCTTCTGCTGTATAATTTGTTTGGTTTAGTGTAATACACCTAGGCCCCTTCTGTTATACTAAATTCATTATTTGTCTTTGTTTTGGTTTTGGACAGGTATACAAGTTTCATTCAACCTGTGACTGCTTGCAAACTGTACAATGATGTAAAACCCCTTCCATTTTGGTTCTCCATGTTTTATTATTTAGCTAAACTGTTTATAACTCTTTCCTAGATTTCCATTTGCTTACTTATGTTTATATTTGGTGATGGTACAGATCAAGTCACATAAAGATCTTGTGCACTTTGAAACTGCTTACGTGGTCAAGCTACACCGTGTGGCCAGGCTTGCAAATACCCAACCTGTTAGTTTCTTCATTTGGATGCATATAGTTGTTTGTTCAGTTGTAATTTATATACCTTGAGTGTATCTAGTGGTTCACATCTTCGATTCTCACATAGGTATTCACATTCACCCATCCGGAACACTCAGATAAGGCAAGCAATCAGCGCTACAAAAAGCTTCAGTTTGATATTCCAGAAGACACTGGTGCAACCTTGATTCATGGTATGCCTCAGTTTATTTTGTGGGGTGGGAGGTGTGGAGAACTGAATGTTTATCGACCTACTTTATTTTCTATTCTCTTCTTTCTTTACAGGATTTGCAGGTTATTTCGATGCAACACTTTACAAAGATGTACATCTTGGTATTGAACCATCAACGGCTACCCCAAACATGTTCAGCTGGTATGATAATCGATGAATGCATTAAGCTTGTTAATAGCAAATTCTCGTCCGTTGATTCATCAATACATATATGATTCTTTTCAGAGGCAAACATTAGAAGCAATATCCTTCCTTGCCCCAAGAAAAATTGAAAATTAAACAAACTAACCCAGGGAAAGAGAGATGCTGCTTATTTCACGGATTTCTGTTCTATAATCTTGAAACTTGTTCTGATAACTTTGTTACATGTAATTATGTAAACAGGTTCCCGATATTTTTTCCATTAAGGGCGCCAGTGTACGTCAAACCTGGTGCTCCTTTAGAAGTTCATTTCTGGCGCTGTTGTGGAGCTACCAAGGTATCAGCTTGATTCTATGTTTGTTGATTTCAACCTAGCAGTGTTTGATTTCAAAGTAGCATAATAGTTTTGTGGAAACGACAACAGGTCTGGTACGAGTGGTCTGTGACTTCTCCATCAGCTTCACCGTTGCACAACACGAATGGTCGGTCATACTGGGTCGGGCTGTAGGTTCTTTCGTGAAATTTTGAGCGCGATGTTCGTTCCCCGAGATAGCTTCGATTCAAATGCAAGATGACGCCGAATGGTGATGTTGTATATTAGGTGAGAGCTGGCTAGAGGTATAGATGATGCCTTCATTGTGATATTTAGTAACTGTTTTATCTGGCATTTGCTGCCGTTCATACCAAACGGTATGAAGGCGTTGTATCACGGGAAACGTTTTGGGTTTTTATGTATCAGACTTTTGCCATATTTTATATATTTTATTATTTATTTTGATACATCATCCAATTTTTACTGTCGTATATTGCTTGGAATATTTGTATATTTATTGGACGAATCATACATAATTGTAGATTTTGTTGTCAAGAAATTAAAAGCAGAAGGTAAACTTTAACTGTTTCTTTTCTTATTATAATAAAAAAGTTTAGTGGAGTTTAAATAATAATATTTTAAGAATTAATAACGAGTTTTTAATCAATAAAATATAATAAATATTTGTTGTATTCTTATGGAATTTTAAATTGTTAAAATCTATTTTTCCACATACTATTATACACTATTAATTTAAAGATGTTTGTTGTGATTTTTAATTTAAAACAATATTATATATATGGAAGGGAATCATTTAGGACCCCTTATGAAAATGTTAACTAGGATCTAATTTGATCCCTTGATCTTATTTGATGGACGGTCAAGATTGATTTTCAATATTGATAATGCTTTCGTATGTATTACTTAATATTTTTAAACGATTATGCTTTCTCACATACAACATAATGCTTTCTTTATTCTAACAGTATGCTTTGAACCTATATCCTAATTTCAGGAGGGATCGTAGTAGATCCCCACCCTTGTATATATAATTTAAGAATATATATTGTAAGAAAGATACTCCATAGTTGGTAAAATAACCAAAAGCATAGATGGAGAAATTTTGATACAATATTAATAGTTTGTGTCTTTTAATAATAATAAAAAATATTTTGATACAAACTGAAACCGGAAACGAAAAGCATAGATGAAAATAATTTTGATACAATTAATCTAAGAGACACATTTACGTTAGGCCGACCTAACGTTAGGCCCGGCCCAATTAATGTATAAATAATGAGAGTGGCAACAATAATAGGGGGCGGCAAACAACAAAC
>JAYJMF010000024.1:3528284-3545190 GCA_036873715.1 Salvia sclarea | reverse complement strand
TATACGACAAAATATATATATATATATATATATATATATATATCAGACGTTGAAATCGAGGAATTGTAATGATAAAATAGACTAGAAATGCATCTACGAAGTTGTTGGTTTATGGATTAGGAAGTTCCTCGTTCTGAATTTCCACTCTTGATAACTCTAACAAAGTAAAGACAAAGTTATAACATCGCCCCCTGAAATTTAAGTTAGTTGTATACCAATAAAAAAAAATCCTAGTTGTACTAATCTTTAATTAGAGTGTATTATAATTAATTAATTCATAGTTAAGATTTATTAATCACAATTATAGTTTGATTATAACACATGAACGTGCATCCTAAGCACTGAAGTTTGCCTCGTCTTTGATTATATTGAAGAAAATCTCATTTTGTCTGATAGAGCAATTCATCGATAATTCATCGATTTTTCTTTATGTGGGCTGTGCGACCATTTTTAATTTTGTTTTTTGTAAATTCATAATATTTTCTTTTTTTGAAAATTCATACTAATAAGTGCAGTTTTGTGCAAATATCGAGCAATTAAACAATATGAACATGTTCATAAAACTTTTGATTACTCTTAAAATTAGTAAATTAAAAATCTTCTATCTTAAAATAATATTGAATAATGATACCTATCCTCGTACCCGTTGCATCTATGAAAAAGTCAAAAAACGCAGCGACAACCCAATGCTCAAAGAGTTTTATTCTTAGAATTCAAGACTTATAAGGAATTAAGTAGATTTCTTGTGATATTCACTCTAAATGGAATAAACAATAATCGGTGCAAAGGCCATGAAATTAGATAAGTATAGATTATCCAAGTTGGTAATGTTTTTACTAATATATAATGATATACTTTACCAGTATTATTTATTTATTTTTTACTTGGGAAAGGGAGGTTTGGACCCTCGATCTCACACTTATGAAGTAGATGTCGCACCGCTTGATGTCCCCAAGGGGATAGTAGTATTATTGTTTCAAAATCACAATATGGCAACAAAGATAATGTTTTACTTATACAAATCTAAAATCTCAAATCATCTCATATTTGATTATGTTTTTCCATGCTTTGAGAGTGACACAGGGGAATATTCGTGCATATGTGGGAGCAATTTCAAATATGTTATCGAGGTTTCTTGGCTGATTGAAGTTTCCGCCGATTGAAAATTTTATTGCTCTGTTGTTGAATAAAGAATATGCTTATTTGATTTTTGCACCATTTTTTCGAGCTCTTTAGCTTTACATTTATATTACCCCAACTTTAAGCCTTTCCAAAATATATCATCAACTAACATTAAAGAAAAAAAACATCTCCATCTTATCTATACATATATAAATGGGAAACCACTTCTCAAAATAGTTTCACGCCAAAAGTACAATTTCTTATATAATAATATTATTATCTTTTTATCTTTTTTTTTAAAAAATACTTATTATTTTGTTGAACGTTATTTTTTATTAAATTTATGCTACCTTCATAAAAAGATTGACAAACAATAATCATGAAAAAATTAATCACATAAGCAATAACCAATCAATTTATCCAACTGATAATTGCAAGTAAAACGGATAAAGGAAGAAAAACTATTGCAATTTAAAATAATGTAACTTTTAGAAAAGAAACATCAATTTAATTGTTATTAGATAATTAATTCCTAATTAATTATACATACCCACGTTTCGTTATTTGACACATTACCTTTCATTTTCGTGTTCGAAAAAAAATACTCCCTCCGTCCCAATTAGCTTGAGACGTTTCTTTTGGCACGAGAATTAAGGAATGAGTATTTAGTGCTTAAAGTGTGTTGGTAATAAAATAAGTTACGTATTAAGTGTGTATCTTTTGTTTCTTATTCTTTTTTATTCTATATTGCATTAATTATTTTTATGAATTTAATTAATTTATCTTAAATATTAATTAATTTTTTAATTAAATTCAATATTTTTTTAATAACATTTTTTTTACTCACTCAAATATACAACGACATAATTTTTTTTTTAAATTAAGGGTACAATTAGTTGAACAAAAGACAATTAAAAACCCTTATTTTTTCCTTAATTCTTTTCTTATATAGAAAGGACTCAAGCTAGTCGGAGCGGCTCAAAAGGGAATATGCCTCAAGCTAGCCGGGACGGAGGGAGTAGTAAATAAGAATTATATAAATATTTAATCATTAATTATATTTTAACTCATCATTAATTACATTGTCATACTTGCATTAGTATTTTCATAAATTAATCTAATTACTCTACATAATTTGATCCAATTAACATAATTATGATTTGAGAGCATAAATTGTGGTTGTGATTATGCGTAAGTTAAGTTACAATTTGTGATTTAGATGATGTAAATGAAGAATTACAATCTTAAATTTTATAACAAATTTAAATTTCAAATACCGTCATTTAATGAATTAATTGTTTAGTCCATGGATTGGCAGCTATAAATAGTGGTCGGGTAGAGCTTATTTTACAATCATTGTGTTCAAGCTCCTTTTTTCTTTGTATTCTTCATTTTTTTGGTTACAGTGGGTTATTTCAAATACATCATGTCCAACAAGATTTGTATAATTCAATTTATTTATTTATTTATTTTTGATTGATTTAGTTTGTTCATTTGATTAATAATACAAGCACAAGCTCAAATCCAAGGCGGCAAGAAGAAAGTGAGAGTGTAGATGAAATATTAAATATACATCGGTGCTTGTGGAGACGAGATAAGTTAACGGTTTTCTTGATCCAATAATTTCATTTATTTTATTTTTGATAGAAAATTTTACATGAAGAACAATATGGGCAATAAGAATATTAAATTGTAAGGTTGTACTCGTGTCTTATATTTTTATTCAATTTTATATTTATATTACATACAATAAAATATTACAATAGAGTTAAAAATAAGTTTTGAATGGTTTGTGTGTCCACATATTAGGAATATGTTTACTGTTTTTATTTATTTATTGTAATTTCTTCTTCTTGTCGTAACATAATTATTGTTTGATTATAATATTTTAATTAACAAAGATTTGAACCTATGTCGACCTATTTGCTCTTATGTAAATTTCATTAAATAGTTTTGAAATATATTTTCAATTCAAAAAGTCTCATATATTACTTCGATTAAATAAGTCAATTATGTGATACCATCTTAAGTTAGGATGCAAAAGTGTTCGTTCCAGACTTTGATATATATCCTATATTTACAGTATTTTCAACATATGAAATTTAGATTTCAAGTATGTTTGTCGTTGAATTCTTATTGATTAGTTCCAGGGACCAATAATTACTAATTAATTTGTTATAGAGCTTATTTCTAGATTTAACTTGATCAATGTTAGACCTCAATATTCTTTTTAAATGATTATAAATTCATAATAAATCATAATTTTTAAACCAAACCTATAATGAAAAAATTATTTATAAATAAAACTATGTGTCAGATAATTAAGAATGGATAATATCAAAGAAAAGAAAATATTGAAAAGAACAATAAAAAGAAGAGAGAAAATTACATTCGAATTGAGCATGGACATAACGGAATCCAAGATGCAAAAGTAAACAATAATACAATACCTAAAAAAATAAAAATGTTAAATTATGAAAATAAAGTTTTTTAACTTTTACTAAATTTAAATGTACAAACTAATTCAAAATACTTTTAATTAAAAAAATGAAATAAAATATATCAGAATGCGATGATGGAATTCCGCTTTATAAAAAAAGACAAATGAAATGGCGCCGTCTGTGGGAATCGAACCCACGACCACGTGGTTAAAAGCCACGCGCTCTACCAGCTGAGCTAAGACGGCTGAGTAATATTGCTTAACATGAAGATTTAATTATACATTGTCATTCTGTCCTTTGATGCTGCCTTATATTAATGTAGGCGAACTATTAGTTTTGAGAAATCAGGATTATAACTTAATATTTAATACTATAGGAACTTGATTTTCTGAGACTATATGTAAAAGCTAGAGTTTATGCAAGAATTACAATTGCTCAATTTGAAACAAAACCAAAATAGATTTTTTTCTCAACAAGTCAATCGTTAAAGTAAATAACGTGGTAGTTTATTTTTTTTTGTTGATGATGATGTTGATTCTGAAGGAATTCGAATTTCAACATTTTGTCCTATTGATGTTCCGTTTTGACATACTAGTTGTATTTTTAATTTTTTTTTGCGCTTTGTTTTAATGTTTCGATTGATGTGTTCAGTTGTATGTGACTTGTGAATTATGCTTTTAGTTTCGGAATATTTCATGATGTGCAAGTTTCTATGTGAAACACAAACTCACTTCAATATTAGGAAAGCTCTCAAATAAATCATTGATCCATTTTCCAATTTCAATATTACTATTAAATAATATCAAAGCAGGCTCAGCGGCAAACCGCTTGCTGTTGGAAATTGACAATCAAAATCTGGTCCTTGTAGAAAGAAAGGAGAATATCAAAGGGAGTGAATATTTCCTTCCATCCACGAAAAACGTTCACTCGTTTTCCTTTTGTTCGTTTGCAAAAAACATTCACTTTATCCACTAAATTTAAATTCAAGGCAATTTATTAAAATCTGTACAACTAAAGACTAATGTTTTTCATGGATAGAAGGAGTATATTATACACCATCATCAGCATATCGAAACCTATTCTTGTTTTCAAAATATAGAGAGACTCCAAAATTCCATCAAAATGAAAACAGAATCAAGAAAAAGAAAATCTCACACTGAAACAATCTCTCAAGAGATCACATGTCATAAGGAATTAAATTAAGTACATGGGCTACAGATTAGTAACAAATGTTAAGAAAGGACAAAAAGAAAGAAAAACCTACCAAATAATACACAGCTAGAAACAGAGACGCAAGTTATTTTTACATCCGAGAAGGAACTCAATACTGTTACATCCTACAAAATCCTAAATCAATCAAATTCGATATACCTCACTACTCACTAGCATGTTTCTCCACCGCACATGTGTATGAAGCCGTCTCATTACTCTCGTTTCAACAACTTCATCCGGGTGCTTCCTGCACCATAAACAGACACACCCTGCACAAGATATCTTCTCTTTTAACCACTTCCACGTTTTTTTTTATAATGAAATAGTGTAAATGAATGAACACGAGTTATAAACTGAAGCTGCTCGAGCATATAAGGTTCATCAATGCATGTAGTCTTTTGCAGCATAGGGAAAACAAAAGGAAGCAGCCATGGAACAAGTAAAGGAGAAAGCAAACAATGCTGCTGTATATGTTGCATTATGGCCACAGATGGAAACAGTCTTATTTATCAGAATCACAGAAGTGTAGGTGCTAAGTGCTAACTAGGCTTTTCGTTGTTCTTGTTTCATGAAGTTCATTTGCAAGATTTACCACCTCAAGATCAACGGGATTTGCATGCGCCATGAATATATATCATGTAGAGTGCTCTACCCTGAATGAATTTTGCTAAGAGAAGACTCTGTTCCAGAATTTCACTTTACTTCCAAAGTCCCAATTACACATGAAGAAATAACGAAGGGAGTATTTGGCATAGCTTATAAGTTCTTGAAAAGTGTTTGGCAAAATTAGATCTTAAAAATCTTAGCAGATCTAAAAGTAAGCTTAAATGTAATAAGTTCATCGCCCATCTTATTTTTACATTATCCTAAAAGCAACAATCAATTTACAAAAATAAGGCCCTATTATGTTGGTTTACATTATCCTGAAAGCAACAATCAATAACAAAAATAACCCTATTATGTTCCCCGCCCCCTCGTCTCTCTCTCGCTCTCCACTAAATTATCCAGACACTTACTAAGAAGCTCTTGAGATAATAATCTAATAAACACATCTTATTAGATGTTGGAATAAGCTTAGTCAAACACTAGAGCTATGTGGCAATCAGATAAGAATTTTTCTTACAAAAGCAACTGTGATCTAGTTCTACTAAGGGAAACTGACCAAAAGATCAAAATGTGCCTAACCAGAATCAATTTGATGCATAAGAACAAGACCACTCTGAAAGCATACAGTTTTCCTCATTTTATAATCAACCAAACAGCAGATGTCAATCTTTCTTCCACTTCCCTTTCAAAAAAAAGGAAACTTTCTTCCAACAACTCTATTATGCAAGCTAAACAATTTCCTCATTTAAAATCAACCAAACAGCAGATGTAATCTTTCTGCCAGATCCCTTTTTTTAACCAAAATCTTTCTTCCGCTAACTCTGTTAGGCAGCTCTTTTACTGCGTATATCATTCAGCATTCCATAACTTTCAATAGTTTTAGGAATTTCCATCAGCAATGCAAGTAACAAATTGGATATTTTGATCTAAGGCAAAAACACAGCACTCGCGTAAGGTTATAGTTTTACCCAAAGATAGGCAGAGGAACTCCAAGCCAGAGCAAGGACATCAGCCTCAAGCAGCAGCTTTTCATGAGTATAAATTACGACTCAGTAAGCAACTGAGGAGTAAGCGAAGCAGGGTCTAGTTCCCAGCAATCCTTCGGAAGGCCAGAGGATTCTTCACCAGACAGTTTCTTTGCCGGAATCTGATGTGAAAATATTTTGATGTCTTTCACTCCAAGACATACGACAGCATTAGCCCCGATTTCCTTTCTCTTGAACACAGTCCTGAAACCTTCTACCTTCTCCAGGTACGCTATACTCAATCCGTGTATATCACTATAACTACTTAAACATATGACGACGTTGTAGCATCTATTATCGTCTCTTTCTTCACCTTCTCGACCACTACTACTATATACTGCCCAAACTGAGCCTTTCTTCGGATAGATTCTGTACAACACCCTGGCTGCTCTTTCACAGTCCACAAGATGTGAGAACAAATTCAAATACCTGATTGTTACTTTCCTGGTAACCTGAAAGATCCCACATGAAATATTAAATCCCTTTTCCCGCCGACTTATTAATTCGTCATCTTCATTATTTTGAGGCTGCAACCGGCTCACTGTCACCTCAAAAGGGTTTACAGAGACGATTTCATTAATCAGAGCATAGTGCCTCGGCATTGCATCAACATCATCATATACTGCCCACACTTGTCCTTTCTTGAATCTCCTCTCCCTTCTATCCTTGTCGAAATCATGAAAATCTGATTCCTCCACAGCCATTATCTCCAAATCACCCTTTTTGTTAGCAATGAGCCTCTGAATATCTGAATCCACGTGATTCTTTGAAGAGTTTCTATTCACTGTGGCCGAGTTCTTTGGAACTCTACGCCTTCCTTTCTTCTCCCTTGTGACATCCATTTCCTTTTCCTTCTCCTTCTCCTTCTCCTGCTCCTGCTCCTGCTCCAGAAGAACTTCGGAATCACCTCTCTCTGATGTTCTATCATTCCCAATCTCCAAGTTGATATGATTCCTTGAAGCTGCCTGCACAGCTTCAAGATTCTTTGAAGATTCTGTATTCAATTTGCCCGAGTTCTTTGGAACTCTACGCTTTCCTTTCTTCTCCTTTGTGACGCCCACTTCCTTCTCCTTCTCCACAAGCAGAACATCTGAATTGCCTTTTTCTAGTGATCTATCCTGCTCACTCTCCGAATGGAGATGATTGCTTGAAGTTGCACACACAGCTTCAAGATCTTTTGAAGATTTTGCATTCGATATGTTTGAGTTCCCACTCCTTGTAACTCTACGCCTTCCTTGCATCTCCCTTGTGATGTCCATTTCATTTTCCTTCTCCTTCTCCTTCTCCTTCTCCTTCTCCACAGGTAGAACCTCGGAATTGCCCTTTTCTAGTGATCTATCCCGCTCATTCTCCGAATGGAGATGATTACTTGGACTTGCAAGCACAGCTTCAAGATCCTTTGAAGATTTTGTATTCGATATGTCCGAGTTCCCACTCCTTGTAACTCTATGCCTTCCTTTCTTCTCCCCTGTGATGTCCATTTCCTTCTCCTTCTCCTTCTCCACAGGAAGAACCTCAGAATTGCCTTTTTCTAGTGATCTATCCTGCTCATTCTCCGAATGGAGATGATTACTTGAAGTTGCATGCACAGCTTCAAGATCATTTGAAGATTTTATATTCGATATGTCCGAGTTCCCACTCCTTGTAACTCTACGCCTTCCTTTCTTCTCCCTTGTGATGTCCATTTCGTTTTCCTTCTCCTTCTCCTTCTCCTTCCCCTTCTCTTTCTCCACAGGTAGAACCTCAGAATTTCCTTTATCTAATGATCTCTCATTTTCAAAATCCAAAAGGATACGACTCCTAGAAGCTGCGTGCACAGCTTCAAGATTCCTAACTTTTGGCACTCTCCTCCGATTTGAATTCCCCCTCAAATTCACCACCTTCTCCTTCCCGGCCCCCTCTTCCCTCTCCTTCGCCCTCTCCTCTCCTCTCACATCCTCCATCTCATCTACATCCTCATCGTCACTTAAATTTTCTTCCCCACACTCCCTCTCCCCATCCTTCTCGGTTTCTTCCATCATTCCATTCACCTTTAACTTCTTAGCATTAACGCCCTTCGCCTTCATACTCAACTTTCCCCCAACTACTCTCCTTTTCTTCTTCTTCTTCTTTACCAACATCTGCATTTGGGACAATGTCATACTCTCCTCTACCCTACCGTCTACTCCCTTACTCGCCTGGTTCCCCACTATCTCAACTTCACCACTCCCCAATGCCTCCTCACCTCCATTTACCAACGTTTCCATCTCCTTAAACCTACCATTCTCAACAGCATCACCTTCTCCAGACTTATCAACTCTCTCCCTCGATGCACTAGTTCTCGCCATTTTCGCCACCAACCTCTCAGAAACCTCACCTTGAGTACTATTTCTCCTCTTGGCCCCCAATCCAAACCTCTCCACACTCCCCACATAGCCACCTTTCGCAACTCTCTCCTGAATTCGAGCACTGACCCTCGTATTCGCCTCATTCTTCTCATTCTTCCCCTCATCTTCATTACTACGCTCCTCCACTTCCATAGCCTTAAACGTCTTCTTACACCTAGGGCAAATCAAATTATGCCCCAAAAACTTCCTCTCAAACTGATGCAGCAGCTGGCAAGCCGAGCACGCAGTCCAGAACGTCTCTCGCGACCCCTCCTCCCCAATTTCAACCGCCACGGCCCCCACCGCAGCCGACTGCATCGCGATCCTCAGCCGCAAGTCGTACTCTTTCCGCCTGATCTTGTCCGACAGCACCCGAGCCGCCTCCCCTACAAGCTTGAACGCCTCCTCCGACGCCACGAAGGGGTTCTTATCGGGGTGAAGCGTCAAAGCCAGCTTCTTGTACTGCTTTTTAATCGAATTGATGTGCGAGAACCTCTGCACCTGCAGAATCTTGTAGTAATCCGGCGTCGGCCTCTGCTTCTCGGCGCCGCCGTCGGGGAGGGGGTACGCGGCGGCGGCGCGGAGGATTTGGAAGGCGGTGAGCATCTGGCGCAGGCCGGAGACGGCGGGGTGGAGGTCGCGGGCGCGCTCGGCGTACGCCACGGCGGAGTTGAGGTCGCCAGAATTGTACTTCTCCTCCGCTAGGTTTTTGAGGCGGAGAGCTTCTTCCTTGGGCCCCGATGCGTCATCTTTATCGGACATTGTTGCAGAGGTGAATTGGGAATTTGGCGGAGAGAAATGGTGGAAGGGTTTTTGTTTTTCCCGGTTGAAGAAAGGTTCTTCTTCTCGTAAGTCGTAGCAGTGGAAAGAAACCCCCAATTTTCACTTATTACTAATTTGGCCCCAAATTAGGTCCGCACCTAATTTGCAATTAGGGCCAACAAATTGTATCACAAATTGAGGAAATTTTTCTAGCGTTCTTTACCAAATACAGATACAAGAAAATCATGACAAGTTTCAGAATAATTGTGCATTAACTGCTATTATTAAATTATAATCCCAACTTTGATCTCATGATGATTTTTGAGTTCGAAATTATAAATATTAATAACTCATCATAATATAGGCACCTTTAACCAATCAATATTTTCATTGTTTTTCAAAGAGTGTTTCACCTCAGCATATTAATATATATTCTTTTCACGTAGCGGTTTGCCGTTTGATTATTGGGTTAATTACTATTTAAATCACAATTTCTTAACCTTATTGGAAATTAGGCACAATTCTTAGAATATGTCAAATAATGTCTAAACTTTGAGTCAATTTATCTCTCCGATTTTCCATGCAAGTTGATAGGGGTTGAGATTTAATAATACGCCTATGTGAAGTCGTCTCAAAACTGGATTATTAGATTTTGATTGATTTAAGATGAGAAAGATCTTAGCCAATAGCCATGAGTTCACATGAGGCGATAAGATTGATGAGAAGGGAATAAGGGTTAGCAAACAGGGTTTGAGAGTAAGATCATTCCAATATACTGTATAATTCACATACAACTACTTTCAACTCATATCTTCAAAATCATGGGCGGATTTGTTTCAAACGATTGAGGTATGAAACTAACTTGCAACAATTGATGTTAAGTTCACCAGAAATTGTCCATATTTCATTTAGGTTGTGATTTTTCTCCATCATCGTCAAAATACTACTCAACTTGGCTCATATCATTCATTTGGATGATTATTTAATCATCCTTAAATCCATCAACACAAAATGTAACAAATACCCCCACCAAAATTAAATTTTATCCTATTTGTCCTTAAATTTATGCATTTTTGCAATACCACATTTTAGATATAATTCTTCAATCTATCCTACACCTTAATCAATCAATCCAAACACAAGATTAAATAAGACAAGTAAATAAATGCAACTGTATCTCATCAATCTCATCCACCAAACCAAACACTCCCCCATGGTGTTTAACATTCAAATGAATAGCTAAATAGCAACCAACGCAGAATCTGCTTGTACCATTGAACAAAACAAGGAAATAAATCATGGTTTTAAGTATGAAAATTTAGCTAAATGCAGTTGTAAGCAGTTGGGGAACCGGTCACTGAATACAAGAGGTTGCTAACATCAACCAAAAGGTCTTTCCTAATTTTAGAGAGCACGGTTGATGCCACCAAAATGAGGAAGATTAGATGCAAGCAAGCAAGTGCAGATAAGAGCGGCATATGCTCGTATGGTCCCCTCACACAATGCGCTCCAACTCCCTTGCATAACTGAGTGTCTGGTTGATCAGTTGCAAGGAAGGAATCTCCTTGCAAGGTACAGATTCCTTAGCTCTTTGGAAAAACACAGACCCATTCTTGATCTCCCACTCAGGATGCTCCTGCAGTTTCCAAATGCCAAGACAATAGTTCAAGATAAATAGTGTGAACATTGAAGCCAAGATGACAGATACTACCCTACTTGATTCTACAATATATTTAGTAAGCATAATGCAGTAGGAGAAAACAGGGTGCAAATGAACATTACCTCCTTGATATAATCGACTACTTCCTTGTCTGACGAATACAGCAGCATTTGGCGTGCATCACTGACTGAAAGAGAGTCGTAGGCCTTCTCACTGCACCCAGCTATCTCGTCTCTACCAATAATAATAAAACATCACAATAAACACTACACTTTCAGCACTATGGCAAGACCCAGAAAGAACTGGAATTAGATGTCCACATAAAATGGTAGTCGATGAATGGGAACGAAATTTGTACGGCCAAAAGGGGGGAATAAACGGGGTGATGAAGCCTAGATAAAGTTCAGGCAGAAGCACAACACTGAAAGCAATAAACCAACTGGAGATTAATCAAACAATGCATTAGGAATAGATGCATGCTTGATGCTTCCTACATCAACGTTTATGTTTTCCCCTTCTAGTACACTAGCATAATATCAGAGAAGGCGCATCTAGGCAGAAATCAGACATAAACTGAAATGCCAAACAGAAAGCACATGGGTAGGCTCCCAACCCCCGTGAAGTAAACCACTATGATACAAAAGTATCAGACAAACCAAAGCAGTTTTCCCATCTTTAAAATGGAGAAATCAGAAATGTGCAAAAAGTACGGCAATAGATTACATCAATCCAACTATCAAATCAATGAACATGGTTCCACGATGGCACATATATGTACGATGATGATGATGGTACAGTAATCTGTACAAAGACAACATATTTTACCTGACTGTCTTTGCAAGTAAGTCCATGAAATAGACATATGTTTCATGAGGTACAGTCTGTCTAGCAGTCAGCACCCTGTTATATGCTCCTTCCATGAAGGATTGTTCCAGCTCAACAGCATGCTTGATACAAGGATTCTCCAAAGCACTAGCAGAAAGTAACTCCAACTCAGTGTGGAATTCAGCTATTCTGTTTTGCACAAGGAGTCTTAGCAGGTTGAGACCTAAAATTGGATACTCCTGAGGAGAAGGTGGGAGATGACCACTGCACAATCATGAAAAAAGAGTTATGAACATTGTTTTGGACCAAAATGTGCATCTGGAGAGTGGATACAGTTCAAGGCTCACTTAAGAGGAACCAGCTCAACAAATTACAATTTTAGATAAAACACACAGAAGTTTGTAACACCCTGATTACTAAACTTATTTGGGTTAAAAGCACTGCACCTTGTCATGTTTGCAGGACCAATTAGTATACCTTCAAATGCTAAATATCATTCTTAAGGTAGTGCCTTTGTTTCATAAACAACTACTACTATTCTAATTTGCTTAAGATAACACTTGGTAAAAGAAGATGCTTATGACAACCTACGTTATCAGTTGCCCAAACAAAAGTAATAGTCATCATCTACAATTTTAATGCATCAGCAGTTTAGCACATACATACCCAGCCCTTTCCTTGCAACCTTAGACAAATATATTTCCTGTCATTTAAAGCAATAAAGCACAAGGATAATTACGGGGCTAGATAGTTTTATCCGTCTGAGAAACAATTGATGACAACTACTTACGAAGCATCAGTATAATAAGGCTTCAGTTGGAAAAAGTCTCTCTCAAAAGCATCCTGATCCTCGATCTTCACGCTCAAGACAACTGCATGCTCATAAATGTCCCCTGTAGAAAGAAAGCCAAATAAGAGTAGTTCAGAATTTAGGAAAGAAGACCAAAAAAATGAACTATGCAAACTATACAAAGATATCAATGAGAGGTAGAAAGAACATTACTTGCAAGTGTCAATTCATGGACAGCATTTGGAGTTTCTTCAAATAGTGGAGGCAGACTCTTGAATTTTGTCAATGATACCTAGCATATTGAATGTGTAATTAAAAAGATATATAAGAAATATCAATCTTGCTTTAGCAATTGTACTATGTCTACACAAAGACTAAGTTAAAGTAAGTGTTGACTAGGTAGGACGAACATAAGCTTCAAGCTAGAACTGCGATTAACTAAATTAAAACTGAATCCAACACATCTTCATGAATAATATCAATAATCTGTGTCTTAGGTAAGGATCCCACTCCTCGAAGGCTCAAACAAAAGGGTATCTTCACGCCTAATTCCTAAATCATCAAAGGTCAATACTTCCTTATCACCAAATGGCTTCTTCCTAATCTTCACACATATCACTAAACATTTAGATTAGAATAGAAAGTAAACCCCTTTCCCTTCGTATACAAGTCTAGTATGATACACATTGAATCAAAAAGTTTGGATCAATCTCAACAAGTTTTACTTGTGAATTGGAAAATTGCTCAACTCGGAGTCTTTCGATTTTCCATATATTTACGAAGTTGTTCGAATTGATTGTCAATAACACTGAGAAATGAATTAATAATACTCTCAGTCCGAGCTCCATCATGGACTATTTACAACCCAGCATAAACAGAGCGGTTCAAGTGTAATAGAAACAATGTGGTGCCAAGAGCACCTCATCTCTAGACAATGTCCAAGAACCAATTAGTATCATTGGTAACTTGAAACTGACAAATAAATTTCCTTCCCATAATCATTTACAATTTTACACAGAATAATATCTTCAACCATTCGGCTGCTCAACGCCCCCATGTCTCACAGAACATCAGCTATCAGATGATATCCTTCTGCATGTGTGTCTTCTACTAAACAAGAGTAACAAAAACCCACTTTTTCTTGCTACGAAGTCCCCCACGTGCTTCTTATGAGATACTCTAATCGACCTCTTGACCTCCACATTCCAATATGACAAATATTAAACGAAATGATGGAGAAACCCAAAAGAAGCACAAGCGAAATTTATCGATCTAACTGCTTCCACTTAGCCAGCAATTATAAAAAAGGTAGAAATGACCAACATTCGGTCACTAACGACAAAAAATTGACATTTTCCCCAATCATCCAAATCTATCTAAAAGAACTCAACAGATGCACTAGGGTTTACTACCCAATTAAGTTCGTTTTAACCACAATCTATCATAACGAAAGAAAACAGATACGACGCCCACAAATTTGATAAAAAAAAACTACGTCTAATTTGTAGAATCACAAAATTCCATGGACATTCGAGGAATTGTGGGTTACCTTGAGCTGAGACAGAAGTCTGGTACAAGTATCAAAATCTTTGCGGACGATAGCCGCTTTGAATCGCTCGAAGAGTTGGGAAACCTCTGTGGTTTTGGGATCCATTTGTCTGTGTAGATTTGTCTTCTCGCCGAAATTCCGATTTGTAGGTTTGGCGAAGAATTCTTTCTGCACAAGAAAGCAAGCTGAACTATACAGATACCAGATTTAAATCGGGTTTGGCGGGTCTGGATCTTGCATGACCCGTATTTGATATTCCATATAAAATGGGCTGAGCCCAGTTAAATAATTTTGGGCCCACTTAAAACACTTTTTTTTAGTCATGGACCTTTTCGGCTCATTTTGATTTTGCTTAGTCATGGACCTCATGGTCACAACTTGATCGATCAAGATTAGATTAGTGGAAATTGAAGTTGAAAAAAGAACGGAAAAAATAACTCGTTTTATGTGTAAATGACAATTTAAACAATAATGATAAATTTACGGTATAAGTTAATTTGTATGTTGATATATGTAATATGTTAGTTGAAAAGTTTCAAATGCTAAAGTCTATTACGTGATTCATCCATTTACATTTACAAGTGTTGCAAATTGCAATTGGGTTAGGGCAAAGTTTCAAAAATGAAATACGCCTCATATTTCAGGCCTCATATTTCAGGCTTACGTGAATAAGTCAGGTTTAAAGAGCATCATAACACATTATATTTTAGGCATAGGCAAATTTTTTGGAGCTAAAAAGGAGGGGATCTGAAATGTTGGCTATACTTTTGTAAATACCTTTAGGGTTGATATTTTCTAAGATTAGCTCAAACGATGGGATGTAAAATCCAATTTACATGTCATTTAAATGAAATTGGAATTAAAATTACACGCTTGTAAATGTATTTTTTGTTAGTTTTCTAATAGTTCAGAATATTTTGGTTAATATTCATACAATTAATTAAGGCAAATAATTTTTTTGGACGTATATCATATTTAGGGTATTTCAGCACTTGATTTTCCTTCCATAGAGCTGACGACCTTACTTTCAACGGTCACGAACTGTATTTCCTCATTTGAACACTTCCTTCACTCTTTTCATAGTTCATCCAAATCGAAATCTTCATCGACTTAATTTCCCCCATTTTGAAACCCTACTCCCAAATTGAAATCACACAATCTCCAAACACTGAAATTTCTCGCAATGGACCTCCCAAACGACGTGATCGCCGGAATCCTGACGTGGCTGCCGGTGATCATGGCGAGCCCTAATTTCCAGCCAACGATTCGTCAAAGCTCACCTCGAAAAATCAAACTCACACCCAAATTTAATCCACGACAGACTCATCCTGCAACCTTGTCGTCGTGGTCGAGGTAATCCCAAGCACTGTTCAGTTAATTCTCCGATTTGAGCTATCCATTTCAATTAGAGGGATCTGTTTCCTGTAATGGTTTAATATTACTGGCGTTGGTGTGCACTCATGAGAACTGTGCAGATTGGATGGCTGTGGTGGCGTGGGAGTCGGTCGTCTCCATATCCCCTGCTGCCCTGATCGTCGCTGTTGTATGTGCTGAGGTGATTGATGATTTTCAATGAAAATATTCTAATTATTCGAATATTTGATTCGAATTTTTTTAGGTGAATTCTCAACGATATTATTCAAATATTCGATTCAAAACTGATTCGTTGTTTAGGATTAGCATGTTATTAATGTCTGTAAAGTTTGCTATGCTTCAACTTAGATTGATGTTGAAGCAGATGAAAGAGAGCAATGGGATTAGGTCCTCATGATGAGACATTGATGAGTTAATTTCAGCCGACGTAATTCATTTCTCATTCTTAAATTTAAAACCCACTGTCACAACAAACTCTTGCGAAATTGATTAAAAGGGGAAAATACCGCTCATATCACAAATTTTGACTTTTTTTGCTCATTATAGTATTCCTATGTATACTTGAAAGATTGAATTTGAATTGGTTATATTATACACTAGTTTATTATATTTATACTATCGTTGCTAAGGGTGCCTCCAATGGTAGAAACTAGTTTCTAGATTCTTATATGTCATATTATTTTGGAAACTCATCTACTTTTATCCTCCAATGGTAGAAATTAATTTCTCACTTGATAGTCCCACTATAATACAAAAAGAAAACATTAGAATAGAGGAAAAGAAAAAGGGAAAATGCAAAAAGTAATGTTGTCCCATAAGAAACTAATTTATATTTGGGAACTAGTTTCTTTTTTTTATAGTGGGTCCCATAAGAAATTAGTTTCTAAAACCTCTAATGGTGGTTTCTATTTTTTAGAAAGAGCAAATTGGTTGTAAAATCATAAACTATTGGTAAATTCTGGTTTTTCCTATAACTATAAAATTGATGGCTAAAACCATAATCTTTTAACATTTCCTGAATTTCCCCTGAATTCAAATTTCGGCCTATTTGAAACTGACGTGGCGTCTTAGTTTCTAAAACCTCCAATGGTGATTTTTATTTTTTAGAAAGAGCAAATTGGTTGTAAAATCATAAACTATTGGTAAATTCTGGTTTTTCCTATAACTATAAAAT
>JAYJMF010000024.1:3512261-3528184 GCA_036873715.1 Salvia sclarea | reverse complement strand
AGTGATGTGGCATTAGGAGAGAAGAATGAGGGCTTAAGTGGCTAAAACCTTTAGAATTGGAATTATAAATAGATATTTTATTAAAATTATACCTAAATATCTTATCAAAATTATCTTATCATAAATCCAACAAATAAATAATGCATAAATATCTTATCAAAATTATCTTATCATAAATTATCTTATCATAAACCCAACAAATCATAATTTTATTGGGGAAAATTGAAAATTAGGTAATTTAATTAAGATATATAGGCATGCAAGAAAATTGGTGTGTACAAAGGAGAAAGAGGGTGTTTAAAAGTAAAAATAAAAATAAAAATGGACACATGTCGATTTTTGGCATAGTGGTTGCACTACTATCGATAGTAGCATGGACAAAACCCGAATAAGGGGGAATTTCTACACAGGCACGTATGGGATTCCCCTTCTTACAAGTTACAATATAGAAAAGACTCAATTTAAAGAATTTTTCAGTTGATAAAATATGCTTGTTCAATCTGTACTATGATCAATCAGTAATTTTTTTAATTTATCAATCGATTAAAATTTCCTTTAGTTAACAATGATATTTCATTCATATTATCGTATATCGAAAATGTATAATTAAGCTTTAATTTAGCAATATGTAGCAGCATTCTCACTAGTAGTTATTTAGAAAGTACCCATTCGAAGCATTCTAAAAATGTACTATGTATTAATTAACGGTCACTTCATTTTTCAATAAATTAATATTAACTACGTACTATAGTTATATGGAATAAGATGTGTCGATAAAAATAAGTAGAGGCTTCGAATTGTCATCATGCAGATTTTAAGAATGAAGCAAATGTATGTAAAGAATGAAAGGTATATCACGGGCCATAACAACGAGCTAGTGCTATAGTTTAAATAGCTATGTCTTTTTCTGGATAAGATTTTCCTTTCAGTTTCTTGTGTTTCCGAAAAAGGACAAAATATTCTCTCAAAAATATTAATAAAACGGACAAAATGAGAAGGACCACATGTGATAAATTCTTGAAGGTTTGCTGTGGTGGTTGAACGTGATTAAGTAAAAGGAAATTTATTCTTCAAATATTTCCAATTTGTCAAAACTATATTATATCTCATCAAATACATACACACGTAAGCTCTTATATCTCGTACAATAACACATCTACATGTGGAATTCTACTTGGGATCCTAATCCCGCTTTTATTGTCCCAATATTTTGTAGTCATAAATGCTGATTAGAGTTCATTATTACAATAATAATTATATTTATACAAAAATATTATAGTGGTATTAAAATAGCAATTTAAGTGGGACAAAGGATCTGATTACTTGGGATACTCTATCCTGCTTTTCGGTGTCCCACCTTTGTTCTGCTTTCATTTTTTTTTTTTTTTTTCATGTTATTATTCCTACAATTTAATTTCTTGGGTTTAGTTAGTTTTGTTATTGATAGTTACGGTGGATTACACCCAGTTAGGGATATATAATTAATTTTTAGCATTGACAATTTGACATTCAATTTTTTAAGTTAATAATGATTTATTGTGGTAATATATAATTAATTCTAACAATTAGCTGATATATAAATTTTTTTAGTAGTAATGTTTATTATTATTATTATTATTATTATTATTATTATTATTATTATTATTATTATTATTATTATAAGGCTATTATTAAAGTGATAAATACAATAGTGAGAGACATAAATATTGAAATTGAAACATAATGTTTAATAAACATGGAATGAAACATAAGATGAGACGTCAATTGTCTCCCAAGCATGGAAGTGGCACATCAACCCAACCCCTGCAAATACCCAAAATATAGCATTTTCATTTTCCTTTCTCATTTTGGTTGAAAACTAAAAAATCATAAGACTTAACCATGGAATAAATTAAGCAGTTTCTTTTCATTGAGCCAAAGAAAAAACAACAAAAATGACAAGAAATTGAGAACCAAAAAAAGGAATAAATAGAAATAGTACCGATAAATAAATAAAATACAAATAAGCAGGAAAAGGGGATCTAGAATCTCCACATTCTCACCACCTAGCCCTGTTTGGGCGGCCCAAAATGTCGTTTCATAGAACGAAAATTCAACTTTTTCAAACTTGGGATCACTCCCCATTTGCATTCTTTAACGGTCTCTAATCAAACCCCCTCAAAATTCTTGCTTGCTTCCCTTTTATTATTTTTCAAATTAAAAGATGCCTTTTCTTCCCAATTATAATCCGTGACCCTTTTTATGCTCTAATCCACCCAATAATTTTCTCATAAATACCTCCAAATTCCTTCACTCTCACAACACACACACACACATATTGAACAAAAAAGTAGCATTCTCTTGTATCTCATCATGGGAAATTGCTCTCTCAAAGCAGTCTCAGATGCTTCTGTGCAAGTGCCGAATGAAAAAGGGCCGGTTAGGACGAGGGCGGCAGTGGTGGCAGCCGGGAGAAAGACGGTGGAGGTGCTGCCGGTGGCGGGGAATGGCTTTTGGAAGGTGAAGCTGGTGATCAACCCCAAAGATTTGGAGAGGATTTTGTCAGAGGATGTGAATACAGAGGCATTGATTCAGCAGATGAGAAATGCTGCAAATTCAACTCCCACTAGAAGGAATAGATATGTTTGCTAATTACCTCACCTTTTTTTGTTTCTTATTGGAGTAATATATCCTATGTTGTTTGCTCTGAAACAGCAACCTTGTAACAGAATATGCATGTTTCCTACTACATATGAATGTAAAAATCAAGTTTTTACACTTTGAACATGTCTGAATCATGAGTGACAGTATACTTTACAGTTATAACAATAAAGATATTGGCTTTGTTGATGTTGTGACATCAAATTAAGTTGCATATTGGTATAAGAATGAGTGACACCATTGAAAATTGGAGCCTTCTTGAGCAACCTTACTTGAGTTACTTCTTGACTTTCTTAGATCCTTCCTTTTTCTTGCTGAAATTCGAAACTTTATCATGGTGAGGAGATGTGAATAGGACTGAAGAAACTGTCAAATATATATGGTCTTGCTTCTCTTCTGAAATTGAACATTTTTCAAAAGATTTTTGCATTTTTCAGAAATACATTTTGAAGTAAGTCCCAACCAGCTCAAGTCATATAAGGCTTCTAATGTATACTTGTGAATAGCAGAATAATGATGTGTGTGTGAGTTGTCCTAGTGGCCAAAGATCTCGGATATGAGTCCACTGTGACGCCGCCTTTAAATTTCATTGTCAATCGATAAAAATTAAAAAAAACAAAAAGAAAAGCAGAATGATGTTGATGTATGTTACCTTGATTTAGGTCTAGAAGAGCCACCGGAGACGACCTCGTCCATGCTTTGGCCGCGTCTACTGTACCTCCCACCAGACTGGAGATACGCGGGGCAAGGGCGGTAGGCTTTTATGGGCCACCAGCCGAAGCCCGGGACTGTCGCAATTCCGCCTTGAATCCTTCCTTCACCATTGCAACCTCTCTCAATCTCCTCTCTTCCACATGCCTTACAACCCCTGCACCAATATTAGGATAACATTGATCATTATCTCATGTCAAATGCAGCCCAACTATGGATGTTGAAAAGCCCTTTTCATACTAAACTTCACCAGATTTAACTCATCTTAATTACTTTGCTTGAGTTCTGCCATCAACATTTCCTTGATCACCAAATTCAAAAGGCTTCATTTTATAACAGAATTATAAGTAGCAAACTAACCGTTAAATCATGCTTCTTGATATTACGAATTATATATCAGCGCAATAAAGTAACACAGCAGCAAGCAAAAACGCTCTAATTGTTTACTCAATACTGTATGTCACTAGGTGACTAGATCTAGAGGCGTTATCAAGCTAACTCAAATATTTTTACTTTCACGTTCCATAACTCAATATTTAAATGTGTGGTGTGATCAAGCAATCAATTAACGAAATGTCATTTAGTCCATCACAATTAATGTTTTACCTAAATCCAAAATCTTATACTCCACTATTTAATTAGTGAATTTCATCATAAAGTCGAGAGATATAAAAATGTTGAGAGAAAGATATATATACGTGAGAGAGGCGGAGGTCGAAGATACGCCATCATCACTCTGCTCTTCATCTTCTTGTTGAGTAACAACATTAGTTGTTTCAGGCGATGAAACAGAAGGTGGGCTCATTGAGTGTGAACATTTTTGAAGTCCTTTGATTTTGTAAGAATGGAGAAATTGGCGTGATAAGGGAAAGTGTTTCTGTGGTTTTGGGAGAGAGGAAGGGAAGAAGGTAGTGTTGCAGCTGCCGGTGACGGCGGTGGCAGCCATACTCTTCTCTCTCTCTCTCACTGCTGAGACGAAGATAACTTATATCGGATAATTGCAACCACTAATTTCAACTCTTCTTTTTTTCGTCTCTCTATCATTCGTTTATCTTGTAGGGTGTTTTATTTCGGAAAACAAGTCTAAATTGAATATTTTATTTGGTATGGACTTGTTTTACATTTTATTTTGTACTCCTCTTGGTACCATTTTCTATTTGTGTGTATTTTTAATAATGGTCCATTTCAAATATGAAAATAAATTTGCTTAAGAAAATTGGTCAACAAAAGTAATTACACCACTTTACACACAAAAACGCTAATTTCTTAATCTCCGTGTCAAAAAAACTACATGTCAAGCTTAAATATACGAAATAATGGCATTTTAACCCCTGTTTTAGTTTCAGTCGTTTGGTTATTAAAGTGAGAGACAAGGTCGATATTTTTTAACTCCACGTCGGTACTAATTTAATTAATTGTAATTGCAAGATTCAAGAGTCGATTGTAATAGCATTTTATGGTAGAGTTCGTGATTCAATTAACAGTTTTTCCTATAATTTATTCGTATTGTTAAGAAAACTCGATATATGTAATATCTTTAAAATAATTTTAATAACTATACTATGATCAATATTAAAATATTTTATTTTTCCTAGTGTAAGTTGTATCTAAACTAGTGTAGTAGTGTCCAGAAACATAACACAGTATCTAATATTCTAATATGATCAAAATAAATTTCATCCTAATTCACAACTATTACAATATCGTACACTAATAAAAAAAGATCACTTCATGGGCATGTAATATTACATGTTTCATTTATTCTTAAAATTAATAATCAATTGATATAATTTAAAATTTTATTATTTTTATTTAGATACATTTAAAGATCCCAAATCCACATTTAATTATTCAAATTCAGTCGACCCAAGATAAAACATTTATTAATTATATCTAACATGAAGTAGCCCCCGGCACACAGTCTAATGCTAATACAATTTATTAACAGTAGAATTAACAAGATGAACTTTGGCGGTTAAACTAATTAATGGGATTCATTTCCAACGCCACCACGCCTTTATGCCAACGGATAAGCTGCATATATAAGAGAGAAAGAAACAGTCGTATTAATTAATTGTAATTTGGAACGAGAGAAACTAGTAATTGAAAATACTTGTGTTACAAAGTCACTATTTTAGCACAAAATTTATACTAAAATAGCACAAATAATTGGAATTGAAAACAATTCTTTTAGCATTCAAATTGCACTGGGCTCAGCTCACATATAATATGCACTAAAGTAGCACAAATAATTGAAATTCAAAACACTTTTGGGTTAAAATTGCACTATTTTATCTGCACAAAAATAACCACAACCATTGAGTCGGGGACACTTGCGGTATTAAATATGCACTATTTCGGCGTGGAATCTACACAAAAATAGCACAAACAATTGGAATTGCAAACACTTTTGGTGTAAAAATAAAGTATCTTAGCATAAAATTTGCACTAAAATAGCACAAACAATTGGATTTCGAAACACTTTTAGTTTAAAATCGCACCATTTTAGCACATAATTTGCGCTAAAATAGCATAATAATTGAAATTGAAAACACTTTTGATGTTAAAAATTGCACTATTTTAGCAACAAATTTGCACTAAAATAGCACTAATGTAGCACAAATTGAAATTCCAAATACTTTTGGTATAAAAATTGCACTATTTTAGCATAGAATTTGCACTAAAATAGCACAACCATTAAGTCAAGAACACTTGTGGTATTAAATTTAACTATTTCAAACCGAAATTTGCACGAAAATATATAGCACAAACAATTGGAACTGAAAACACTTTTGGTGTTAGAATGCAATATTTAGCACAACATTTGCACTAAAAGAGCACAAACAATTGGATTTGGAAACACTTTTTAGTTCAAAGTCGCACTATTTTAGCACATATTTTCCACTAAAATAGCATAAACAATTGGAAACACTTTGATGTTAAAATTGCACTATTTAAGCGTCAAATATGCACTAAAGTAGCACAAATTATTGAAATTCAAAATACTTTTGGTGTTAAAACTGTATTAGTTTAGCGTACAATATGCACTAAAATAGCACAACCATTGAGTTGAGAACACTTGTGGTATTAAATTGTACTATATCAGCTCGGAATCTACACGAAAATAGCACAAACAATTGGAATTGGAAACACTTTTAGTGTTACAATGAAGTATTTTAGCACAATATTTGCACTAAAATAGCACAAACAATTGGGTTTGAAAACACTTTTAGTTTAACATCGCAATATTTTAGCACATAATCTGCACTAATATAGCACAAAAAATTAGAGTTGAAGACACGTTTGGTATTAAATCTGCACCAAAATAGCACGCACAGACGGGATCGAAAACACTTTGGTGTTTAAAATGCACATTTCGGCACAAAATTTGCACTGAAATAGCACAAACAATTGGATTTGAAAACACTTTCGGTTTAATATCGCACTATTTTTACACAGAACCAACACTAAAACAACACTATTTTTGCATGGAATCAACACTAAATTGCACTATTTCAACTCGAATCTGCACCAAAATAGCATAAACAATTAGATTTGGAAACACTTTTGATTTAATATCTCTCTATTTTAGCACAAAATTTGCATTAAAATATCAGAGATAATTTAATTTGGAAATGCTTTTTTGTGTTAAATTGCATTTTTTTTTTTTATATATAGTACGCACTAATATAGCACAAAAATAATTTGAGTTGGAAACACTTTAAATTTTAAAATTGCATTGTTTTAGTCCAAAATATACACCCAAATAGCACAACAATTTAAATTGGAAACACTTTTGGCATTAAAATACACTATTTTAGCACATGATTTGCACTAAATAGCACAAAACATTGGATTGAAAAAAAAATGGTTTGCATTAGAATAGCACGTAATTAATTTCGAAACAGTTTTTGTGTTAAAATGCATTATTTTAGCACATAATCTTCACTAAAATAACACAAACAATTGGAGTTCGGCATAATTCACATTTGGAGTTATTTTGTGCAAAAGTTGTATTAAATTGAGTAGCTAAGTGCACACATGAAAATATTGAAACAAATCGTAATGATAATACATGTTATATGCGAAGGCAAAAAATAGACACGACTCAAGCAATGGTACACTTTTAGAAATTAATAAGAATAAAAGTACCATAAAAATTAAAGATAGAGTAGAATGAAATACGTGACTATAGAATATTGGGAAAGAAAATATCATTCTTGTAGGTGTAATAGTCATACACAATTAATCTACTAATGGGCCATTTTAGTAACCTAAGTCCCATGAATACATGCAACTATTCATATTTTTATTCTTCAAATATTCATTCTAGTATATTATAAATAATAAAAATAAATTCCTATATAATAAATAAGATAAGAAAATCTAACTGCTAAATTGCTTGACACGATCTTCTTACGTAAGGCAATTTAGAGGAGAATCATTAGACACATCTTAGTAAAAAAAAATGGTTGAATTAACATGCAACGGAAAATATGTTAACATTGCATTCCACACATCCCTAGTCTTGCAATATACAGTTTCCCAATTCAACATCATAAAATAAATTGTGTGCCAACCTTTGATGTACACCTATCTAGGCACATCCTTCCTAGAGATGACCACCTTCCCAATAATTGCATTTTTCTTCATTTCTGCAAAATTAAAGTATGCATGTAAGTAAATACATTATTATAAATACTAACTAGCATGTAAATGTACTACCAAAAAAGATCAACATTTAAAACCAAAAACCACTAATAAATGCAACTTATATATATGGAATACTGTAACTCAGTGATATTCCTCCCCTTTGTAAGGCTGAGTGACAAAAGGAAGAATATCAATTTCTTCATAAAAAAGTGCAACTCATGCATATGACATCAACTAGACAAGCCCTTTGCAAGTAGAAGAAAATAAGAATCACACTTATCTTCCATATATAACCCCATTTTCATCACTAATTAATTTACAAAACACTATCCATCATTTCCATCACTACCTCAGATTTCTCTTATTTTAAATTCCGCGCGTGTTTCTATAACGATCAAATATTAAAGAGTACATACAAGAATAAGTATTCATGTGATAGAGTGCAATTAAGTGCAGAAGTTTGTCTGCATAGATGATGCTCAGAAGTTTCATGCAACCAACTAATGACGTTATAAATTCTATTTTGAATATATATAAAAATATGTATTAGAAGATTTTGGTGTATGTATGTTTCACTCTTACATATATAATCATTTAATAGACCTACCCAAAAGGTACTACGAAAGTCAAAGTTCGTGTCCAAAATTGTACATAATTGAATTTTAGGGATGAATTTAAGACATTAAAAAAATATAAATTAAGAGAACAAGTTGCTTGAGAAAACATAACTGAGTTTAAGGAGAGAAATATAACATATTGATGGGTAATTTTGTCTTAAATGATTTCTCTTGAAAAGAACAATTTAATTTTCACTTATAAAATTAAATCCAATCACTTAAATAATTAAATCCTTGAGGTAGTCCAAGAATATGCCATTTCTAATGATTTGAGATACATGCCTTAGACAGTAAACTCTTGATGCGCAAGCATGTCCTTCTCTACAAGACTTTAAGGTTGAAACTTGACATATTTATAGTTCACTCTATCACACTTGGTTTTCTAAGTGTGATTTACTTGTCATGTGTGGTTCATATTGTATTACACAAGAACAAGAAAATGTCACATTCAATTTTCCATGATTTACTTGCCATGTGTGATTCATATGTATTGCACGAGAACAAGAAAATGTCACACTCAATTTTCCAAGTGTGATTTACTGTCATGTGTGGTTCATATGTACTCGGTTTTTCAAGTGCGATTTACTTGTCATGTGTGGTTCATATATATGTACTGCACAAGAACAAGAAAATGTCACATTCGATTTTCCAAGTGTGGTTTACTTGTCATGTGTGGTTCATATGTATTGCACAAGAACAAGAAAATGTCATACTCGATTTTTCAAGTGTGGTTTACATGCCCCGTGTGGGTTGCAAGATTGCACAAGAAAAGGAATTTATCTAGCGATCATGGGTTTCCATACATCTAATGATTGGACTAAATTCCTAGAAGGCCGAAAATGTCATATCTAATGATTTAATATACCTACCTACCTTATACCAATAAATTCTTCATGTCTAAAATTGTGTATATAATTTGAAGGGATGCAACACAATGATTGGTATATATATATCCTAAAATATTGCTGATGGTGAACATATTTTCTTAATACTTTTCTTAAAAAATATTCCAATTACACCTACCTTAGAGAGTAACATGAAACTCCCCATGTCTAAATTGTACGCAAATACTTTGCAACATAACATAGAGATGAACAACTTTGAAAAAGTACATTTATTAATGACGGAATAAATTAGTTTCTATCATTGAAAAAGAATAAATTTCATTGCTCCCCTCCCTAAAATAGAAAAAAGAAATACAATTCAGGTCTTACTAGAAAAAAACCCTATTAAGCTTCGTAACTTTCTTAAAGGTTGAGTAATTCAGATGATTTGCTAAGTTAAAAATGAAGTTATTATCCTAATCATACAAAAAATCGTTGCCCTACAAGTCCTAAATTGTTATTCATGGCTTGACCATTTTTGCCCATTTGCATGGCTAATCTAAACCTGCTCATAGATAATTGAGTTCCATTCCAGTAAAAAAATTCAGTACACATGTCTCTAATTAGATTGAAAATTTTGGGCATCCTGCTGGTGATTCACCAAAAGTGTAATCAAAATATAATTCAGTAATATACAATTATACATACAGCGAACCATTAAATTGTTTGACAATCAATATAATTAGTAAGAATATGAAGAATGACATCAAACTAATCAGACTAAAAAATACATCAAATCATTACTCAAAGAGGATCAAGAGTTGGAACAAAATTGCATGATATAGTTAGTTTCACTTTTCAGAATGGTATACACCCCACATGGGGAAAGGAAGGAAAAAAAAAGGAACAAAATGACCTGATCTATCCTATTCTCCAAAAAAAAAACCTAAAATGCTAAATCATCAAAAATTGTCACAAAAGAAAGTTCACTAACTATAAAAGAAAACAAATTTACAAAAGTACTGTATAATGAATCCATCCCCCAACTAATTACAACAAAAAAATTGGATAACCCATCACAGTTAAATCTCCCTCTCTCAATTACAATACACAAATTGGTAAGACCTCCGGGAAAACAAAAAAAAAAATCGTCAACAAAAATCGCATCATTTACATTCAAAATACATGTTAATCCCCAATGAGCTTACGCACTTCCTATAACCTATAAAATCAAATTCCCAATAACGAATTCTCCTGAATAAGTGCAAATAATAACAATAATACTAATTTCCAGATTCATTAGGCCATATTTGCTTCTAAATCAGATTCCAATCTCGCTACGTGGTAAATGAGGGGGGGAGTCAAATTCATCCAGTCCACGAATGGTGTCCTGGTTTGGCTTTCATTCCGTGTTTGGAAACTTTAGAAAATAGGACAATAATATTTTATATAAGAAATCCGAGTCATCGTTCCAAAGTTTCCAAACACATAATGGATGGAACAACACACCATCTGTAGAGTAGAAAATCTTGACTCGAGAGCAAGGGGAAGAGGGGGCAGAGGAGGATTCTCATATGTGCATGTATTGTGCATGTATTGTGAGAAGATAGACTTTTGAAGAACAAGACCCTAAATATAGACATCTTTCGACATTGCAACATTTACAAAACTTAAGGTAATGTAAAAAAGAAACTACAATATCTGAAGAAACTTTTGAAATTTTCTTCAAGTAATTTCTAACAAAAAATTGCAAGAACTTTACCGTTTCCTTGAAAATCCTTGCAACTGTGGTCTTCAAAATCCCTACACAAATTGTTGGTCAGCTCCTCCATGGATGAGAGCTGCTAAGCTATGATGGTGCACCATGTACCACCTACCGTTGCAGAGTTCATAAATGTTGGTCACATTGTATGCCCTCTCCATGTCAACAAAAGCTTTCATGGTCACCCAAGCCATATCTGTAAGGACACGAGTCCTTACATCTCGTATCTGGAAGTTGCTGACATTCTCCCAGCTAAATGCCGCCCGCCAGCTCTCCATAACTTCATTGTAACTAGAAAAGCAGTCGAGGAACAGATGAGATTAGATTCTTGTTTAAACAAATGGATCTCAGCAGTGACAACATTAAAGCAATTTAAAGAGAAACGGAAAACCAAACAACTTTAAATGAATAGAATCACTGTGTTAGCACCACAATCTCACCCGAACATGCAGTCAGTGAAGGTACAATCAGTTAGAATTATAGAGGTCAAAGAGTCGGATGATTTTGCACACAAGCTCAACTATCCACTATAAAAAATAACGCCTGTCATGAAACTGCCCATTAATGCACAAATGCACACACATGAAATTGCACATTTCTGCACAAACGGATGAGCATGTTTGTGCATTAAATAGAGCTAATTCACGAAACAGATAGTTTACTAGTTCTTCGTTAAGAGCAAATTTAGACATTCACTCAAAAAGTGGATCCTGTTATATGTTTTCATACTTTTGGATATAATTTGTCTTTACTAAATCAAATGAATAGTTTTAAATATTAGCTATACATTAATCTATCGTCTATTGCATAGCCAATGGAGGAGTTGCACAACTTGCCAAAGTAAGTAATAGGATGAAAGATATGCGTAGACATTCAAGTTCAAATTTACATCTAAGAAAGCAAGGAGACAGAAAATGTACAACAGGAATCCCTTTTGATAATTATGAGAAGATATTTAAAAGGAAACATTCACGCACAGCTAAGCCACGTACCCAGTAAATGACTGCCCAGTAGCATGGAAACACTTGACGTAACCTGCATTGAGCCAAAACTGGGACATAGCTGTATGCGACCTTTCTTTAACTATCCTAAAAAAATCTGCATTGATGTGCACAATGCCTATGGTAGCTGCATAATAAGCTTTCCATCCATTGGCTGGTTTAACATTTTGTTGCTCCAATGTAAAATCCTAGAAGATGAGGCAAAATACCAACAGGATCAGCATACTGACAGGTTAAATAATGATTGGAATTACTAAATTACTATATCATAGAGAGAGAATCACAATTGACTATGGCATATACAGCATGCACATAAGAATTATTTGAGAACGCTACCTTTCATGATCAGGAAACTCGTGCACAATAAATATAATCATACCAGCTTATTCAACACTTACCAAAGAAAAAAACACATATCAAGAATGAACAGCATCATTTGTGGCTAGTGGCTACGGCCTACGTGTTTGTGTGCAAGTATGGGTGAAGCTTGGTAAATTGTTCACTGTTTGTGTGCAAGCATGGGTGAAGAATGATAAAATGTTAAACCTATAACATGAAATCATGAATCTCTTTGTAAACAATAACCAACAAGAACAAAGCTGATAATGTAATTGTAATTTATTAAGTCATCGTAAATATAGGTCAAACCGTCAAAGCAATAATGTTAAAGCAAAAATTGCATGTTTCCACTTACATAATTTGGGAATAGAGGGCAATCTTCTTTTGGTTCTTATATTTAAAGTTATACTTCTACCTCTTAGCCCCCTCCCTGTCTCTCACTTGTTGGGGGGGGGGGGGGGTTATGCATGGTGATGCAGAGGAGGAAGAACAAGTTCTTACTGTTTAAATTACAAACAAGTAGTGAGATAGCAACATATTATTCTAAATAATTGCTCTTATTCTTTCAAGTTTAGATACATTTTTGAAGGAGTATATCTCATGGAGAATCGAAAGAGTAAATCTCTCCCTCCTCACCACATACCAGCTCCATATTTGTATGAACTATTTTGAGTGTTTTGCAAAAGTAACTGTCTAAAGTATCATTTTTTTTCTTCTTATTTAGCATATTTAGTTGCAAAATTCTGACTCTTGCTATTAGGAAGTAGAAATTAGAGAGGTCTAAGAGACGTAAAACTCTGCTTAGCAACCATATCTGCAAACAGGAACACGTGTCAAAGATTCAACGGTTCTAGCATTTAAGCATAAAATGACAGAATTGGTATGCCGGTAAATGGTCAGAATTTTATCCATCTCAACAATTAATAGTAATCCGACAATCATGATTTTACCGAATCTTTAGCTGAAAAATCCAAACTGCTACTAGGAAGGAAAGTCATCTATGCAAACCAACTGATTAAATAAATGAAAAACAGCATGCATAACGGTTCCCTTGCATACATCTGCCAGACTTACACAAGCTAATTACAAATCACTCAGACGATTCACTAATGCAAGTTGCAAAACACCAATTAGCTTGTTTTACAACCAATAACTGATCGGAAAAAGTATATAGAAGGCCTTTCCAGGCATCATTACAGAATCTAGTAGGTACATATATCACGAGAATTACAATGTACTGCTGACCTTCTCACTTTCTACACATGTGGATTAATTATTATTCTATGTAGTGATCAAACTAAAGAACACCATAACATGGTGCCCATTAACTGTTTTTCCTCAACAAACGAGAAACTAGTCAAGGTCAAATCTTCGACAGGATAATGAATTACGTAACCATTATCTACCACTGTTAGATCTAACAAATTACATGAGATTCGACACTTAACATAAAGACGACAAATTCCCAAGAACAAAATCATATCATGCCAAAATTCACAAGAAGGTTTTTCTAGAGAACCAAACCTTATGACATAGCGCATATAATGAAGGCAACAAAATTGTGTACATCTGAATCCATACATCCCAATTAGGGTTCACAAATCCCCAACTAGGGTTTATTAATCACTAGTTAGGATTTATTAATCACAATTAAAGTTAATTAGGGCGGATTCATAGATTGTGCCTCTTCAATGAAGTACAAGAAATTCAACACTCAAAAACCTAACATCACCACACCTCCTAAGGAACAAAAACACAGCCCCAAGAGTGATCTTCTAAAGAACCAAACCTTAAGATAGAGCGCCCTCCACGTAATTTCATCATTGGCAACGTCACGCATCATCGAACTCGCCATGGAGAGACGGCAGAGGCTTTGGTAATCCAAGAAGCTGAGTGTATACATTACTACCTCCGGCATCAGCTGCTCCAGCATCGACGTCTCCACCTCCTCCATCTTCCCGCCATTCTCAGCACCACCCACAAGCACAGTCCTCCCGTCTCCACTTTCAATTAGACTCTGTTCACCCACACAAACAGAAGGCATCAAATCTCCCAATTGAGAAGGGCTCCGCTGCAGCCTAGCTCTCCGCAAAATCAGAACGATCACCACAGAGATGCATAAAAAGGTTGCGAATAGGGCAACCAACAACGACGAAAAATCACTCATAGAGAAAATGCCGGAAATTGTACACTTAAACTCCATTTACAAATCTCGAAACAAAAACGTTGTAGCAATTCGGGAAATTGTTGAAATTGAAGAGGATTGGAAAATGATATAAACTCAGAACCTAGAATTGAACTCAATTAGACACACAAATAACCCTAGGCTGCCTCCTCCTACACAAGAGAAAAAATGTGAATTTGCATGTGGTTTTGTACCTGTTTTCCTCACAGTCTTGCTTTTTAATCTGATGGGGCGAAATCTGGATTGAAAAGCCCCTTTTACTGGCCGCTTTCGCGTGTAATCTCTGCTGGCGCGGAAGGTATCTCCTTAAATGAAACCCTGATTTAGGGATTTTGGAGAGAGAAGAGAGTGCAGATGGTGTAGAGAGAGAAAAGTTGATGCTGGTTTTGTAACTGAAATGGTGGGAACGGGAAACTGGAAAGAGAACGTGTAATCACATTCACAGTTCCAGCTAAAGGGTAGTTTCGCCAATCCACTCATAATTATGCCCTTCGATATCACAGGAAATGTCCATGCTACCCTCGCACAATCTAATTTGAATTTATAGGCTAAAACCAGAATAGTCCAAATATTTCAATATTATCTGCATATTTGTTTTTTCTTCTTTTTGTGAGATTACAATTTACGATTTTACATGCTTATATCATATTTATGCACCCGAGATCACTCGAACATCCGAACTATTAATTGGAAGGGTGTTTCATCGTCATTATCTGCATATTGCTTGGCATATTTTTCTTGGTATATTTAAGTAGTGTGGTAGACTAAATAAGGTTAATACAAAAGTATAAAATTCGTGTGAATTAGATACTTATAACTTAAAAAGAGGAACATAAATAATACATTTTGTTTGAAACTCTACTATTTGGGGAGTTTTTTGGTCCAGACTAAAATTTGATTCTAAGATGAAAAGAAAAAATGCAGATTGTCGTGTATTCTTCTCTTATTCCAATTTATTGTGATACATTTATAGGCAAACTTAAATAGACAGGGTTTAGTCTGGGTTAGGGACCAACAACAATGAATAAGAGTTTGAGGATTCGCTCAATAGCAGCGCCCTTTACCTTTTTCAGCGATGATTCGATGGCCTGACGCGTTGGAGCGGTGGGCTGAAGTCTTCCAGAAAGTAATCTGCAAAACAGAACCGGAGAGGGGGTTCTCCGGGGAGAGACTCCGACGCTCAAGTCAGTA
>JAYJMF010000024.1:3501672-3512161 GCA_036873715.1 Salvia sclarea | reverse complement strand
TTTAAAACCAGAAACTGAACCCTCTCTGGACTTCAGTTTGGTGTCTAGTTCCCATACTGAAGTCAATCAGACTGAACCAATTTCAGTCACAGTTTCTTAACCTCGTTTTAAAAACTGAACTCTGTGTCTTGTGTTGTTATTTTTCAAAAAGACCCTACTGGTGTATCCCCCCCCCCATACACCAGTTCTGTGACCCTCCGGGACCCAACATTCGGAAATCTCTTGTTCATGAAATACATTGAGTTATGCATACGTAATTTGTATTTGTTCATTTGAAAACTATCTTAACCATTAAATGTAGATATGTAGATATTTGAAGGGCCAAGATTCAATCTTAATTCTTACCATAATTAATTAATTCCACTCTAACTTATTCCTATATATATATATATATATAATATTAGTATGTGTGTGTGTGTGTGAAATTATTAATTTTGATATAATAAATATAACAAAATATTCCTTAAGTTATATTTTAACATAAGTTTAAAGTGTTTTTTTTTTAATTCGAAACTCTAGAATCATATAAATTATTTTGTTTTCACTAATTATCACCTCAACAAATTGTAAAATGATATTTTCAAAATCTAGATATTATTATTATTATTATTATTATTATTATTATTATTATTATTATTATTATTATTATTATTTATTTTCAAACATAGCACAGATAATTTCGAATTGTAAAACAACTTCACTACCGATAACATCCTTATTAAAAAACCAAAAGCTCAGATTATAATAGCACAAAATTTTGAAAAATGACTTCATAGATCATGAAAAAGATACCCCCTCCCCCAAGTGTCTCATCCTCTTATTTTTAAAATGAAGATAAAAAAGCAAAGTAAATGAGTATGAGGTGGAGTATCCCACATGGGATACATATGTTTTCATGTGTAATTTTTATCAAAATATGAAATACGATAAAATAAATGGGACGACAAAAAAATGAGAGCAGGACAAGACAAGGATCATATGTAATTTTAATTAGTCTTATAATAAAATGAGATTTTTTTATTATCGATTTAATTTTAAATATGTTAATTGAATTAGTATTTATTTTATATAAATACTAAATATTTCCGTGCATCGCACGGTTGCGAATTCTAATTTTTATAAAGTTTTGATTTTGCACATGAAATCTTTTTGCCTCCAAATATACAAATTTCCAATTGTTCTGGCAACTTTGAATCTTTGTAAAGCATGCAATTCTCCATATGAAGATCTAACTATATATGCACTTGATATACATAGGTAGAAGTAGCTCGGATTTGCCAGAAATGTTCGTCCTTCATTTAGAAAATGGGAAGAAGTGAAAGTTTATGTATTTAATTTTTTAAAATTTTTATGTACGTACAAAACTAAAATTTGATAAAAATTTGTGTATATAGACGCAGATAAAAATAAGAAATATGCATGCGATAATGCTTTTATTAATTATAATATTTTTTTAATATTAATGTTATACGTGGATTTTAGTTAACAATTTTAAGAGGATCCTAGTATATAAAGGCCAGGAGATGTGTCATGAAAAACAATTTGAGCTGTAGCTTTGGAAACTCCATAGTAATAAAATGATAGATGCAATGAAGGCAAGCAATTCACTTGCAAAAGCAACGCTATCAGGCTGCCGGAAAAGAGACCAAACCAGCGGCGGCGACGGTGACGGTTCGCCGTCGCCACCGCCGGAGAGAAAAATCCGCCCCTTGAGATACGGCTACGTCTCAATTCTAGGGCGCAGGAGAGCGATGGAGGATCCGGTGATGGTGATGCCGCCACGGAGGCTGCCCGGCGGCTACTCCTTTTTCGCCGCCTACGGGTGCGGCGGCGGAGCTACGGTGGCGTATACGTGCACCGAGAAGCTACATGAGTGCTTGGAGAAGCACACGGTGGCGGCGGAGGAGGGGCTCGGTTGGGGGAAGGTGGTGATGGACTGCTTTAGTTCGATTTATGAGGACTGGAGCGGGCCGGCGGCGATGAGGTTCACGGCGGTGGTGGCGGCGGTTGAGAAGGGGGAAGTGGTTGTCGTCAATTGCGGCGGCTCCAGGGCGGTGCTTTGGAGCGGCGGAGTGGCTGTTCCTCTCGGGACAGATCATAATCATAATAAGGTAACTTTCTATTTTTGGAATTTCACAACATTTTATGTATAATTTATAATGGTGAAAAAGTAAAAATTATGCTACTGCTCCTAATTAGGCTGGCTATATTGATAGAGACAGTTGAGGTTTTGTATTTAATTAGTACATATAAAATGATATTGTTCGCTCACATGATGTACTAATGAAATAAAATAAGACTATTATAGTAACAAACTGCAACGTTAAAAAAAAATTGAATTACTATGTATTTTTGCTTTGATTTGGCAGCCTGATGAAGCGGATGAGAGCGTTGAAGATCTCGCATCCACTTCAACATCCCAAGGTAGTGTCCCATAAGATATTCAACTTGTCATTAATTTATTTTAATTTCTTCTATTTTATGTTTAATTTTATGATTGTTAATTTGGACTCACTAATCCCATTAAGATTTATATATAACTAATTTTTATTATATTTATTTAGTAATTTTCTAATTGGTGAATGACTATTAGAGTTGATTAGAGGGTTGGGACTAATTAATAGTATTATGTGGAAGATTGCATGTTTCAGAAATCCTACCTTTAATATAGATAATCTTTTTGTTTTTGTTGTTTTTTGAGATACTTAGATAAGAAATAGGAGTAGTTAGTTATACTTAAATTAGTTAAAATATTTGGCGCTTCAACATGATTAATTGGCAGGTGGTGATGAAAGTGCGAGAAGGCGCGAGCCTGGGCCTGAGGCTGAGGTGAGGGTGATGAGGCGAGACGATGATGGCGACTCGGAAGCCTTCCTAATAATAGCAAGTGATGGGCTGTGGAAGGTGGTTGGGAAGGAGATGGCTTGTGAGGTGGTCAGGAGTTGCCTTGCTGGAAAAATGAGGAGGCTGCCATCCGAAGGAGGCGGCGGAGACGCCGTGTCGCAGGCCACCGCGGTGCTGGCTGAGCTCGCCATAGCCAAGGGCAGCAATGACAACATTGCCATTGTCGTTCTACAATTCAACTGATCAACCTACACTTAATATCGACTAGCTTTCTTGTGCTTTTCTAATTAAGACTCTTTTTTTTTCTAGCTATGTGTGTGTGTGTTTCCTTTTTGATGTACATATATATATTGTATACATAACGTGTATTACTAATTAATGAAATGATACTACGAGGTTTAAAAGAGATGATAGTGTACCCATATTTTTTTAGTACTATCAGTTTTTCTCAATTTCTGGATTAGCCTTTAGCTTCGTGATAACCTGATTTTCAATCTTTTTTTTTTTCGAAGGAACCTGATTTTTAATCTGTTGGGATGCCTTGAATTATTCTCTAGGTCCGTACTATCTCCCGCTTCGCATACGGGGTTCTCGTTGTTGGGCTGAGCCCGTCTGATGTATCCTCTTAATACTATATATATGGTCTTAGAGATATGTAATCTGTAATCCAAAAACCCTAACCTCCATAGTGAAATCTGTTCTCATCTCTGCCCGTGGTCGTAGCCAATTGATGAACCACGTAATATCTGTGTCTTCTTTACGTTTCTATTTTCTATTTGTTTGCTTTTTAATCCTATTCCGTCACAACACAATCATATATCATTGTGAAAACAAGAATAGAAACGGATTAGATAGTTTTCGCTCAATGCTCTTCATCTTACACAAATATAATTACAAATTAAATTTTAATTTTTCAGAATTATTGCAATATCGGCAATTCAGGCTCTTTTATTTTTGCTCACGTGGTTGGACTTGGAGGTAATATTTAAACATTTGTCTCGCGTTGATATTCAAAATTGATTACTTTTTTTTTCATTTGAAAAATATTGTATAAGTTGTCCTCCCGAATTGTCAATTTTATCTTCGAATTAACGTTCGATGTGGTTGAGAAATTGAGGGCACAATGGAGATAGAGGTTCTCAATGGTTCAAATTGTAAGACGTCCGAAAATAAAATTTATGATACAAAAGGACAAATTAGATGATGAATTCAAGTTAAAGTTCTCAATCAATTTCGATGTCAGAAGTATGTATCTATATCCAATTCTCATCTTCAAACGTGTACGGAAAACTAGAAGTATCCAATTTAATTACTACAAATTATAAATTATTTCTACCGAAAGCTTAGAATTTAAAGACTAGTAAATTCTGTTTAGATGGCCAAAAAAACACACGAGCAAGAATGTCACATTTTCTTGATTGTTCATCGAATTAATGAAGACAAAAACATCATTTGAAGATCAAGTACCCCATATACCCTACTCTTATCCCAAATCAACAAGAAATTGAATTCAACTTTTAACAAAAATGTGGTATACATATACCTATCTACACAACTAATCCTACTCCAAAATCAAGAAAATTTGAATTTATACAAGAGTGTAACTCGACACCAAAACTTGGGCTGGAGAGGCTGGCTGGATATACACGAACTCGATGCTCTTCCCTGCACCCAAAGCCTCAATCCATTCTGGGAAAACATAATCGTCTCCGGATTTCGTGAGACCCCAAAGAGGTCCATTTAGATTCGATATATGAAGCTTCAAATTCTTCAAATTCTTGGAAGACTTGTTGCTAACTATTGCTGAGTATCTATACAAAGTCTTGCCTTCTTCACTCCATGAATTCGTCACATTCTGCTCAACAAGAATCATGCTCGAGGAATCTGCAATTTAAAACAAGTTATAGCATCAAATGTTTGAACCATGAGAAACAATAATTTAATTAGCATATTAAGTGAGCGTTTAGTGTTAGATAGATAAAATAGTATATGTTGCTATATTGTTTACTAAGATGAATTGGACCTTTGAGTTATCTCAACATCGTTGATAATTTCTATAAATTAAAAATAAAAATACTCAATATATCATGTATTTATTGTTAGTCACCAATAGTAATATCCTTATTTTTTGGTGTATGACTATTGATTTTGTGAAATAAGACACTTATTGGGGGACGGAGGAAGTACCCTGGCCTCGATTTGTGGCTGGTTTGGGATTGTTTGTAGGTGGCAGCTCAACTGAAAGCAACTGATTGTGGGCAGCGTGTAAGCGCGCCAATACGCCGATAAGAGGGGCGGTGTTGTAGGTGGCCGGTTCGGTTTGCTCGTAGTTGTCTCTCTGATCAGCGAAGTTGTCGTAGGCGTCGGGCCCGCCCACGACGGCGCCGGTTAGGGTGTTGGGATCAGTGGCCTTCCTACTAAACCAAGTGGCATAGCCTCCCCTGCAGCTGACGAATGAAGGATCCACCTTATGGGAAACAATGGAGGAAGCTCTGTGGTGCACCTGTTGAGGGTAGTTCTTCCCATACCCCACCATGTAACTCGTTGCTCGAGGGTTGTCCCCAAGAATGTAGTCCACCTACAACAAATCGTCAGTCGATAGCTCTACAAAATGACCAACTCAAGGTGACACTTGTCTAACCTGGGATTTAGCCAAGGCGAGAAGCTGGGGCGGGGAGACAGGGCCGTTAGCACAAGTGAGGGAGGTGGCGGCAGAGGTCAGATAGTCGGAGTAGACGGTCATCAGGAAGGAGGCAGTGGTGACAAATTGCATGTTGTTCCACCGCTGCCGGAAAATGAGGCCTCCGGGAGTTTTATTTGCGTTGCACGAACACATGAAATACTCGGCCTTCTTTTTGTATCGCTCAAACATTGCTGTGTGCTTACCACCTTTTCCACCCATCACAAACTGCAAAATTCAAACAAATTAAACACGTTCAAACAAAATGCGATTCAGTTGCTTATAATTAGTTTTGGTTGAAAATATATATGTACCTTGGCAACGAGGGTTTGGACTCCAGCATATTTGACGTCCCAACCAAATTCACTCATGGCCCACCCGGTCCCACCGAGTGCATCGCCGTTGTACCCTAGGTAGTCCAAGTAGTACTCATTATTCGTCGCTTTGTATAGCCATGCAGCGGCCCACAACAATTCATCCTGCACCCAATATCATAATTTAATATTAATTTTGTAATGAAATCTAAATTATTGTCTAAAGATTGGAACTGAGGTAATGAATTTTCAACTAAAATAAAATGGAATTTTAATTAATGTGAGGGATTCAGAGGTAATTAAGAATGACTTACGGCGTATCCGCTGACGGATCGGTAGTACTTCTGCGCTACGGTGATGCTGCTGTCATATTTGCCCCTATACTTGTCCGCAAATTCAAATAGCTGAAAAATAATTAAAAGTATACAAAATTAATTTTAGTATATCTTTTAAATTATTTTTGCTGTACATAGACAACGCATGAATCGTGTTGAAATTACTGCTCCATATTACTCCATTCGTCTCATTAATAATGTCCTATTGCTTTTGGGCACAAAAATTAATGAAACTAAATTGATGAGTGTAAGGTAGTGTGGCCTCCACATGAGGTCCACATACTTTTGTGTGTACTTTTTTTGTCGAAAAAGTATGAGATATTATGAATTAGACAAACAAAAGAGGTAAATGAGACATTATGAATGAGATGGAGCGAATATTAGGCTATACTGCATACTGCATTAGTAATATATTTTTGTTACTGTACACGCTCGTAATTGAACAACGCCTACGATTCTAGTTCTATATAAAAATAATATAATAACTGAACACATGCACTACCCTTTTCAGTCATGCAGTCCCGCCCAATTTTATTTTTATGTTTAATTTTATTTTAATATTGCAAGTAAACGTCCGTTCAAAACTTCTAAAGGTCAATTCGACGGATTCTTTTCTAATTCACATATAAATGAAAAAAATGGACTATAATTTAAAGAAACGTACTTTTGTTAAGATATGTAACATATACATTCCTACCATCTTATTTTTGTCCCCGAGTATTTCAAAATTTTCGTAAATATTTAATAAAAAACCATTGACAAAACTTAAGGAATCGTGTTAATTAAAAAGTGACTTTTAAATAGAGGACTTGGGATGGTTTAGTAAATTTTTTTGCAAATAAACAGAAAGGGGAGATGACTAAAATATTAGACCTGATAAGCATGTTGGAGAAGCTCCTTTGAGTAGGAGGAGTTGTAGCGGTGGAAGACGATGGAAGCGGCGGCCATGGCGGCGGCGGTCTCGGCGGCGAGGTCGGAGCCCGGGTGGTCGGCGTCGATCTTGTAGGCAGCTCTTGAGGTGCTCATGTCCTCCGGTCTTTGCCAGCAGTAATGGTCTGTGTCTCCATCTCCCACCTACGTACGCCAACATTAATTAAAATTTAATTCACATATTTAATTAATTAATTAATTTTACCAACGTAATTAATATTTAGTTACCACGCCTTCGTTAAAAAATTAGTATCTAGAACGAATCTCAAATATTTATATTGCCAGATTTAGATTAATTCATGTCTCGTAAAGATTCACTAGCTAGATCTTGCCTGGAGGCTGGAGTCAAGCTGTCACACTCCATATATAATTTTGATCCCATATGTCCTAAAACGCACATTTTTATTATAATTAATTAAAAAAAGAGTATAGTATATAAATATTTTTTCAGAAACACTACACTATTAGTAACCAATAAACTGACTTACTCTAACACAAATTAAGCACGCACTATTTTCATAATAACAAATTAAATTAGTATTGGTTTCAAATTCTGGACGTATATAGGCATTTTTCAGTACTATAAAATGGTGGAATCCGCATATTCCTAATATAGCCAGGTAGCACGATCTGAAAATGTGTTGGCTCGGCCTAAATTTGAAAACGAAGTCAATTTAATTACTGTACTAATTAATAGCCTTACCTCTCCATAGAGCACATAAGGTTGGGGGTGAGCTTTGATGAAATAATCAGTTCCCCACTTAACGGCGTCAACGGCATGTTTCAATTCGCCGCCGGCATCAATTTGGCCGCCGTATTCAATAATGCTCCAGCTCATCATAGTAACGGTGAACGCCATCGGCAGTCCGAATTTAACGTTGTCTCCGGCATCATAGTACCCTCCCACGAGATCCACCTACAAGAATTATTAATTACAACCTTAATTAATCCCATTTCAATTCTTGCAATCCAAAACAAGGCCTAATTAAAAATGGCTGGAAAAATAACGTACCCCGTTGATTTTGCCGTCGCTGAGGCCGGAATCGCCCCTCCATCGAACTCTCTGGTCACCGGGTAAGTAGCCGGATCTCTGAGCTTCGAAAAAGAGAAGGCTCTTTGTTAGAGCCTCGCCGTAGTCATGTCCGGCCGCCATCGCCGCCGGAGGAAGCAAAATAGCTAGTACAAATAGGGCAGCCATTTAATTTTACAGATAATAATTAAATAAATAAAAAAGTTAGATGAAAACTAAATTGGGTTGCAAAAGCACAAGAGAATAAGAAGATATGTATGTGCATATCATATATATAGTATTATGGAGGGGGAGTTGGAGGGCAAGGTGGTGGAAAATACAACAAAGGGATAAAATATAGGTAATAAAATCAAAATCAATAAATGCAGTTCGTTTTTTCTGTTTTTGTTCACTAACAAATTTTTGACAAGAATCATAAATGCGAAATTGCCGAATTTTGTAATGGGAAATGGGCAGAGACATGTGTTTTTGTTGGGGCGTTTTTGCTAGGAAATATCGGTTTCGGATCTTGCACATTTGAATTGAGGTGGCAAAATATATGTCCATGTGTGTGTATATTATTTAGATGCATATCGTGTTATTTTATTTTAAACTGTACTAAGTTTTCGGGAATAAGTTAATCGAGATATTTTATATATTGATTTGTTATAGGTTGTCAATCGTTTTGTGAGCTTTTTTAAAATAAAAATAATACTATGTGAGGTACTGGAATTGTCGGTAGAAAATTCTGGCTTGTTTCCTAATCGAGCATTGAACAAGAAAAGAATTTGACTTTTATCTTAGGTTTGATTGTTTTAGTGTGATATTACCAACTTTAGCAAAGTAAACTAGTATAATATGTTTGAGAAAGTTGCCAAAAGAGGTAAGAATAAAATAGATGCAGGTGAGAGGATTCAAAATGATGATGGTAAGTTGGCAACCCAATTTTTGGCCCTTTTTCAGAGCAGAATTTTATTTGGTCAACATTTCACACATTTTTTACAAAAAAAATATCTATTACTAAATCTAAATTTTAATAGAAATTAGAACATTTCGTATTAATTTTAAAATTTGTTTTCTCGCCCTCAAACCCAAATGGCTCTAGGGAAATAAATCATAATTAGCAAAAGCACACTTAGTGCGACAAAATATTAATTACAACATTTGCGTTCGACTACGATCTTAATTAGATCCACTTTAATGTGCAAAAATGGGCATTGTCATTGTTAAATTTTCATTAGCCTTGAGTTAGATGAAATGCCACAACTAAAACCATTGAATACAATATATAGTAATTTATACTTGGTCAAATTAATTTCGACTAACCGGAAAATTTAGGCGACTTCAAATTCTTTTGTTTTGTTTTTGTGCTTCTTGTGTGTGTGTGGTGGCCGGGGTGGGGGTTGAAAATGAACCTCGAGTTAGTGGGTTATTTAATTATTACTAATATAAACGTTTTAAAGAATTGACCAAAAAATGTTTTAAGGAAGAACATAGATTTGACCGATTTGACAAACCTAAAATTAGGATTATATATGGTTCCATTCCCATTACGATTTTTTTCTTTTTCTTTTTCTTTTTCTTTTTCCCGAGATATAGGATCCGAGTCTTAATGCAACGTCAACGTTGTAACGTCATTTTGTTTTGAAATGGTAATAATAGTTTCTTAAAGTAGTCCTCTTCTTTTCAATTTATGTTGAAAAATATTCTCAATACTCATCAATACAATTATACAAATATCAAAATTGTTCAACACTTCCCAGTTTAAAAAAAAAAAAAAAAGAAAACTCTGTTTCTTTTTTAACACTTAACATAAAAGTATTACTCCGTATTATAAATTTTGTACTCTATATATATGGGACAGAAACGGGGTAGATATATAGCTGGAAAAAATACAATAAAAATAATATGAAATTGTCGGTGCAAGTTTAGGCATTTCTAATCCGTTACAGTGTTGCACTTGTAGTTGTAGTAATTCTGGCACTAATTTCAGATTCAGATGCAGCTGCACATCTCTAATTCATATAGTTTTAATTTATTTCTACTTCTTTTTTGAGTTTATGAGAAACCTTGGCGGCTACTTTTGGTGTGCATTGAGTAAATCCACAATTCCTGTGCAATCGCTTGTAAACAACCCATACGGATAAACCACACTTGAATCATCAAATATGACAAATTACTAAGATCTGGTTTCCACTATTTCTTATCTGGTTGTTGGTGATTTTGGTCATTAATATGAGGATTATCTGTTATTCATTAGTATTTTAAATGAATCTTTGGCAGTTTCTCGTTTCATATATATATACAGTAAAACCTCTATAAATTAATAATCTTGGGACCATGAGATTTTATTAATTTAGAGAGATATTAATATATC
>JAYJMF010000024.1:3479776-3498319 GCA_036873715.1 Salvia sclarea | reverse complement strand
TGCGCCAAAATCCCATCAACAATTTAATTTTTCAACTTAATTAATCTTAAAACAGAATTAACCATACCTGAGCAGGATAGCGCGATCTATGCGGATGGAGAGGGTCAGGACAAAAAGTTCGATCCAGATTGAGATCTCCATTGGATAGTGCCTATTATCATCATCAGTGCAACAAAAATGTCACTAATTAATTTCGACTAATTTTAAGCAGAATGAAATTAATTAAATTAAACAAAATCTACCCGGTAAATTCCATGCAGTAGTCTAGTGTCGATGTTGAAGAGAAAGAGATACATTCCACTCCTTATTCTCGCAACGGAGTCTCGATAGTGGTATTCCAGTCCTGATCAACAACATTAATTAATTTCACACCAATTTTAGAAAAATATATTATCCAAGATCGAGTCATTAATTACTTACACTCACAAAATTGATCAGTTATAACTATAATTAATAGGATTGATTCAGTTGAAGCAGATAGGGTTTAGAGAAACCAAAAGATGGAAAAATAGAGAAACTCATCATCATAATCATCATTTCCAATTCTGATAGAGACAAAGCTAATACTGAAAAGAGTTTAAAATGCATGAAAAATCGCCATTAACGGGATTTGAGTGGAGAAGGAGAAGAAATATAGAATTCAAGAAAGGGAGAGAAATTGATTTATCGAACCAAATATACACCCCGTGGCGAAGAAAGTAAGGAATTCAGTTATATATAGCAGACAAATTAGGGTTTACAGAATCAAAAAGAGGGGAAAGCGATAAAAAACTCATCATCATTTCCAATTTGGATAGAGAAGAAGCTAATTAATGCAAGCAAAAAAGAATCATAAATCATTTGGTGGTTGGAAGTTTCTCGAACATATATTCTCACACAAAAAGAGTTTAAAAATGCATGAAAAATCGCCATTAATGTGTTTTGAGTGGAGAAGGAGAAGAAAAGGACGGTGAAATAAGTGAATGTATTGATTCAAGAAAGGGAGAGAAATTGATTAATCAAACCAAATATCCCGTGGCGGAAACAGTCTAGCATGGTCTCATTGCTGCAGACGAAGACGTAGCCGTGGAGAGGCACATCTGGCTGCAAGAATTCCGGCGGCGGAGGCGGAGGCGGAGGAGGCGGCGGCGGAAGCGGCGGCCTCGGTGGCGGAAGTTGGATTTCCGGTGGCTGCGGTTCGACTTCCTCTCGAGGCACCGCCATCTCGCCTCAGCCTTTCTTTCTCTCTCTCTCTCTCTCTCTCTCTTCACTCTCTTAGCTCCTCCTTTTATAACAAGTTTACTTGCGATTTCCGTTTATTCATTTTAACGGTTTTTTCATTTATTCTTTTTTTTGGAGGCGCGGGTATTGTTAAATCAACTCAATTTCATCTTAAGTGCCAATAAAAGAAACTAATATAACTTTGAATTAGTTGTATTAATTAGTTACCGGTTAAATGGAAAAAGAAAATTTGAATGGCGTAAGTGCTTCTTTTTGGCTATGTTTTGTCCAGTGAAAATTATATTATTCAATAAATGAGTTTCGTCAAATTTCGAAAATTTTGTCCTAAAAATATCACCATTATACGTGCGATTTTGAAAATTTGCGGAAAATTCTAACAAGAATGAAACTATATCTCAACATAGACGACAATTTCTTTCAACTATATATAGTTCAACCTTTTATTTTGTATGACTGAATTATGTCTTGTATTCATTTTTGAGTTGTCCATATATTAATGGCTTATTCCGTAGAAGGAAACATTTTCCCCTTGAAAAGTCAAGTATCAATTCTAATGTGTTTTAGCTAAAGGAGCCAAGCCCGAATTTAATACTCGTGAGCAAGCTCACTGAAAATTATACGGTTATATTCAAGTTATGTCAAAATTATTATCATTATTACATTAATTCTCTAACTCACTTAATATATTGCAACTTGCAAACTTGAACAAGTATCAGCTATAGATTTATTAGTTTGTACCTAAATATAACCTTTTTGTTTATTTGACCATAGGAGAAAGGTCTTTCACCATTTTTTTTTAATATATAATGGTCGAGCTAGAATATAAAATTTAAAAAATTGCACCATCCCGCCTTTTTTATTTTTCATACAGACTAATTCCTCATTGGGCCCACCACAAAAATAAGAAATTAATTCCCAATTAGAAACTAATTCTTATGAGATCCATATTACTTTCTGTATTTTTTTTTCCTATCCTTCACATTACTCTTTTACTTTTAGGTGGTGTTTGGTTTGTTAGATAAAATAGTATGTGATGCAATACAAGATTAGCTAAGATTGAATCTTTAGAAAAAAGAAGTAGCTGTTTGGCTGCACATCAATTTTTAATTTTTAATTTATTTTATTTAAAACTAAATAATACATATTTACCAAGGAGATAATGATTTATAGTTTCTTAAATAAGGAATTATAATGAGAAAAATGGCTATCTATAGAAACAGCCCATGTAGATTTAATTCCCAATCACAATTTAATCAACTCAATATCCATAATTAGTAAAAATTAATTGGAGGTCTAAAAATTGACATAATGTCTACCGTAAGACTTATTGTTAGTGTTATCACTAGTCAAAGAGTTAGTTTGCATGAGTGGCAACTAATTAACTTCCATGCGGGAGTTTAGTGTTAACTGTGTTATCACTAGTCCCATAGGATTTGGGCTCCATTAACAATTAATCTCCTTCGTCCAATCGAACAAGAAAACTAATTAATTATTAATTGTCTTCTGACTTTATTGCATTGGCAAAATTTATTCTGTCATCTGGTTCTGGTTGTGGGCATTTGTAGAGGGATAATATTATTGAACTATATACATGGTACTATATGTTTTTTCATTACTATTTAACTTTAAAATTGTTATTATAATTAAATTCAAATTGAATATATTACTTAATACACAAGGAAAAAGTGATTAGTATACCATGTTTCTAAAAAAACCCAAAGAGTTACTAATAAATAGAAGTAAGGGATACTACGTAAGAAAAAAAATTATATTAGATCATCTACCTCTATATAGATACTACAAATATCAACTTTTAAAAACGAATGAATGAAACAATTCTAGGCTGCTCGAGTCAAATCTTAGCCCCCTTTCACCTCATATTTCAGATCAATATAGTTCAAGGCAAACGATTTAAATATAAATATAAACTTCCTAAACCTCGACGAATGAGGCTATAAATGAAAGATCAGTACCGGTCTAGCAAAGAACCTATATATATCATGCCACCAATATATATGTGTTTTTTTGTTTTATCAGACAATTTGTTTTTATTCAACTTCCGATAGTACGAGGAGGAGTACCATCCCAAAATGGGAAATTATAGACCAATCCATAGAGTACAAAGACGGTTCGAGGACCACTCTGAAAAACTCCCATCCGGACATCCATTTACAATACACCAACTTCAGAACCTACATCTAATCTCTTCCACAACTCTTCTAAAATCCCAAACCTTTCCATCAAGCACCACCGAATTCCTCCATTTCCAAATGATCCAAATCAAGTAGCGACGTGAAGGATAAGAAGTGGTCGTTGTCGTACTTCATGAAATATAAAAAAACAGCAAGAAAAAAGGAAAATACTAACATGGATTGCATATCAGCAATACGACATATCAATCATACATCCATGACACATGATCGTTTCATCAAATCAATTCGACGAAAAATACCAAAAAATTTGCTCATGACCCAATTTGTTTTCTTCTTTTGAAAATCGACGAATATCATCTTCTTCTTCTTCTTCTTCTTCTCCTCCTCCTCCTTCTCGACGAGTTCCTCTCGAGAAATTATTGTAACTCGATACGTCGAGGGCATCGTCATCATGTGCCTCTCAATGATATTTGCAAGCGAAACCAACTCATGAGCATCATACAAAGGGCTACCACAATCCCACACTTTCTCATCTTTCTTCTCTACATTGCCAAAACTCATGATTTCTTCGTTAATTTGTGTGATTTTGTTTATGGGGTTTTCCGAAATTTGTACAATATTTATTGTCGTTGGCGCATGAAATTTTACTATTGTACTTGGCTGCATGTTACTGGCCTTACATAATAAAAAAATGTGATTATTACAGGTGGCATGGTGTGATTGGCTGTGAGATGTTGTTGGTAAGGGTAGTTGGTTGGAACAAGAGAGTTGAATAAATGAACCCCAAATTCACAAACCGACTTGGCGGCTGCTTCTGCCTACTTTTACTAACCATTAAATTAAAGAGCGGTGCTAATAAATAGAATTACTTAACTATAAATTAGTTCTATTATGTTGATTAATTAAATTCGGAAGAATTTCATCACGAGACGTAATTAATACGATTAATTGTCAATTAATGCATATTACCACCTTTCAATTTGTTGAAAAATTGACGATTCTAATTTTTTCGATTATAATAATTGACGTGACATCACATGCCTCATTAGTTAAATTACGTACGATTGTTATAGCTCCATATTTTCAATATAATCTGTGTTATGTCGGTATACTAACATTTAGGTGCCAACAAAAATGGAAGTATAATGTTACAAGAAGTCAAATGTGTTAGATAGTGACGTTATTTTGTAACAAAATTAATGGTCGTGATATTTTAAATTTGATCTCTGTTTTATTTCATCCATTATTATCATATTATTACATGTATATATTAATATTTTCTATCCCCGTAATAATGATTGGGGCATAAAAATTGTGAAATTTTGACAGTTATACAGCTTTTAACTAACAAAGCAGCATATACTAATCTTAAACCTTTGGTAATCAATCTCAATTGCAATTGCGCACGCGCGAGATTATTCGCTTCACACGTGCACCAACGATAAAATATCCGGTGGGAATCAATTCTTAGCTTCACTCATTTCTGAGTGAAACTCCAAATTTCCCCGTCCCGCGCTTTTGTCTCTTTCACCGGAGAAATCGCAATCACGGCGGCCGGTGTTCTCAGTTATGGTTCCGGCGTCAGCCGCGTGAACTTTCACATCTTTTCCGGCGGATTGCCTAGTTCAGTTGTATGGCGTCGGAGAATGCTGCGGATAAGAGCGGCGAGGAGTCAACGCGTTTTCGTGAAGGCGCTAAAGCTCCGAGCCGCACTTTCCTTAGCATTTTTAAATCTCTCGTCGCAGGTGGCGTCGCTGGAGGAGTGTCAGTTCTCTCTCTCTAGAAATTCAAATGATTATGCTCATTTGGTGTTGTTTAGATGTAGAAATACACTCATTGAGAGCTCAAATTTATGCATCTGGAGAGGTTTTGTGTTTGTGATTGAAATGATATAGTTCGTTATAAGTTTTTGAGCGTTTGGGGTAGAAGATCACTTCCGTATTAGAAAATTATGCAATTAGAGCACCTTTTCTAATAAATTTTTTAATCATTTTGGATGTAGAATTGTGTCTTGTGCTATTTTGAATTTGAATTTGATGCTAATTTTGAAATTTGGTGAGGAAGGAAATGCGAAGGGGATACTCTATATTGCCTTACATGATTTTGATGTTGTGTAGTTAATTATTGTTTATTTCCCTTAAGGAAGACTCTTGTTATAGATGAGATATTGTGCACTCTGTCGCGGTTCTCTTTGACTAGATTCAATAGTCCTCGTGTCACAGGTCACGCACTGCAGTTGCTCCCTTGGAACGGTTGAAAATTTTGCTTCAGGTAATTACTTAAAGGCTCTTTAGCATGCTTGATCTCCTTTTACTTGTGCCATAGTCTGAAGAGGTGCTTGTGCTTGTGCTTGTGCTATGTGGCCCTTTCTATATTTTATACTGTATGGGTATACTTTTGAATTGCTTTCCCAACATGCTCTTTGTTAATTGTTGTTAAAAATTTCGAGTGTAAAGAGGTTACCTGGTTTGTTAGTGCATCCAAACAATTCTGGTTTGTGAAAATCTGGACACCTATGATAGTGATTGTAAGTAATAGAAATGAAAGACCAATCCTAATCACAAAAGCATCGTGCTCGGTTTTAGAAGACCTTGACAAGCCAACAATTTGCATGCAGAGAAAACTCAAGAAGCCACCAGTATGTTGCTGGTGAAATTTTACTACTTTGAATAGATTGCTTGCACTTATTTAACTGTGAATATGTTGGTCACTGACTCATTATTCTTGTTCATTCTAAGACTAGATGCAAACAAATTGATTTTGTGATGATTGTTCCACTTCTGTTTGAATTTTGTTTTCAGAAACATTGTACTTTTCACATCCTTTTTTTCCCCCTTCCCCATCACTGACCTTTTCAGTATTCACTTCCTGTTATCAATCTTGTCTACACACTCCTGAAAAGCACAGGTCCAAAATCCACACAACATGAAGTATAACGGCACAGTTCAGGGATTGAAATACATATGGAGAACAGAAGGTCTAAGGGGATTGTACAAAGGAAATGGCATTAATTGTGCTCGTATTGTTCCAAACTCAGCTGTCAAGTTCTTCAGCTACGAGGAAGCATCAAGGTAGGTTACAGTCACCAATCTATTGTTTTTTTTTTAATATATATAATGTTTCCAACTATTTCGAGCAGTTATGTCCTATACAAGATGTCCTCTTTCACTTCTAACTTCACTCTCCTTACACAGGCGGATATTATGGCTATATCGTCAGCAAACTGGGAATGGTAAAATCTGTTCACCTTTTGGTTTCTCTTACTTCTTAGCTTCAATATGTAGAAAGCATAAGAAACTATTTGATTCACATGCCTCCATTTTCATTTGCAGAGGATGCTCAGCTCAGTCCGCTTCTACGTCTTGGTGCTGGAGCATGTGCTGGCATTATTGCCATGTCAGCAACTTACCCCATGGACATGGTACGAGGTCGGATTACTGTCCAGGTATTGCTAAAATAATGACTTTCTACTGATAATGTTCCTCCTTATTACTGTCTCTATCTAATACATATCAAGGTTCTCAGTAATAAGCTTTAGCCTCAATCCTTCTTGCAGACCAACAAATCACGATATAGAGGAATCTTTCATGGTCTTAGAACAATTTCCATGGAAGAAGGACCTCGTGCTTTATATAAAGGGTGGCTTCCTTCTGTTATAGGAGTGGTATGTGACGATTTCAAGTTATTATACTCGATCATTAAGCATTGGGTATTCTTGCAAAATTTAAAGCACAATTTTTCAGGTCCCCTATGTAGGTCTCAACTTTGCTGTGTATGAATCTTTGAAAGATTGGTTGATAAAAAACAAACCATATGGACTAGCAGAAGACTCCGAGTTGAGTGTGACCACAAAGCTCGCGTGTGGTGCTGCTGCCGGAACTGTTGGACAGACAGTTGCTTACCCTCTTGATGTCATCCGTCGAAGAATGCAGATGGGGGGCTGGAAAGATGCTGCTTCTGTGGTCGCTGGGGACGGGACAGGCAAAGCACCACTTGAATATACAGGAATGATAGATGCATTTAAGAAAACAGTTCGGCATGAGGGATTTGGGGCGCTGTACAAAGGCTTGGTTCCAAATTCGGTCAAGGTTAGTCCTCTGGTACAAGAATGTTCTACTAGGTTCACTACTTAGCATTTCTGTGTACTTCTAATGCAAAAAGAGAAGGATGAATAACATGTTAGCGCCCAAGAAAGGATTAAGATCCGCTTTAAAAAATGAAAAGCCTCAACAACGGTGAAGTTAAAGAATTGCGTTCAGTTTTCAAACACCAAAAAGCTTATCATTTTACTTCAGCACGTAAAACAGTTTGAGTGTTAGGCAAGACATTACATTTTCAATTGTATAACAAATTCTCTCTCTCTCTCTCTCTCTCTCTCTCACTCTCTCTCAGGTGGTCCCTTCCATAGCGATTGCATTTGTGACGTATGAGATGGTTAAGGACATTCTTGGAGTAGAGGTGAGAATATCAGATTAAACCACATTGGTTAGGTGCTACCTTTATTGTTGAACTTCCATTTTATGTATGTTAGAACATTCTTCATAATCGGGTAGCTTTGAACCCCGATGTATGATCCTCGGCCTTATACCGGCAGCCTGTCTCTTTACTGGAATATTTTCTTGGATATTCATTTATAGATTTGTAACTGAGTGTGAAATAGATGGCAATAAATTTATTGAGTAGAAGTTTCATTGCCTAATACAGGAAAACTTGATAACAATGAAGCACATCTCTCCTCAAACCAATATGCTTTGTAACTTGTAACTCAAAATATATAGGAAAACTTGATACAATGAGTAATTTACCATTTATGAGATTAGAAAAAGAAGCCGCACTTCTAATGATAATTTACTTTACAAAAAATGCTTTCTGATAATATCACAAAGCACATATTTGCTGTACTCAGTTACAAATACACGAAACTGAACTGAATAATCACTATGGAAACAAAAACAAATCGGAATAATTTTTCCTATACACACCCTATCTTGACCCCAAAATTCACATGGTTACTGACAACAATATCTAGAAATTTTTCCTTCAAAAAAAGAGCAAGGAAAAAAGACTTAAAAGTATAACAACAACGCAGAGAACGAGTAAATTTACTCAATTCAATAAGCAGCGATCTACCTTCTTCTTGTTTTGGAAATCATGTCTTTGAGCTCGTCGTTGCGACTGCGGTGATACTCAATCCATATGCACAACTGTCTAATGGCCTCTCTTTTCTCCTCAATCAAGCTCTCGAATCCGGCCTCGTTCTCCTTCATCTTCATCTCCAACACTCCCATTTTCTCGTCCCGTTCTGCTACTATTTTCTCAAGCTCCCCCATCTTTGTTTCCCGCTCTCTAACAGTCTTGATCAAGCAATCCTTTTCGTCTTCGTCTTTTCTCAATGTAGTTTCCAGTTCACCGATCCTTCCCTTGAGGTGCAGCAAGTTACCTCTCTCATCGCTCAGCTGCTGAGACAAAAGGCCAATTTCCTTCCTCAGCTGATCTTTCTCGATGTTACTGTCTTTGATGCAGTTTGTTGAGATCTTGAGCTCGTTCACTATTTCATAGATACGAGACTCTATGTGGCCGTAATCTTCCTCAAACTTCATGGTGAATGTATCTATGCCTGTCAAAGTGTCGTTGACCTTATGTGATATCTCTCCAATCACCCTCACTTGAGCCTCTTTGTAGGTAAGAATTATTTCTGAAAGCTTAGCAACTCTGTCTTCTAGAGATTTCTGCTCTTCCAGTAACTTCTGTTCCTTTTTCAAGTAGCTCTCGTCCTTCTCGACTAACAACTGCTCTGTGACACGGAGCTTCTGGCTTGTTAGCCGATGCTTGACCTCAATGTTTCGAACATCTTCTTCCAGTGTACAAAGGTCATCTGCTTTCATCTCAAGATCTCTCTTTAGCACTTCTATGCTTTCTTCCAGCTCATTCACTTCTTGATTTTTCGCATACATGTCAATTTCAAACTGCTGTGTCGTCTCTTCTATCTTCTTTTCAGATGATCTCAGACGTTCTTCGCAGCTTTGGAACTGAATTTCTAGTTGTTTGTGCTCCTCACACAATTTGCTGTATGCGTCTTCTTGTTCTTGCAGTTTCGTCTCCCTCTCCTTGATCTTGTTAACTAGTTCGGCATTATTGTTCTCAGCAAGAAGCAAGTTTTCTGTGGCTTCTTGCTTGCTTTTCTCAATTTCCACTTCCAATACGCTTTTCTGAGACTCCAGCTGTTCCAGCTGCTGCTGTAAAGAATCAATCTGGTTATTCAAGGAAGAGATTTCGGTGGATGATTCATGCTGCAGATCATCCATTTTTTTCTGAACAGCGACGAGTTCATCGCCTCTTTCTGCTAGCATACTCTCCAATTCAGAGATCTTGCTCTCTAGGCAACCCTTCTCCTCCCTGAGCTGATTTCCCTCACTATCTTTGATCTTTAGTTGATTTTCTAATTCACATTTTTGTTGACAAAGAGTCTCCATCTCCAGATGCAGATCTTTCAGCTGCGCTGACAGAGTTTCCTTCTCTTCAACTAACTTTTCTCCATCAGCAGTTTTGCCCGATAGTTCTTCTTTTAGCTTTTCAATCTGCAGCAGGAGCTCTGATATTTTTCCAGTCTTTCTGTCGAGAACGATATCTGCTTCACTTTTTAGAGCAGCTAAAGAACTCAATTGCTCTTGGAGACTGCTTATGTCTGCAGTCAATGCAGCAATCCGGGCAAGTGCTTCTCTCTCTCCATCTTCGGATTTCTTCTGTAAAGCAGACAGTTCATTCTCTTTCTGTGCTAATTGTGCTTCCAGCTCACCTTTCTGAACCCGCAAGGACTCTGCCTCAGCTTGGACATTGTTGATCTGCTCTTTTAGATCATTTATTTGGGCTAATGAATCCTTTTCTTGATCATCAAGTTTTTGAAGAAGAGTAGAGATTTCATCATCTTTCTGTTTCTCAATGTCTCTTCTTCGAGTGTGTGATGAATCAAGTTCCAGCTCCAATTCCCTTGTACGAGTTGAAGCTTGTACTTTGTGAGACTCATGAACCTCCAGGTGGCCTGAAAGCTCTCTTTCTTTCTCTTCCACCTTTTCAGTTAACTGGCTTGATTCTGCAACAAGATCTTGAATTCTGTTTTCAGCCTTTCTTATCTCATCCTCGAGCTGTGAAATCTTCGAGGTAAGACTAGCATTCTCCTCTTCAGCAGCCTTTTTCATCTCACTGAGCTTAGTGATTTCTTCTGCTGCTGTCTCAAGTTTCTCTGTTGCTTCCTCTTTGTAAGCCTCGTATTCATCAAGGTTACTTGAAATCTCCCTTTCTTTCTCAGCCAAACTTTCACTCAACATGCCGGACTCAGTAATAAGACCTTGAATCTCGTTTTCAGCATTGCCTATCTCATCTTCAAGCTGTGAAATCTTTAAAGTAAGACTAGCATTCTCCTCTTCAGCAGCCTTTTGCATCTGACTCAGCTTAGTGATTTCCTTTGCTGCTGTATCCAGTTTTTCCGTTGCTTCCGTTTTGTGAGCATCATGAATCTGAAGGTGACTTGAAAGTTCCTTTTCCTTCTCAGCCAAATTTTCCCTCAACCGACTTGATTCGGTACTATGATCTTGAATCTTGCTTAGAGCCTGTTTGATCTCTTCCTCAAGCTGCAAAATCTTTGAGGAGAGACTGGTATTCTCCTCTTCAGCAGCCTTTTGCTTCTGACTCAGCTTAGCAATTTCCTCTGCTGCTGCCTTAAGTTTCTCCATTAGTTCCTTGTTCCGAGCCTCATGAATCTCAAGCTGACTTGAAAGCTCCCTTTCCTTCTCAGCCAATTTATCACTCAACTGGCTTGATTCGGTAACAAGATCTTGAATCTTGTTTTCGGCCTGTTTGATCTCATCCTCAAGATGTGAAATCTTGGAAGACAGACTAGAATTCTCCTCTTCAGCAGACTTTTGCTTCTCACTAAGCTTCACGATTTCTTCTGCTGCTGCCTCCAGTTTCTCTGTTAGTTCCTTCTTCTGAGCCTCATGAATCTCGAGATTACTTGAAAGCTCCCTTTCCTTCTCAGCCAATTTATCACTCAACTGGCTTGATTCGGTAACAAGATCATGAATCTTGTTTTCAGCCAGTTTACTTTCATCCTCAAGCTGTGAAATCTTTGAAGACAGACTAAGATTCTCCTCTTCAGCAGCCTTTTGCTTTTGACTAAGCTGAGTGATTTCTTCCGCTGCCGTCTCAAGTTTCTCTGTCAATTCATTCTTCTGAGCCTCATGAACCTCGAGATGACTCAAAAGCTCCCTTTCTTTCTCAGACAATTTTTCACTCAACTGGCTTGATTCAGTAACAAGACCTTGAATCTTGTTTTCAGCCTGTCTAATATCATCCTCAAGCTGTGAAATCTTTGAAGACCGATTAGTATTCTCATCTTCAGCAGCCTTATGCATCAGACTTAGCTTCGTTATTTCTCCAGCTGCTGTCTCCAGTTTCTCCAGTGCTTCCTTTTTGTGAGCTTCGTGAATCTCAAGGTGACTTGAAAGCTCCCTTTCTTGCTCAGCCAATCTTTCCCTCAACTGGCTAGATTCGGTAATATGATCTTGAATCTTGTTTTCAGCCTGTTTTATCTCCTCCCCAAGCTGTAAAATCTTTGAGGACAGATTAGTATTCTCCTCTTCAGCCACCTTATGCATCTGACGAAGCTTAGTGATTTCTTCTTCTGCTAAAACCAGCTTCTCCTGTGCTTCCTCTTTGAAAGCCTCATAGATATCAAGGTTAGTTGAAATCTCCCTCTCTTTCTCAGCCATATTTTCACTCAACATGCCTGATTCGGTGATGAGACCTTGAATCTCATTTTCAGCCTGTCTCATGTCATCCTCAAGCTGTGATATCTTTGAAGTAAGACTAGCATTCTCCTCTTCAGCAGTCTTTTGCATCTGCTTCAGCTTAGCGATTTCTTCTGCTGCTTTCTCCAGTTTCTCCAGTGCATCCTTTTTGTGAGCCTCGTGGGTCTGAAGGTGACTCGAAAGCTCCTTTTCTTTGTCGGCCAAATTTTCCCTCAACCGGCTAGATTCAGTAATATGATCTTGTATCTTGCTTAAAGCCTGTCTGATCTCTTCCTCAAGCTGCAAAATCTTCGAGGAGAGACTACTGTTCTCCTCTTGGGAGGCCTTGTGCATCTGATTTATATTGGCCATTTCTCTTTCTGTTGAGACCAGTTTCTCTTTTGTTTCTTGTTTGTGAGCCTCATGAGTCTCGAGATGACTCGAAAGCTCCCTTTCTTTCTCTCCCAATTTTTCCCTCAACTGGCTTGATTCAGTTGCAAGATCTTGAAACTTGGTCTCAGCTAGCTTTATGTCATCCTCAAGCTGTAAAATCTTCAAGGTAAGACTAGTTCTCTCGTCTTTATCAACGTCTTGCATCTCACTCAGACTACTGATTTCATTTTCTGCTGACTCCAGTTTCTCCCTTGATGTAGAGAGCTCTCCCTTGACTGCTTCCATCTCCAGCTGTATGGCTTCTCGCTCTTTACGCAGCTGGCTATGGATGGTTCTCAGCTCTTCCTTCTCCTCTTCAAGTTTGGCAATGGCCGTATCTCTGTCACTCTTCATCTCTTCGAATTTCTGGTTCAACTCGACTTGCAGCTTAACCGAATTCTCCAGCGCCAGTTTCACATCAGTGTTTTCAGCCAAAAGTCTTGAATTTTCGCCTTCCAGTTTCTCAGCTTTAGAATTCAACTGGGCTATGATAGTTTCTGATTCCTTTGTTTTAGTCAGAGCATTTTGACACTCCTGATGCAACGTTTCCTTTTCGTAAACAGTGATGGCCAGCTTCCTCTTCAGCTCTGCAATCTCGGTAAGAGCCATCTCGAGCTCTTGCTTGACAGCTGCTGCTTTCTCATTCTCAAAATTGTCCACACCATTCTTTGAGCCTCTTCTTCCCCCGTGTGAATCATCCGAGTCCGAGGAATCTGAGCTGGACGAGGAACCGTCCTTCCCATGTTTCCCGTTTGCCTTCTTCCTCAACTCCTCCGTCAGATTGTCATAACGCGCGTATAGAGACTGGTAGTGATTGTGGAAATCCTCAATCAGATTAGCCAGCGGTTCCTTCCCATCGTCTTCTTTGAGAACCTTTAAGATCTTCTGCACGTTGCCCTCGATTTCTGTAATCAATAAGGCGACTCAGACAAGAACTACAGCTAGCCTTTGAAACATTTTATGCTTAATCAAATCAACAGAAGTTGAATACCTGCTTTGGTTTCTTTCAGCTCCTCATTTCTTTCAGGATCAACATGATTCCCAAAAAAAGTTTTGACCGAGTCGCGCCACCGATGCTTGGGCATGTTTTCTACCTTCTCAAGCAGTTTACCTGTATGGTAGATCACAAGTCTTCTTAGAAAGAATGAGATTTGAATTGATAGAGAGAAGCTGCTAGTTTACAAGCATGCAAAAGGCATATTTCGCCACAGTTTTTATCATCTATAATTGCCTTCATTTAGACATAATATTATACTAGAAGCAGCAAAATGCATGCAAGTGCAATGAGAGGCTGAATAGATTAAAATAATCATACTGTCCTAAATGACAACTGGAAATCTAGTAGTGTAAACCTTACTTAATCCCCTTACTTTGAGCCGTGATTTTGGATAAATAAAACTGAAAAAAGAATAGTATAACAGTTCACTAGCCGGCCATATAATATTTTATGCATAAATATTGCTACAGGATGATGAAGTTGCATACCGAGAAACAAAGGGAAAACTACACCAGCCAAAATGAACATCATGCCAGGAAATATTGTATAATCGGCCATTTTAATTAACTATTTCTTGTTTAACAAGTATGAAATTATATTTTATGCTTATATCATTTCACTTTATATATTTCCACATTATTTAATACGATTATGGCTAGTACAGAGTAGAGAATTCCTTTGTGGACTCAACTGTGGTTACGTATACCTCGTACAACTTCAAGGACGACCTATATTCTTGTATTAAATGTTAAGCCTTCGTGAATTTCTCCTTCAACGTGAATCTTAACGGTTTTTATGATTTAATAGTTAGAAAATGCACCTAATTGTCACAGACAACTTATTTCGTATTCTCAATACGTTTAGAACATATATATGCTCCACGTGAAGAACAAATACTGGTACAGTGGTACTATGTCCTAATGTTTTTTTCACAAACAAGCTTTTCAATTTTCACTGATTAAACAAACTTTTTATACAGTTGATCTGAAGGTCAATAATTAAACATTGGAAATAGGACATATGAAAATGAAATTAAAAGAGAAACGTTCCATGCTCTTATTTGTAAAACTAACAAATTTTCGTGTAACTACGGGCCGACCTACACAGTAAAGTTGCGTGATAAATAAATATACTATAGTAGGCCAGTTCCCATCTACCACTTGAAAAAGTTATAAATTTGAGCAGTATACCTACCCTTGTGTTGCAAATATATTTACCGAGCCATATAAATAAGTGATGGGAATTGATACAAGCATCATCAGTTCCCAGCACAGGTCCCTTTCTCTTAAATGCCTATACTTACTACCAAGGGTTAAACGTTGAATACCAAGCCAGATGATGGGCCTCTTTTTGACGATTATTAGTAGTATGATTTTTTGCATTTGCATGCCTTAAATAAAGTCAGGGTGTGGCATTTTTATTGTTAAGATTTATGACACCTTTTCTCAAGGAAGTGCAGCATCAATAGCTTTTCGAACCTTACTTATTTTACTTTTTAAGAATTACTTAGTAATTTAATATAACTCATTTATGTGGAAGATAATTCATTTTGCAACTACAACAAGTCTTCAAAGTTATGATAAATCATTTATATAGTACTGCTGCTGCAGGTACATTAAATGAAATGTATGCTGTCATTTCTTATGTGAAGTGATTTTTCTTTTACAGTCTAATTTTTACTACTTTTAACTAATGATAATAAATTGCTAATAAATACTGACTGTAAACTCGTTGTGTCTTTATTATTAAGCAAATGATGATTCAAGATGTATGCCTGTATTGCCCAAAATTAAGCAACTTTTGTGAACAGTCAGCTGTAAACGAATCGCACGTTGATTTCAAATTAGGCCATCTTCTTAGTAAAGCATTAGTGCACAATACATCTGATTAATTTCTTGAAAAGTAATTAAATAATTAAATATAACCTTATTCCATATCTTGAAAAATCACGGATAAATTCATTAAAACATGCAACAAGGTTCGAGCACCTGTAGATCATGAGGTTTCGTGAAGTCAACTGTTTATTAATTTACATGCATCTTATGTATTTTCATAAGCCACACTAACTATCATATATTATCACATAATCATACATATATGATATATGTCGTATGTAATCTACATTTTCCTATATATACTACTGTGTATAAAATCCAACTAAAATATTCGTCCAATTTATTTTTAATGAATAGTCAAATCTGTAAAACTAATGAACGTGACACGGAGGTGACAAAAATTCTTCATCTAGGGGGATTTAAATACAGTTGTTTGATCAGACAATTAATGCGTATTGCTAGGACAGACCATGTGACACTATGTGTTACATGTGGCCCATCATTTTCTAGTCTACCAAACAAATCGTCTTACATTTCCACTATTGTAGTATAGTGAAAACGATGCAAAAGAAGATAGAAATTTCAGAATTCAAATTAGAAATATTGTATAGCCACTAATTTGTTAATTCAAGAGAAATCACTTAATTTGATGGTTGATACTCAAAAGCGTCAACTAGATCATCGGCCTACATAATTTCGTCTTTTCTTGAAAAGGTCTTCAGCTGAGGGCCAGCAAATTGGGCAACTAATTCTCTTTATTTAAAAAGGAATAATAACTCTTTAATTTGATTTCATTTGCAAAGACTTTTTTATTGTCTTTTTCTCAGGTATAATTATCATTAGATAAATACGGACCATATATTTCGGGGGAGGGGGGAAGAAAAACAAAGACACACTACTAATCTCGATTTAGCATTCTCGTCCACAATATTTTGCTTTCATTTTCCAATTACTATATCATAAAATCATGATTTCATGATGCTTCTTCGAGTATAGAATCCTTAACTTAAACTGGTCAATATATGTTAATGGTTTTAAAAACAATAAATGTTTATCCAATTAAACAAATCTTAGATTCCCTACAAAAATTGAACGATCCTCGGAATACAGGAAAATAACTACTAAAAATATACCAGATATTTACGCTTCATGCTAAGAGCCTGAGACGTACACATCTCGTTTTCATCCTAAAAACGTGATCTATCACGCGAAAATCCACATCAAGAAAAACGAAAAAAAAAAAAAAAATCAATCAGGAATCCGAGAGATTGCCAGAAACGCAAGTGATGATGAAGAAGAAGAAGAAGATAGCTTCACGAATTCGCAATTCAGTTTGAGAGAGCAACAAACAAACTCAACGCAGAAAAACTTTCCAGAAAATTCGATCGATTCCAATTCAAGTTCACCCAATCAGAAATATTCATAATCCAGGAGCGCAGAGGATTCAATCCAAAAACGAAACAACAATCGATGAACGTAGACCAGAAACATAAATATTTCGCCATAGCAGAAGCTGATCAAGCAAAAAAAAGTTGATGATCTAATTCAATTAAACAATAAAATACCTCGAAAATCAGCTTTCCTGCATTGGCAGCCTCAGCTGACTGTGAAATCACCAAAAACTTTTAGAGAGAGAGAGAAAGGGGATATGGAGGGGGGGGGGAGAGAGAGAGAGAGAGAGAGGTGTGTTTGTGAGTGAGAAAATTATTTAAATTTGAATAGGAGAATCCGATGGTGTGCTGGATAATATTAGTTGGCAAAATCAGGGGGAAAATAAAAATGGAGGAATACTAAACAAAATCCCCATCTTTTTAAGAGAGAGAGAAAAAGTGGATTTGGCTGCTAGTATAAACAGAGAGGCTTTTACAGCGACTGCCACTCCAAATTAGCGCTTCAATTTCATTGGGTGTATGTGTATGCATCAACGATGGAATTTCTTTGGAGTTTATTATGAATTTAATTGACCCTTTGATTTCGATGAAATATCGGAAATGCCATTTTCAACTGTCATTTTGAAATTCTGACTGTTTGAAGAATGTATGGGAACAAATGAGGAGCTGTCAAAATAATTGCACAATAATTTGTCAGGTTTCAGCCACTATACTTTTTGTGTTTATATATGTAAAGCCAGGTCAGCAGCAGTCCTTCACAGATAAATAAATAATAAAAATAGAATACATAATTCGTAAATAATAAAAAGAACCAGGCCTTTTCTATCTTTGTCCAAAATAAATAAATAATTGAACAATGTTTACGTCAAACATAACATGTTTTGATTCTTAGCAAGATCTATACAAAAATACTGCATGCCATCAAACATATTTAAATTAGTTCCTCGTTTAATCAAGAGTATAGCACACTTTTTTTCACCATGCACAAATAATTTACCAAAAAGTTCATCTCATTATCCTTTCTATTTCTTTACTCAAAAATATCTACAAAACATTTATTAAAATTTGTAACGTTCACTAAATGTTACTCTTTGTGAACATAATACTAAATAGTACTCTCTTCGTCTACGGAAAACGTTCACTTATTTCGTCTTTTATCCGTCCACGAAAAATGTTTCTTTTGTGGACATTAACCCCATAACTCTCCTCACATGTTGTGGGTCTTCATTTCTACTAATTTTACATTCAACAATTTATTAAAACTCGTGTCACTAAAGATTGTGAACTTTAAATATTATTATTCATGATTTTTATATTATAAATAGTCATATATCCAAATATTGTTCACTGCTATAATAACATCTTATAACTAATATCACGAGTTTTATTGTTTGGTCGCTTTGGTGATATTTCTCACATTTATGCTAAATTTTCAATCCCCTCTCTCAGCTCAAAATATGTAGAATAGATTCTAATAATCTGTAATATAGAAACTTATAAGAATCAATACGATTTATGGATCTTTACTAAATAGACGGTCAAGGTCAAGTTAACTTTCTTGCTGAATGAGTAGTAATAATACTCCCTCCGTCTCATTACAAGCGTCCATGTAACTAAGGGCACGGAGATTAAGAAAATAAGTATTTAGGGTGTGATTAAGTTAGATAAAGTAGGAGAGAAAATAATTTAAATGATAAAGTAGGAAAGAGAAAAGTAGAAATATAATTA
>JAYJMF010000024.1:3452014-3465221 GCA_036873715.1 Salvia sclarea | reverse complement strand
ACACGCAAATAGTAGCAGTTTTTCTTTTCTTATCTTTCCTCTACAATTAAATAAACCTTTAATTTTGAATAAACTACAAAATTTCCATCAAAATTGAAATTAATTTCAAATTGATTTTCAATTTGGCTCCATATTTAAATATAGTATAGATATGGTTTATTGTACTCAATTAGTAATACTACCCTGCAGCTACTATGTATGTGAATCAGTTATAGTATATAATGAATCCAAATCAGTTATAGTATGTGAATCACTTATGCATCCAAATCATATAATGAAATTCTATTTTTAATATATATAAATGAAAATTTAATATTAAATTTAATTGAGAAATATAACAGCAAATATATTAGTATAATAAATTTGTACACAAGCATAAGTAAAATTAAATAAATCTTAATCATAATTGAACTTCTAGTTTTAATATATGTAACTAATAGCAGATTATATAACTCTTACTCACATAACTATTATTACATCCTAATATCTTAAAATTTAATATTTCATAAGTCACTTAATTATTTAAAGTTTTCTTTACAATTATACAACCATATATATTTGTCCTCGTCGCTACAGAAAGTCTGCCATTAAGTTGATGTCATTTTCTTTTGCATGAAGCATTATAAATATGTATTCGAAACAAAAAGTAAAGCACGTTTTTGGAAAAAAAAAAGCCAAGGGATCCACTTTCACTATAGTGACAATGAAAATCGATCAAAAGAGTCCAAAAGCCAAACAAAATTTCGCTTACCCTAAAAATGGCATCTTTATTTCAAGAATTCTGACTAGTCCACATATTCCAGAATCAAAAAATTCCAAAAGAACAAAAAACACTAATCCTGTATTACACATTATTCCACACAATAAAACACTCATTAATCCAAAGCCAACTTGTCTCTCATATGATATCATCTATTTTTACTTTTGGTACTTCATATTTTACTTTCAAATTTTTCTAGATTTTAATCTTTTTTTCTTCAATTTTTTTTTCTTATTGTTTTATGATAAATGTTAATTGTTGTTCACAATAATAAATGTTACCCCCTCCGTCCCATTCTTCTTGTCCCATTCTTTTGGGCACGGAGATTAATAAAGTAAAATTGATGAGTGAGAGATAGTGAGGCCAAATGGGATCCACATGCTTTTTGTGTGTAAATTTTTGCCAAAAAGGAAATAAGACAACTCAATAAGAAAAGGGAGACAAGAAGAATGAGACAGAGGGAGTATTAAAATTATAGTAAAAATTAATTGTGAGACATCGTAGGACACAACAAATAGTAGGATAGAGGATCTCATCAACTTTTGTCTCCCTATATATAGATATATAATTTGGATAAGGTAGGAAACCGTTTGGTAAGAAATAGGATGAATATGAGCTCTTAATTATTGTAGATCAATGGTCCATATATATTTTCGCTTTGCTGAGTGTTTTACCCGCTTGTTTGTGAGTTAATGATGTAAGAATAAATGTTGCTCATGAAGTATAAATTAGTTGTTGCATTGGACGTATACAATTGTTGCACCATGATTATAATCACACTCAATGTATGAAGTTAATTGTTGCACTAAATTAGTACAACAACTTTATAGGTTAGGTGAAAAGTTTTTATTTTTCACACAATAAAATGTATTCCTATCACCCCTATAAATATAAAAACATACTCCTTCAATTTCCACTACAAATTACTTCCTCATAATCAAATCATTCAACCATGAACAATCCCATTCCAAAATCGTGTTTCATCTTCGTTTTGTTTCTCCTCGCAACACTTATCTCTCTAAGCCATGCTAGAACCATTCTCAACGAGAACAAACCATGCAAAAGAATCGTGCTTTACTATCACGACATTCTCTTCAACGGCACCGACGCCGCCAACGCGACCTCCGTCAAGATCACCAACGGCCGGGGCTTCGGCAACTTTTACTTCGGCATGATGGTGGTCTTCGACGACCCGTTGACGGAGGACGGGCGCCTCCTCTCGCCGGCGGTGGCGCGAGCTCAAGGGTTCTATTTCTACGACAAGAAGGATAGTTATAGCGCATGGTTTGCTTACACATTGATATTCAACTCCACCGACTACAAAGGGACTATCAACGTCATCGGCTCCGATCCGTTGCTCGAGAAAACGAGGGATTTGTCGGTCGTCGGCGGCACCGGCGATTTCTTCATGACACGTGGGATTGTCACGTTTGAGACGGATGAGATTCAGGGAGACTTTTATTTTAGGGTGAAAATGGATATTAAGTTGTATGAGTGTTACAACAAGTAGCTACTCTTATCTTGTTTGGCCCTAATAAGTTGAATTGCATCTCGTTTTTCCAAATTCCATAGCCAAAGTAATAAATTGTGAATTGTTGAGTATACATAGATCAATTTATCAAATTATAATGGATTAAGATTTAAATATATATAGTTAAATACTAATTAATGAAATTAGAAATATATCACATATATGAATTTAAATTTGAATATTGTTATGTCTTGTGAGTTTGGAACCTTAAAAGAATCCTACATACATATATATATATATATTTGGTGACTTTAATTTAGTGGATTCTTGCATGGTTTTGATGATTACACATTTCGATCATAACTTTTTAGGATAGTTTGTATATATGTCTTGCTACACGGAGTACCAAATTATGCAGATAGTCCAAAAAAAATAAAATAGAAAGGAAGTACTCATACCAAGCTTGACTTATTCTACTATGACAAATCAAGAATGAGATTATATATAATTTGTCCGAGAGCACAAAATCTCCTCGATCCTATAAATCGGAACAAAATCCACTAACTTTCTTTAGTTGTCTTAATACTTTACACGGGTGATTTTGTATATTTTTCTCACTTATTTAATAAAATAATAGCCCCCATTTTCCTATAGGCTTTACACACACTTAATCAACACGTTCATGTATATGTATGTAAAACAAGAAAATGAAACACCTTCGATAAGGAAAGCAAAGCTATCCAACTTGCTCTGTAGTGACGATGACGAAAACGTTAACAATGGCATCTTCAAAACCCCTACCCACATATTATACACCACATCAAAACACTTTTCTAAACCTATGGCAGCTCATTGCTATTCAATTCCCATTACTCTAACCTCGACATCAATTAATATTTAGTTATATATTCGAAATTAAGTAAAGAAACATGCATATGCTTAAAAACAAGCATGCCAAGCACTTTAGAGTTCAGATAGAAACTAGAAATTCTGCCCTAATTGTTTTTTTGAAGAAAGAAAGATTATTTATTCCCAAACAAAATAAGTACACACTGATCAAGCGATCCTGGCAATAATTCGATAAGTTACAGAACCTAAACTAAAAGGCCAAGTAACCATATCTAAAATCTAGTACAATACAACATTAGGCTAGGAATAAATAAGCTCTAGTACCAATGTTGTTTATAATAGATTTCCCAACATGAGGTCCAGGTACCTGCTGTTGGAACTCAGACAAGTTTCTACACTTCCAAACTTCATACACAATTTCAACAACGGCAATCTTCACTAGTTTACTCTTCATGGTCTTATTTCCTATCTTGCCAATAAGCCAATGTATCTCTTGAGACCAACCACCACATACTATTTGAATCTTCAACCATTGCAAGACCTCCAACCCAATTCTTCTTGTAACTACACAATGAACGAACAAATGTTCTACAAGTCTCAAGTCCCTAACAGTTTTTGCTATAGATGACTTAGGGATAAGGGTTGCCAAGGAGCAATTAACTGCTGTATACAACCTTCATGTCTCAAAAAATTCAAGAACAACCCTGATATATAACATCCATTTTAATAACAGACCAAGCAAATCTGAAAAAGAAAGCATTAAATTAAGCTTTCTACACCTAGTGCCTTAGTGCTACCAATAGATGTTAATACATCCCAAATTTCCTTTTCTTCCATGGGCTTGATGAGAGATTGAGCCATGTCCCAAGGAAGTACATGTCCACTTCTCAAATAGGAAAATATAGCCCAACAAATATTTTATTGTAACAAATATAGCCTGATTATGTAACAATATCAAAGGAAACACAACATATATAGAAAACATAAGCTAACTCACCATTAATTTGTCACGTAAAATAGACAAAGTCGACTTGTCTTTCAAATTTGTCTTTTACTTACTTCCACCTAAAAGAATTCAAGAAAAAACAAGTGAAAAATAATCTCATCTTTATTTTCTTTGGGCAATTTCGGAAAAGTTCAAATTGAACTCATGATTTCATCAACAAATCTCAATATTAACATCGTTTTGTCTTATGTGACAAAAAATAATGGCCAGTTCGGTTTCCTTAATCCAATTCATTCACATAGCTATATAATTAGGTTATAGTATATATATGCTACAACAAATTAATTATTAAACTATATTGTCTATTTTAATAGATTAGACTATAAAGTTCTAATACATGCAAAGATTATAGGCTATAAGTGAACATTAACCCCCTAATTTTAATTTGAAATAATAATAAGTACTATTAATTTCAGTTTTGAATCGATTGATTATACCTCATAATAGAAATAATGAGAAATTTAATATCGGATTCGGAATTAAACTTGCTAATGTAGGGTATTGGTTATCCGTTGAACCGTTGATCACCCCTACCTACGTACCGATATATCTATATACAACTTATACTTTTTTTAGATTACAATTCAAACACTTACACCCATAGTACGTACTCGCGTATTTGATGGGTCTCGAACCCTTGGCCTATTGATTGGAAAATTGATATATTTTTTTGGTAGATATCGAAAATAGTAAAAGTATAACTCCTTTAGTCCCATTTAAAGCGTCGCAAATTGTTGTCATAGAAATTAAGGGGAGAATGTTATAGACAAGAATTAAGTAAAGGCAAAAAGGAAAATGATAAAATATAGGAGAGAAAAGTGAAAATTGAATTAAATAAGTTATAAAATAAAAAAAGAGAAAAGTGTTTAAGTAAAACAAGTACCCTAATCAGTTTCCTTATTTGAGTCGGGATGTTTTCAACGGGATGCTCGAAATGTAAACTTAGGAGACTTTAAATGGGACAAAAAGTATATTATTGGTGGGTGAATGAAGACTCTTTTATTTTTAAACAGAAAAATAGAGGGATTGGTGTGAGGGAACTTGAAAAGTGAAATGTTGAAGGAGCAGTTAGATTGTCATGATCATGAACACCAAAACACATCATTTTCCATTCAACTTTCACTTATTTTAGTGCTAAACTCGTATCCAGGTGCGTAAAATTAAATATTTTAGATTTAAATACTCATATATAGTTATATATACGTAAACAAAATAGAAAAATTTTGTCTCATTTTGCATACAAGAGAGTTCTTAATCATAAATAAATATTAAATTCATTAAATATATATCGTAGGTATAATCAAAATTTGTAAAATTACACACCATTTTACACTACTTTTCCTTCTTTTTCGATTCGATCTTATGCCTAAATGAAATAGGCCAAGATCTACGGGACGGGGAGAATACATAAATAGATAATAGAGATACAATAGACAAATCAAATTTCATAAAACAAGATTCTCTTAACCATGAACAAAATATTTGGTTTAGTCGAGTCAGAACAGTCAAAAGGATTCTCCAAATATAATACTTAGTTTTAATATAAGATTGATAGATATATGTACATGGTGTATATATAGAAATCGAATTAATTAGATATTTATTTTTTTATTTATTTTATTTGAGTGTAGGTTAATTAAATCATCAAATATGTTCAAATATTTAGTTTATTTATTTACATTTTAATGGCTAAAGCCTAATGTTTCGAATCCACCCCAAATGCGACCTTTGAATTTATATATTTATTGATCCAAAAAATGTTCAAACATTACAAGGACATTTAGTAATTATTTAAGGTTTTATATCAGTGTTTATAATGCTATGAAAATAGAAAATAGCACGTGTGAGTTTACAACAAAGTATCTCCTATATATCTACTGCACCTATATTAGTTGAGACTTGAGAGCAAACTATAGTCTGCAATCTGCATGTTGTATAATAAGGGCACAGTGTATTAAATATATAAAATTAAAATTTATAAATTGTAAACATAAAAGATACCAAACTTTTAGAAAACATTTAAATTATACCCAAATATTTAAATATTTAAAATATCCTTGAGTCAATAATAATTTTTATTTCATTGTTTAATACAAACATATGAAAACCAATTTTTTGTATTTAGATAACAGTAATAAGAGGTGGTCACGATCGAGGTCTAAAGTCTAAACAGGCTGGTGGGTTCGACCATTATGTCATCGAACATCATTCGCATTTTTTCAAAATATTGGTGGTTTGAATAGTTTTTGTTTATTTATTGCATTTTTCATTAAAGATAGTTACGCCGCATTTTCATTCAATAATGCATAGGTTTTATATGTTTCTCTTTTCATGCATGGGTATATATTTTTTCTTTCTGTTAGTATTACTTATTAGAATGGGTACTTTTGATAATTAACTCTCTCTAATCTCTATATATATAATCGTTTCTATAAACAACTAAACATGTGGACTAGATCTGTCGTATCAAACCCGGTAAATTAATTAAACAAGAACACAGAAAAACCTGGTTTCTTCCATGGAGCACTATAGTGCAGTTCACTCCCCTTGTTTAGTTGTCTAGTTGCCAACTATATGTATTATTTTTGCATTATAAATATATATTTAAAATAAAAAACAAATGCCTTTTTAAGAAAGTAGGTAACCAAACTTCCTTTAAATTTCAATTTACGATTATCAGTATTAATTATGATTCACTATATTATAAAAAAAATATTCTTATAGTAGTCCGAATCCAACTTTTCTCTGTTGAAAATTATAAATAAAAATATTGAAGAACGATGATGGAAGTATGGTGGGTGGAATAAAATATTGAAAAATAATATCTATTATGTGTGCTCGTGTGTGGACATGTAGACTCATGAGAGAGAGGAGTTGGGAGAGCAAAATTTACAAATAGCAATTAACCTCTAATTCTCTCCATTTTTACATAAGGAGGAGACATACATATTTATACTAGTTCCTAATGTCGGTTGATAAGCAACCGACTTGATTTTTGTGGCTAATACAAGTTGCTCTAGATTGTTCCTACACTTACACACATGCACTACATTTTTCTTTTACTTTCTTCTAGTCTCTAGAATTCTCTTTTCATCTCTAGACTAGATATTTATTTTACTATCTTTTATTTCACAAATTAAGTTTATACTTCCAACATTCTCCACCTATATATACAATGAGTGGCAAAGTGATAGTGTCGGTGGAAAAAATTATTTATATGTTAGTTGGAGATTGGCGATTTTTTGATAATATAGGGTTTCAAAAAAGAAATGTGCATAAAAAAGGAAAAATGTACACACTTTCGATAAAGCAAGCGGTCCCTAAAGAAATGAAAAAACGAGCTACATAATTAAAATTCATTAGTTCATATTATGATAGCCAAATGAAGTCGATAATTAAGAGAGTAACTACTTGTTGTAACACTCATACAACTTAATATCCATTTTCAACCTAAAATAAAAGGTTCCCTGCACTTCATCGGACACCACAGTGACAATGCCACGCGTCATGAAGAAATCGCCGGTGCCGCCGACGACCGACATATCCCTCGTTTTCTCGAGCAACGGATCAGAGCCGATGACGTTGATAGTCCCTTTATAATTGGTGGAGTTGAATATCAAAGTATAACCAAACCATGCGCTATAATTATCCTTGTTGTCGTAGAAGTAAAACCCTTGAGCTCGCTCCACCACCGGCGAGAGGAGGCGGTTATCCTCCGTTAGTGGATCGTCGAAGACCACCATCTTGCCGAAGTGGAAGTTGCCGAAGCCCGGGCCGTTGGTGATCTGGATGGAGGTGGCGTTAGCGGCGTCGGTGCCGTTGAAGAGAACGTCGTGATAGTAAAGCACGATTCTCTTGCATGGTTTGTTCTCGTTGAGAGTGGTTCTACCGTGGCCTAGAGAGACAAGTACTACGAGGAGAGACAAAATGAAGATGAAACACGATTTTGGAATGGGATTGTTCAAGGTAGATTTGAATTGTAGAAATTGAAGGGAGCATGCATGTTGTATATATATATAGGTACATCTCTCCCAATTAAATAAAATGAGGCGTATTCCTTTTTGGCCGTCCTAAGTAAAATAAGTTTTTTTCTTTTAGGATACCTTTATTACACACACAATTTTAAATAATATATATTAATTTATATATAGTGGGGTGTATATAGCTTTTAAATAAACTTGAAAATTGAAATGTTGAAGGATGCAGCAAATGATTGTCAAGATCATGAATACCAAAACACGACATCATTTTCGTACCTAATCCATTGAACTTTCATTTATTTTTAGCGCTAAACATTAGATTCAAATACAGTAAATGGATATACATAAAGAAAATAGATAAATTTTATATGATTTTTGCATACAAAAGAGCTTATCATAAATCAATGGCAGCTAATATGATGGCTGAATGGAGAAAAACGCGGCATGACCTTCCGCAGGGATGGTTTCGGTGATGCTGCTTTTTCTCTAACTCTTGAATGGTGCTCCAAGATGAGAGGGGCGAGTTTGTGGCTGCCAGAGTTATCACGTTGCTTTGGTGTAGAGGAAGGAGAAACTATGGATATTAATGTGAGGCGCGGACTAAGCACAAAGGGATTCAGAAGGTTGAATTTTGTTCAGCTAGAGATGCCATCAACTCTAACGCTCAAGATATTTCTGAACTAAGTGCTATTATTCGGAGCTCTCAATTTATCTTAAGGACTCCACCGGTTTTTAGAGTTAGATTTATCAGGCGGGAGAGCAACATTGTAGCTCATAGTCTTACTAGATTATCAAAAGACTTTGTTTCGACGTATGTTTGGGACGACCCCCGACTATTGTGGAGGGGCTTCTCTATTTTAGATCAAAAAATAATCATAAATTAATATTAAAATAAATAAAAAATAATAGGTATAATCTTAATTTGTCAAAATACACACTCTTGTAGTAGTATATGTGTAATAGATACATAAATAGACAATAGAAATATAGTAGACAAATCAAGTTTCATAAACAAGATTCGATCTTTTAAACATGAACTAAATATTTGGTTTAGAGTAAAAAACAGTAAAAAAGATTCTCCAAATATAATAATTAGTTTTGATATAAGATTGATAGATATATGTACATGGTGTATATATCGAAACTGAATTAATTAGATATTTATTTGTTTGTTTATTTGAGTTGGTACTTGGTAGGTTGATTAAATCATCAAATATGTTCAAATATTGTGTGCGTGCTCGCCCAGTGTGATAGAGTCATAGAGTGATTAATGTTTAAAGCTTTAAGTTTCAAATCGACCTTTAAATTTATATATTTACTGATCCGAAAACTGTTCAAACATTACACGGACATTTAGTAATTTAATAAGGCTAATCTCAGTGTTTATAATGCTATAAAAATAGAAAATAGCACGTACGTATGAGTCTACACCTATATTAGTTGAGACTTGAGAGCAAACTATAGTTTGCATGTTTTATAATAAGGGCAACAGTGAATTAATATGTATAAAAATTATATTTCTAACTTAATTAAACAAGGACACAGAAAACATGTGGACTAGATCTGTCGTATCAAACACGAAAAATTAATTAAACAAGGACACAGAAAAACCCTCCCTCACGAAAACCATGCAACAGCTAGGATTTTTTGGTTCTTGAGTGAATTAATCAACCTAATTGGCTAGTTGCCACACTATGTGTATTAGTTTTTGCTTTCTAAATATATGTTAAAATAAAAAATAAAAAGCCTTTTAAAGAAAGTAGGAGCCAAACTTCCTACTTATGTCCGCATTAATTATAAATTTATGATTAACAATATTAATTATGATTCACGATATTATATGAAAAAATTATTCTTATAGTAGGAGTACTGAAAAACGTGGGAATAAAAAAATAAAACAACGTGCATTAGTCCGAACCTATCCAACTTTTCTCCGCCTATATATACAACTAAACATAAATAGCTCCCCTCAATTCAATTACAGATTAATTCCCCATAATCACTCAATAATGAAGAATCTCAATACTATTCCAAAATCGTGTTTAATAATCATCTCTCTAATATTTGCCCTAACCCTAACCCTAACTGACGCAATCAAAATGAAAGAAAACGAGCCATGCGAAAGAATCGTGCTATATTACCACGACATCATCTTCAACGGCACCAACGCGGCCAACGCCACCTCCGTCAAGATCACCAACGGCCCGGGCCTCGGCAAGTTCGGCCTCGGAAGGATGGTGGTTTTTGACGGCCCGTTGACGGAGGACGGGAACCTCCTCTCGCCGGCGGTGGGGCGGGCTCAAGGCTTCTACCTCTACGACGAGTTGAATGGTTTTAGTGCAATGTTTGCTTACACTCTCGTCTTCAACTCCACCAAGTATAAAGGGACCATCAACGTCATCGGCTCCGATCCGTATCTCGAGAAAACGAGGGACTTGTCGGTCGTCGGCGGCACCGGCGATTTCTTCATGACGCGTGGGATTGTCACATTTCAGACGGATGCCGCGGAGGGATTGGCTTATTTTAGGGTGAAAATGGATATTAAGTTGTATGAGTGTTATAACAATTAGTATATACATTTATGGGGTTTGGGATGAGAATGACTAGTGTCGTGTGTGATATTTTATCTCCTTCTTTGGTAATACTCGCTCATGCAAGTATATCACTTGCATAATTATAAAGTTATGACTCATCCAAGAAAATATGAAAAAATTATATATATATAGCCAATAATGTGTAATAAATAAAGTCCACACTTATATTGGAAGTTATAAATCAATTTTCAACTTTTCTAATTTTGCCACAAATATGAATTGCCCTAAATTGAATCTTACATGGCAAAACTATTGTGCCAATAGCTTTGACTGAACCGACATAGTTTTGAATTCTTATAGTATGAAAAAGGTAAAAAATGGTTTCCATGAGAAAATTAAACTACAAAGTTGGAGTATCTCCATTAAAAAAAAACCAAAGTTCGTGTATCTTACAGTAAAACACAAATAGAAAAAATAAATAAAAATAAAAATAACAATGATAAAGAAAGGAAAATTATATATATTGTCCTAACATATGGACCTTTTAACGTCCGTATCCTAACCTAAGCGTAATTGCAAATCAACCCCTAACGTATTTAACTTTTTTATGTCTGTGTCCTAATGACCGGATTTCGACAAACTTGCTTAGTCGGCACGTCAGAAAACCATATAAGCTGCATACGTGGCATTAGATAATTAAAACTTAAAACTTAATAAATATAAATTATACTCATGATACTCCGTATTACTTTTTTTGAAAAATAAAATAAAATTAATAATATATAAATAATACGTATATATTTATATATTATATATAATTAAAATATAAAAATTCAAATAAGTTTGAATATAATTTAGTTAACAGACCAACCCACCCACCCCCACCTCCACTTCCCCGCGCCGCCGCCCCCCATCCCAAACTCCCTGTCACAGCGGCCTGTGGAGGGGGAAAGGGAGGGTGAAGGCGAGCAGAGGGAAGGGGCGAGCAGGGGTGGGAAGAAGATGTTGCGGGGGGAGGGGCTCAGATTTTGTTAAAAAAATGATTAAAATTTTATTTGATTTTATTATTTTTTGTTTTTGTATAATATGTATATTTATATTAGTATGTTGTTAATTTTTTCTTTTGAGAATAATATATTGTTACCTTTAATTGGCTTTTTTTTAAAAAAAATAAAAAAATGTTGTCTACAATTTATAAGATTTTTTTAAAAAAATTATGCCATGTGTCAATTTACATTTAGTAAATTTATTTGTTTTAATTATTTAATGCCACATATGCAACTTACAAGGTTTTCCGACGTGCCAACTAGGCAAGTTTGCCGGAATCCGATCATTAGGACACGGATATAAAAAATTTAAATACGTTATAAGGATCGATTTGCAATTACACTTAGGTTAGGACACGAACTTTAAAAGGTCCATACGTTTGGACAATATATGTAATTTTCTCTAAAATACATATAGAACAAAAATAAAAAAAAGAAAGAGCATTGATTGAAAGAAAAGAAAATGTACTCCCTCCGCTCACAAAACTAGAGACATTTTCTTTTGGTCCATGATGGTGTCCGTTGCTTCGTTTTGTGCTATTTGATTGTTAGATTTATAGTTTCGTGCAAATCTCGTGCTCCTCGATCATATTTTTATATGAATGACGATGAAATTGGGCAAAATAGGATTTTAGATTTGAAGTCTTTGAACTTTAATTGAATTAAAGTATGTCTCGGTACGAATTCATAGGAGAAAATGGATCGAGAATTGGAATTCAAAAGATGGTGTTATGAGCGAAGCAAGAAAAGAGCGCACACAACAGTGCTGGAAGCGCACACCACTCTCTCCCGGCGCTTGGTGGTGGCTACTTCACCTCTTTTTGACCTATTTTCTTTGGTTTTGAGAGGCTATCATTTCTCTTTGGAGGTTTGACATACCTCCTCTCATTTCCTCTCAAGATTTTAGATAGCTTAAGGTTCTATTAGCCATTGAATCAAACATTGAATTCCATACTTTCTACTAGTTTGTAAGGATTAATTTGTTCTTTTTCAATTCCAATTTTTATTATTTTTTATTCTTGTCTCCCTTGTGTTTGATTTATTGTCTCTTAAATGTTTGATTTGATGAAAGCTATTATTTTGATATTTTCCATAGGTGAATTGATTTAAGTTTATGTTGATTCATTTTGATGATGTCTAATTGTTCAAGCACTCAAGAACACTAGATTAGGATTTACAATTTTGTTGCCTAATTTATATGTTTTTGTTTATCGCTTTAGATTTACTAGCTTTGGTTTATTGATTTGATTTACTTACTTTATTTTACCGCTTTATTTTACATGCTTTTGGTTTGAGGGATTGTTACAACCTACAACTTGGGGATTAATTAGATGTTTAGGATTTTACCGCCTTTTGTGAAAACAATACAAACAATTCCCTGCTAAGCATTTCTCGTGAATCGTCTCGGATTAACTTAATTACTCACTAGGACAACGTCGTAAGATTGCGAGACTTATATTTATAGGCACAAACTCAACCAAACTTCCACAAGTTTTTCGATGTGGGATAACAAATTAACGACGGAATTTACGACGGATTTAACGACGGAATTTTAAATAAT
>JAYJMF010000024.1:3378016-3397441 GCA_036873715.1 Salvia sclarea | reverse complement strand
AGTTAATTGTCAAGAATTAAGTTAGTCACGACTTGATTACTTAGTTAAGGGTGTAATTAAGTAGTCGGGTCGTGACAACTATCCATTTAGATTACGACTTTTTAACCTTTCTTTTTATCAGACACTTTAATCTTTTTAACAATAACTATTATTCCCTTCATCCCATAGAAATTGCTCACTTTTCTTTCCGGAGTTCGGGTGTCCTATAAAAGTTGATTTATTTTCTTTTTGAAACATTACTTTTATTACTCATACAACTTTGAATAATGTATATTTCTATTATGACACTATTTTTTTTGTATCCGATAATCTGGTGCCTAAAGAAAGTGAGTCAACTTCTATAGGATGGAAAGAATATTACTAAATATATATATGCACATACATGACATTTTTTTAAATGTAATATGTGTACTGTAATGTATGTGTATTTTTTTAGCATTGATCTAGCTATTCCATTTCCTTTTATCATTTCATTCCCAACAAATTTCTTGCATATTTATACTCATCATACTAAAAAAAAAAGAAGTTAAATAGCTTAAGAGTATGCTAGCTATAACCTTATACTAAAATATTAGAAAATTCCTAGAAACATAAAGAGCACCACCGTCATTAAGGGGGATAAGTATAATTTGTGTTCTCAATATCTATGATATTTTGAAAAATACTTCAAATTTACGTTAATATATTTCAATGTTTCAACATTGACAAGAATTTGTAAAAGTCCTAATATAGATATTCTGATGACAGAATGTTGACTAACTTCGTGGGATTAGTGAGGTGAATAATAAACTTCCACATCATTTAAGCAATAATTCATGCGAAAATTCGACGAGGTGACTCAACAATTCCTTGTTTGAATCTTATGGTGGGGCATATTTTTTAGAGGCACATTTCTGTCAGGTCGGAGTACCATTCACCAATACACGTAGTACCATTTCATATTAAATAGAGTACCACTTAAAATACAGTTCATTCATATAGAGTATCAATATATATTGAACAAAGTACCAATTCATATAACATGAAGTACCGCCGGCCTGACGGTCAGGCCGACCTGATAGAAATATTTGTCTAAGTTTTTTTTTCCTTCTAATGTCCCAAATATGGAATATATATGATGGTAATATATCCTAATTAAATATTTGATTAACTTTAGTATTAATTCATCACTAAAGAATAAATGTGAGCACATTCTAACATTTACTTGATAATTTTTTATAATAACTTTATTAATTATTGTACAAATTTCAATCAATCTATATTATTAGGACATAAAAAGTATCAAGTAAAGCACCACTGAGCTCACATGAGTAACGTACCAAAGAGATGATGGATCTCTAATGATTAAATAACAACGTATGATGAGGTATATATATTTTATGTACCTAGCTAGATGATATAAAATGTAATCCGAATCGAACAATTTAGAGATAAACACAAAGAAAACATTATGAAATAAATTAGAACGACACCATTCAAAGAAGATGGAAGAAGATACTCTTGGTCAAGACCACCTTTTATGCCAAAAGAAAAGCATGATAATTTGATTATCATGATCGCATTTGATTATTTAACAATATCTTGATTTGATAACAAATCAAGCTTTTCACACAGGCAAAAGATCGATAAAAAGGGGGAAATGGCATGAGTGTGTCCATTTAAGAAGGTAGAAAATTAAAGGAAATCAAAAATAAAAAGGACTAGGAAATAATTAAGTATCAATCATGGTGTGCAGGAATCAAATGAGAAAAAAGTAAATGGGTATAGCAAATATCCCGATGGCAATTTCCACCAATGATACCTTTTTGGACTAAATGATTTTTCTTTTAGTTCAAAGAAAATCATATCTTATTTCACTATTATTATTTGTTGCAATTATATATGCGATGTGTATAACATAAACCATATAGACAAAGCTGGATTTTGAATACCAATTCATTGTCATGACGGGGATATGCTTGTCTACACCAATCATTCCTGTTGGAATGTTCCAATTATATATAGGGTAAGTCTATAGACAATACACACGAAAAATTATTGAAAATATAATAACGACTCCGAGTCTGACGTCAAAAGTTATGTGCGTTTTAGATCCTACGAATGATCGATTTTTGCTCGATCTTTAGTCATTAAATACTCATCAACTACTTATTCCATATCATGTAAACTATATTTCTACTAGTTAATTGTTGGAATGTGTGGGTGTGTTGTATTTTAAACATAAAAGTTCTATTAAACGATAGTAAATGCTAGATATAAATTAATAGTTGTATATTATATTAATAAAATAAAATATGAGATTGAAATACGATAAGAAACAAATATTTCCATATGGAGGGCCATAACACAAAGCAAATGTGTAGAAAGTATTGACAATTGATTGTAGCAAGTATGTATGAAATAAATCTAAGAAGATTGAGGAAAAAAGCGATTGGAGAGACAATAACAGGTGAGGCAATTGCAAACAAAGCTAGTGGATCATCATTTGCTACAAATGGCCCAATCTTGGCACTATTTGCATCTCTCATGAGATTGCCATCGACGCCTAAATTGGAACTTTCCCACTATTAAATAAGCATAAACTACATATAGAAAGTGACAATAATTCAAGAATTCAAAGGTTAAAAACATCGAATCTAGTTGTTTTCCCCCCTTATGACTCAACTCGATGTATGATATAAACAATGTTTTATTTACATCCATTAAATTACACATAGAGTAGTGTGTAAGTGATAAATACATTTTATTTGTAAAAACTAGAACGCACCATATATTATTATTATTATTATTATTATTATTATTATTATTATTATAAAATCCAAACTATATCATTTGGGATAAAACAAAAAAATATTGATTAATATCTGTAGATAGCATGTGCCATGTGGATAAAATACCAAGTATATCATCTAAAGTATTGGTGACATAATCAGTGTCTAATTTTAATTTAAAAATTGATCTAGACTGAATAGATTAAAGAATGAAACGCTCTAATATGATGATGTTTGGCGGCTCGTGATGATGAAGTAGCTCATAAAATAAAGATTTTGGTTAACACATAATTTTCGTAGATCCTAGGTGCGAGTATTGTTTTACTATAAAGTAAGAATATTGAAGTGAGTAAATCTAAAATAAATTTGAAATATTTGGAGATTGTATAAAAGAGCGTGAAAGTGGGTTGTGGGTAGAGAGTGAAGGCGTGGATGCTTCTGAGCCAAATTTCACCCTGTCTTTATACGCCAAAGACATTCTGCCCCACCCAGTTTTTTGTTTCAATCATTTAGCCTTTTTCTCTGTTTTATTCTTGAATCTTAATGGTGGGGTTTACTGTAAAAAACACTACTTCAAATTAACAACTGCACACCCACACCCATGAGAAATAAAAATAAAAAATTCTTTTGAAGTTATTTGGGCGTATAAATTTATGGCGCATAATTTTGCTATAATTTGGGCCCTTTATTACGTAGGAATATGTTAATCTTGATAAATAGCAGCATTAAAATGATACTCCTATACTAAAGCGGGGCAAGAGAATCTTCCGGAATTGAAATGATGCGAAATAAAAAAGGAAAGGAAAAGGGAAGAAACAAGATAGGGCCCGACCCGCAATCCGGCCCGGCCCGGCCCGTGGGTTTCCCCGACAGTTTGGAGCGGAGGATGATGATGATGAACACCGTCCACTCACATATGCTCCCCGCTTTTGTTCTTTGCTTTGTCTTTCTCCTCTCCCTACTGTTACTGTTGCATGTGCCCTTCTACTATCAACTATCCCCTCTCTTTCTTTTTTTTTCTTGAGGGAAATGTTTATTTGACCATCTACATAACATTCAATTATTTTTACCCAAAGTAGCAAAAATTGAAATAAATATTAAATATTATTCATAATATTATAATACTTTTTTTTATACGAAAACATAATTTTGAAATAATAGATATAATGATGAGACACGGTGACAATACGCACAGAAAATTAGGGGACACCGGATCTCATCCGCCCATTCCTCTAACACTTATTCGTCTCTTTATTATTACTTACCTCGTCCTTTTTTATTTCTAAAACCGAAAAATAATGTATTTTGAGTTAATTATTGTTTTTATTCAAAGAGGAAATGTATAAAATTTACTCACATTTGATTTTTTAAATATGTTTCAGTACAAAGATGAAGTGAGTTTAACTGTTGATAATAGCTGGTTGAATTTTTTTGTTTAGTGTGATATCAAAGTGAAATCTTCAAATTTAAATTCATATGTTAGAACACGTACGGTTCAAATATACAAATTGATCAAAATTAATCTTAAGAATTTTCAAATCACGATTAAGCAGGTCCAAAATTTCAAGATTCTGATTCAACATAATCAACATTCAGGTTGGTTATTTACATTATTACGTCATTCCGGTCGATTGGAATGTTTAAAATTAATTTCAAAATTCAATAATAATTGTGATTTCGGTCGCTATAATTTTCATGATTTCGATCAATCAGAATCATGTGAAACTCGCCAGAGAATATCAAGGATTAATTACCAGAATTAGTTAAAATTATATGCAGGAAGATTTTAAATTGAAATGACCTCTTCGACTGCGACAATGTTACTAATTAATCATTTCACTAAAAATCCTTTCGGAGTTAATTTATTATATACTTCATTATATATACAAGGAAGAGCTTCGTTTTTTTCCTTCACGTGAATGAGAGTTCGGAACACAGACAAGAAACAAAAAATAACATAAAAAATGAAACACATATCTAAACAAAGTATAAATCAAAATACATTAAGTTATTACTTTTCACAAATGGGTATGGAGTGCACACATTTTTCCTCCATAATTCAAGTATCAAAGATTCACCTCTCCAAAATTACACGACTTTAACTATAATGGGAATCACACGACTCTATATTTCGTCTCAACATACGAATCGGAATGGAATTTAAGGTAACATGCATGATGCATCTAACCAACATAAAAGTAAACATGTCTGTTTTGATAGATCACTTGAATGGGTAAATGCATGTATTTATGATATGAATTCAAAGAACCTACCTAGTTGAATCCAAAATTGTACATATTTCATCATCAATTTTCTCAACACAACCATCTATTCTCACCTTAATTATCATTTGTCGCCACATATCGATCGGAGAAGAATTTGGGTGGTTGCAATTCTCCATGTGACTTCTTCAATCTACTTTTATTGAAAAATTTGTCCATTGACTTGAATTCTAAGCTTGTCATATTAGTCGTCTCAAATTCATCCATCTTTCTTCGCTACGCATTTATAATGTACATAACATATATAGATGTATACAATAAAAAAATCATTATTTTGTTTCTTCACATATAACAAGCTTTGTATATTAGCAAAGGTGTTAAAAAAAACCCAGAAATTGGGAACTGCCGGTTCATGGTTCCAACCCTTTGGTAGGCCGGTCCGGTTCAGATATCGGTCCAACATATTTTTTCTACTTTATTACAACTTTTATAAAAAAAAAATCATTCTTTGTAATTTCATAATGCTAATTCAAGCTCTTGTAGCTTGTTTAAGCCCATAAAGAGCAATCTAGCCTATACACCTTATCTCCAGGTGCTTCAACACAAAAGGATTAAGGTTGTTGGAAAAATACTTTCTTAATATATAAAAGTAAAAAAAAAAAAGAAAGAAATATAATTGCAACTAATGTTACAAAATATATTAAAATTACACAAAATGGAATGATTTGTCCATCAATTAATTATAGAACCAAAAACATTTTTTAAAATATAAATTTTATTGTAAACATAAATTATGACAATGGTTATACTTTATGATTTTATTTTCCTTCAAATAGCAAATATGTGGAATTTTATAATTCAAAAATCTATACATTTTCTCCCATGAAATCATACTAATTAATCTATACAAACAATTACATATCAAACAAAATAATTCAAAATTTTCCTTTATTTTTATGAAAGTTGAAAATATGTCGAAATAGAACTACTCCCTCTATCCCAACTAGCTTGTGTCGTATTCCTTTTTTAGCCATCCCGACTAGCTCGAGTTATTTCATTTTTAAGACACCTTTATTACTCACATAACTTTAAATAATACTCCATTCGTCCCACAAGTATAGATACTTTTTACCATTTTCGTCCGTCCCACAAGTATAGGCACACTCCATTTTTAGTAAATTTACTTTACTCTTTCACTCTATAAAGTGACACACTCTCTCCAATCAATACTACAACCACTTTACTTTTATTAAAACCTGTGCCGTCCTAAGAAGTGTCTATACTTCTGGGACGGAGGGAGTATATATTTCTATCACCACTTTAATGAGATCGACAACAATTTTATCGTTAAGCTCACTCTGGGTTCGCTTTTGGCTTCCCATCGCTCGACTCATGACTTAGAATATGAGTGGCAAGGCTTAACCATTAAGCTGGCCTAACATAAATATTTGTATCAAAAGTTTTGTCTCAAGCTAACTGGGACGGGGGGAATACTTTGATATTGGGCCAGGATGTATTTTATTTAAAATCAAACTCATCACCAAATTGCACAAAAAAATAGTATACATATATTTGGTTAAAAGTTATATAAAGTTACAAAGACTATTACTTCTCACACAACATAATTATTCATTAGTTAAACTACATTTGGCCCAGTTATCAAATATGACATCTTCGAAAAGCCCAACAAATACTATTCCAAAACTTAATTTGGCCCAATTGATAATTAAATAATTTCCTCCTTGGCCTCTCCTCTCTCTCGTCTCAGCCATCTCTCACTCTCTAATTTCTCAAAATTTCCGGCAACACTCATCAATCTACAAACTACTATCGCCGCCTCAGCCCCCTTTTCTTCATTATTCTCGATCGACCACCAACAAAATTGCCATTGCCTCCGTCGTTTACTAGCACGTCAGCTCCTCGCCGCTGCCGCCGCGGACTTGTGCTCGCCGCCCTCTTCCCGGCCTCAACTTCTTCTTCTTCTTCTTCTTCTCCTCCGTGTTTCAGCTTCTTATCCCAATATTAGAGACATGTGGTAATCCATTTCCTTTGCTTATTTTCGTATTCAAATTTCAGAGCTGTAATTAGCAATCAAATGTGTGTATTGATTGCATACGTTATTCCTTATTCTTCGATTGGTTGTGCTGTGTAAAATAGGAAGTTGTCACTGCTTATGTAAGAAGTTAATTGCTCTTGCCTTTTTCAGAATTTGCATATATAAAATCTGCAGACGTCAAATTAGAGCTTTTATTCATGGAATGCTCAATTTTCTTTCCACCAAGAGCAAAAACAAAACGAAGTTGGAAATTTTATCAATTTATGCGACCTCGGTTCAGCTTAATACGATGTCAGTTTCAATTGATTCATGTAGAAACCATTAGAGGTAAACTGATCAGGCTCGTGCTCTGTTTTAAATGGGGTTTTATCAATGAGGCTTGATTCATCGCATCCTGTTTCAGGGGATGTTTTTGGGGGATTATTGCTATTCTGCTACATTGATCAATAAATAGTCGAATTAGGAGTCTTCGAGATGCCCTCTAGACTCGTCTTGCGATTAAAACCAAGTTTATGTGATTTTCAAAAGCTTCACATATTCCCCAAGGCTTATATAGCTTCACGTTACTCGTCTGGCGTATATGGAAGTTTTATTCATAGTAATGCTACTGATGGTTCGGGGGCAGAATCCGAGACTGAATGGGAGAGATTGCTTAAACCTTTTGACCTTGAAGAGCTGCGTAAATCACTCAATAGAATCACTCCATTTCAGCTGAATAAATTGCTGCAGCTCCCGTTGGATGTGCCCACATCAATGGAGTTATTTCAGTGGGCTGGTAGCCAGAAGGGTTACCGTCATACCTTTGATGTGTACTACACTCTCATTGATAAAGTTGGGGATGCAAATGAGTTTAAGACCATCGATAGATTGTTATTGCAGATGAAAGAAGAAGGAGTGTCGTTTCAAGAGTCCATCTTCATTATGATCATGAGACATTATGGGAGAGCTGGTTTGCCCGGTCAAACTACTAGGTTGCTCTTTGATATGAGGAGTTCCTTTTGTTATGAGCCCACGTTCAAATCTTATAATGTTGTCTTGGATGTTCTGTTGGCGGGTAACTGTCCCAAAATCGCCCCCAACGTGATTTACGATATGCTGAGCAGGGGTATCTCGCCTACTGTTTTTACGTTTGCTAGAGTGATGGAAGCGCTTTGTGTGGTGAACGAGGTTGATTCTGCATGTTCCCTTCTTAGGGACATGACAAAGCACGGGTGTGTGCCTAACTCAGTAGTGTATCAGACGCTCATACACGCGACATCGGTTGCTAGTAGAATTGATGATTCTGTGAAATTGTTGGAAGAGATGTTTCTTATGGGTTGTACGCCCGATGTGAATACGTTTAATGATGTCATAATTGGTCTTTGCCGTGTTCTTCGTGTTCACGAGGCTGCTAAGCTAGTCGACCGGATGCTTATACGGGGTTTTGCCCCGGATAAGATAACTTACGGAGTTCTGTTGCAAGCGTTGTGCAAAACAGGTCGACTAGACGAAGCCAGGGTGCTTTTGAAGAAAGTGCCCGATCCTAATATTGTTCTATTCAACACCTTGATTAACGGGTATGTGTCAAATGGTCGTTTCGATGAAGCAAAATCTTTATTAGACGAGAATATGGTTAGTGCCGGTTTACACCCAGATATCTATACTTACAACATCCTTATTCAGGGGCTTTCTAAGAAAGGGTTATTATTTTCCGCTCATCAATTAGTCGAAGAGATGTCTCTCAAGGGTTGCGAGCCAAATTTGATAACTTACACCACTCTGGTTGATGGTTTTTGCAAGAAAGGCCTATTGAAGGAAGCTGAAGATGTTATGGAAGAGATGTCTAATAAGGGTCTTTCCCTAAATACAGTTGGATATAATTGTATAATCTCTGCTTTATGTAGGGAAGGACGAGTAGAAGAGGCATTTGAGCTCTTCCGTGGCATGCTTAACAAAGGATGTAAAGCCGACATTTTCACGTTCAATTCTTTAATATACGGGCTAACTAAGGTTGACAAGATGGAAGATGCTCTATGTATTTATCGGGATATGTTCCAAGATGGAGTCATTGCTAATACAGTAACATACAATATACTGATTCATGCTTTCTTGAGGAAAAGGGCTATTCAAGAGGCATTCAAGCTCGTGAACGATATGTTATTCCGAGGATGTGCTCTCGACGAATTCACTTACTCTGGCCTCATAAAAGCACTTTGTGAAGATGGGGCCGTTGAAAAAGCTATGGGCCTCTTTGAGGAAATGTTGAGAAAGGGAGTCGCTGCGAGCAGCTTGTCTTGCAATATTTTGATCAGTAGCTTATGCAGAGCTGGTAAGATACAGAATGCATTTGATGTCTTGAGAGAGATGGTTTACGGCGGGCTGAAACCCGACATAATCACCTACAACACTCTGATAAGTGGTCTGTGCAAGACGCGTCGGATCCGGGAAGCTTACAAGTTATTTGACAAATTGGAAAGTGAAGGCATCTGCCCGGATGCCATCACTTATAATATTTTGATTGGTTCTTACTGTAAAGAAGGTTTGTTTGGGGATGCTTGTGCTCTTTTGGATAGAGGAGTTGCCCGTGGGTTGACACCCGACATTGTGACATGGCGCATTCTAGTTTCCAATCTGTTCAGAAGAATGCACAGGAGAATTGACTACTCATCTTATCTCAGTTAAGCTTTAAGTTTTGATTGGAAAACGTTGTGTAGATTGTGTTATTTTTGTTCGAGGAAGAAACGGAGTGTGCTTGGTTGGTCTCTTGGCTGTTGCAATTGCATGAGTTGGTTGGAACTTGGAATAAGGTAAAGGTGCTGTCTTTTAGGCTTTTTCCGTGAATTGAGAATAATCAATATTAAATTATGATTTTATTTTGAAGTTCATTATTTTTGCATCTGACTAGCCGATGTGACTCTGCTTGGTGGATGAAAGGGATCAGCTGGTGAGGTGACCAGGAACATGCTTAAAAATGAAGAATTGCTGCCATTTTCAAGGTTCGTTTGGCATGAGTTTGGTTTAGTGTCTTTTTTGTGTTTTGTTTGTAATTTGAGGATGGTTTTGAGCATATGAGATTGTGTTGAACTTTTGTCTTTTGGATGCGGTTGGGTTATGAGACGATTGTGCTTCTGGGTGCAGAGAAAATCAACCGATGCTCTTGCAAAAGAATGAAATTCTCACAGATAGGCGAGCCGATCGAAGCGAAAAAGAAAACAGGGATTTTCCTGTAAGAAAATGGAGGACGGAATGGCCGAGACAGGTAACTAAGCAATGGTCAAGACTCAAGAGAAGGGCTCTTTTATTTTTGTGCACTTGGGACTCTCTGCCTTTAATACTGTAGTAGAAGCAAAAGCTGAAACAATTAAAGCCTTATGCATCTCTGATATATGTTCCATCTCCGTTTTCTGCAGAAGACATCATGGAGGCAGTGGAGGCTTAGCTAGATTTACTTGTATGCATCACAGAGGGAATACACAATGACATGGTAATTAATATGTTTATTTAGATCGACCTTTATCTTCTCCTCCACAAAAATAAATTGAGTGATCAGCCTGTTCTGATTGATGCAGTTTTCTTGTTCAGATCTTTCATGACATCACAAGCTAATTATCATCTTGTATGGTGCATGAGCTTTTCCCTAACTGCTGTACATTGAACCAATGATTTACCATAGACAACTGCATGACATTATTCATGGCATTGATTGTGTTATTATATGAAAGTCATGAAACTTGTCTATTCTTCTGACACTTAATTATGGACTTACTCTTGCTGCCTATTAGTTGTGGCACTGTGTATCAAGTTTCTTAAACCATGACGGGATATATTGGTTATTCAAATTGTTGAGAGTAGGATAGAATGTTAAAGGATATATATGCATCTATGCTTGTCAATTGATTAGGTGATTTTGGATTAGCTCCTGGAATTTTAGGTTGTTTTACACACTTTCGTACGTACAGTAGACTTTTCGTGGCAGACACCCTCGATCCAATGAATTAGTATGATCTTACCACCAAACTTGTGAATTTTTGCTTAAAATGGGCAATCTTGGAGCCAGTCATCATCTGCATCAGATATCACTATTCACTACCTCAATTCCTTTTTACCTTGTTCATACAGTGATGCTCTTCTACATTCTGCCTTTCCATGTTTTGCAGTGTGATGAGGTATATATCAAATTTCGAGTAGACGCTGGAGAAGAGAGAGCGAAGAAATCTAAGCTCAGAACGACACGGAGAAGACAGACCGACACGAAACATGGTATCTACGAGCAAGGGCCGGATTCAGGGCTAAAGTGTCCGTCAAACTGGAGAAGTCCTATGCATTCATATACAGATCGTTGGTCATAAATTTTCTGCAATGGAGCAACTTTTTCTATATTAAAACTCTTAAAATGAAATTGAACAAAGGTTGTGTTTTTTTCTGGGGCAATTAACACCTATTAAGTTATACTGTACTATTAGGTTTAATTACAAAACGATTCAACATTTTCAAAGCTTTGCCAATAATCCCCAAATTATTCAAACCATATAAATACCTAGTTTTTTTTTTTTTTTTTTTTTTTTTTTTTTTTTTCACGAGTAATTAACCAACACGATCATTTTGTAAAGCTTTTAAAGCTGGTGCCTGTCACTCAGTCATGAATATAATGAATAATATACCCAATTAGTCATGAGTCATGACACTTTAAAAAAATTTGCTATTCTTATGAAACACGTCTTGGACAAAATTCAAGGGGGATTTGAGCAATATTTTCAAATCAACAAAGAATCCGCCTTCTTTATTGTCTTCTTCATTGAGGATTTTGATGGCTCGAGAGAGATGAGGATGAGAAGATGAGGTGTTGGGAAAAATACTGATATGTTTGTTTAGATTGATCCCAAAATTTCCGACTGACGTAAAAACTTAGTCTTAGTCTAAATATGCTCACGTGTTATGGATTAATCCTAGCTTTAGATTTGAAGACGCGATGATTGTAGGATAAGAAAAGTAAATACTCCCTCCGTCCTAGAGGCATTGCTTTTGGGCACAGTTTTTTAGGAGAGTTGCAAAGTAACGTAAAATAGTGATAGAAATATATATTATTTAAATTTGCGTGTAATAAAAGTGATCTAAAAAGGAAATGACTCGATTAGGTTGGGACGGAGGGATTATAACTTAGGAATGCTCCTCAAGATGACGCCTTACAACAATCGGTTGTCCACCAATATGAAAACTTTCTGAATGACCAACCCTAAATCAAAAAAAAAAAAAAAACATATTTAAATACTCAATGCCCATGCAGGGATATGGTCCCTGCGACCCTAAGGCCAGATACTTATTAAATTAACAGAATTACTTAATAAAGATAGCAAAATAAATAGTAACTAGTGAAGCTATTAAAACAAATTAATAGTCCATTACGTTTTGCACTCCACGCGTGAAACTGTCCAGGATGTAGCCCCCCCACATTGCTATCAATTGCCTAATCTGTCGAAATAGCCTTGTTCCTAAGGCTAAAGTGAGGAATTGTCCACAAACATCCACCATATCCAACCAAGTTGCTTTTTCAACACCAAAGCCACGCCACTACAGCAGCACCTGCTCGACATCTTGGCCATATCTACACACCACCTCGGTGCTGCAACACCAATAAAACTATCAAACGGGCGGCCCGGCCTGGTCCATCGGGCCAAATACTATATTTTTGGGTCGGGCCATGCCAGACCGAAAACTTTCGGGCCTAATAATCTGGAGCCTGAATCGATTTTATTTTTATTTTTTGTATAAACACACACACATATTTTTATTTGGTATAGATGTAGACATAGATAGAGTGATCAATTAATCTTGTTGAATGATTCAACAATTCAAGTGCTACCGACAACAAAAAAAATTAAGAGAAGGGTAATTACTAATTAGTTATCAAAATACAATTTGAAAGCAAGTGGAGACAAATTAATAGAGGCGAATCAAAATAAAAAACATTCAACTCTCCAAAAGCTAACTGTGGTAGTTGCACAATCGGCGAAGCCACGCTCAAGTTAATCATATACAACCAAAAACAACCTATATCTGTATATGATAAAAATCTAGGAAATCTTTTTCTTCCCACCATATTTTGTTTCATTAATTTTGATAGATGCCACCTTTCTCTTTTGCCTATTCCTTCCATTCACTATTCTATTTATAGATAGTTAATAGGTATTTTGAAGTTGGAGTTCTTCGATTTTTTTCTCTGAAGTATTGAAAGTATTGAAGTATTCAAATTTAGATATTTATGTGAGGTCTTCATCTTTCTTTTTCCAATTGAAGGGTAGATAAAGTACTGAAAATGACAATTTTGAGTGTCTTTACCCTACTAATTTATCTTCTATTTCAAATTTAAATATTTCTTCATATATGGGGTACTATATATCATGAACAACGCATAAAAGCATGGTGGTGATGATAAAGTCAAAATCCTTGACTGCTACAGTGGAAATTCAAAAGAAAAAATCTTTATAATTGAGGAGTCCACTTTTTGGTTACATTTAATTTACAAGTATACTCTACTAAAATTGAGAAACATTCTTTGCTTTGATCTCTACACTGGTGTTGATTCTTGAAGCAATCGCCATCCCAATTTCTTAGGCACAATTTTAAAGATGATGATGATGATGCCAATGCCGATGCAGCCCTAAAGCTAGCAGACAAAAAACAATTTACCCCCAAATTTTCACACACTACACACAGTGACAGTACTAAAACACCCTCACCAACACGCATTAATATGGCAGCAGCTACCACCGCTCACCTCAAATCCCACTCCCAACCAATTAAGATCAAGCGCCGCCGCTGCCGCGAAACCACCATCACCACCTCCCTAGATCCCGCCTCCTCCTCCGCCTCCGCCGCAAACCACATTACGATCTCCCCGGACAGCGCCGCCCCCAATCCGCCGCCGGATCTGAAGATCCCCTCCGCGATGGGACCCTACGGCGGCGACGCCTTCCCCTCATCGCTCAGCAAATTCAATTCTGCGCTCACCGCCGGCCTCCTCAACCCAATGTCGCCGCCGCCGCCCGTGGCGGACAAAACGCGCTCCAGCCCCACGCTTTTCGAGATGATGGCGAACGAGCCGGACAGCCTGCCCAGGGCGGCTGCCGCCGTTGAAAATTTCAACGCCGCCGCCGCCGGTAAGAGCCAAAACCAAAACCAGCAGGGCTCGAAGCTCGCCGCGAATGTGGACAAGCAGGCGCTGATGCAGCAGCGGTTGATGGATCTATTGGCGTCGAGGAGCCCCGGGAACCAGTTCAACGACGCCGGCTCGAGTGATGTGATGCTCACTCTGAGCTCCAAGGACGGCGTGAGCGTCTCGATTAGGGTTCATAGGCAGATCCTTGTGGTTCATAGTCGATTTTTCGCGTTGAAGTTGAATGAGAGCTGGGTTAAGCAGCAAGGGAGCTGGGTGCCGTACAATGTGGAGATTGCTGATTGTGATGATATTGAGGTTTATATTGAGACTCTGAGGCTCATGTATTCTAAGGACTTGAGGAAGAAGTTGATGAAGGAGGACGTGCAGCGGGTGCTTGGTATACTTAGGGTAATCTCACAATGCACATTTATAATCTTGATTTCTCTATGTGCTTAATTCGCTGCGTATCTGTTTTTACTTAATTCGTTTGTGCGTATTGATATTTGATAGCTGCAAATATGGAAGGTGAATTAATGTTGGACTGATGACTAACATAAAGGATTAGGTGTATGAGATTCCACAGCTGAAATGTAGAAGGTGAAGTAATGGTGTGATTGGTTAGTTAATTAAGGGAGATCAAACGAGCTTGTGAGAAATTAGAGCTAGATCTCTGTACTTTCGAATCTTACTGATGCATGAAAGGCAATGTGGCTTGTTGGTATTTTAAAATGTGATGAATTAGAAAATGGGTATACATTTGGATTGCAGTGGTTATGGCTCTTCGCCATGATTTGACTTTAAATAGGGTTATGAAATACTAGGCAATAGGCATATTGATAAGAATAGGCCAAGAGGCAGCTTGAAATGGCTTCTTTTAGCCTTCAATTTTACTCTCATAAACTACATAATAGAAGACACACATTTTTGTGTGCTAATGGAACTTAGCTGTGGATTACCAATGGCAGAAATTCTTGTAAAGATTTTAAGATGGACCGACCACCTACTACTTTTATCACAACATTCTCAATTGCTTTACCATCTGTGATACATGAGAAAGACATGAAGACTATGAATATGATCCTCAGATGTCGGAAAACCTTATAACTTAAACTGCTTAGTGAACATATCCAAGACTTGGCCATTGATTTCAAAATCTGAAGATTTAGTTCCTTCTTTACATCTATAGTATGAAATGAGAATTAGTGCCATATTAACGGTGCGTTTAAAATACATCATATTACAATACTTATACAAGTACTTTTGTTGTTAATTAGTCCTTTGAATGTATATTTTGTTTGATTTTAATTAAGTTATATACTTCTATACTATATTTATTGGTATTTATAATTTATATAATATCTCAACCGTAACAAATATTTTGAATTGTAATTTTGACTGGACAAAGCATTTAATATGAAATCCAGTCTCAAAGTTTGTCCTCAAGAGAAATTATAAAATAGAATGCTGAGTTTGTAAGCATTTGGGGAGCCTTCTCATGGATTAGTCCTATTATTTGAGAATACAGTTTAAAAGTGATTATGTATGTGCTTAGTGCTTACGTTTATCATCTTTCTATGAATCAAATTTGGGGAAAGGTCTCGGTAATTTTCAGCTGCCAACTACATGTATAACTTTAAATCAGCTAAAGTCTGTGCATTACTTAAGAGAAACCTATCTAGTATTGTTAATTTAATATTGTAAGATAGTTCAGTTCATAGTTACCTCATTCGCTTGCGGCCCTTTGTACTGCTTTATGGTAAGAGCTTCCCATTTTATGGTTCTCTAGAAACATTGCTAACAGACAGGTGATTATGTGTGTAGCTTGAGTTTAATTTTGCTGTTGATCTCATTTAGGTGTCGGTAGCAATTGGGTTTGATGCGGGTGTGCTGTCATGCTTAGAGTACTTAGAAGCTGCTCCATGGGCTGAAGACGAGGAAGAGAAGGTGGCTTCCCTGCTATCAGAGCTTCGGCTTGAAGGAGTCGGAGCTGGGGAAGTGTTGAAAAGGGTTTCTCTAGATGCTGCAGCAGGGCTCGAGGATGGAAAGAATAACGAAGAAGTGCTACTCAAACTACTGCAGGTAGTTCTCGAAGGGAAGGATGAGAAGGCTAGGAGAGAGATGAAAGATTTGGTGACCAAATTGCTGCGCGAAAATTCATCACAGAATGATTTGAGGAAGGAGTCGGTATACTTTGCTTTTGATGAATGCTTGAAATTACTTTCTCGTCATTTCTTACGGGCAGCAAGTGGGGACATGCAAGATATAGGTCAGATAGCGAGGCAGGCAGATAATTTGCATTGGCTGCTTGACATAATGATTGATCGACAGATTGCTGAGAACTTTCTTAGAACATGGGCGTCACAGTCTGAGTTATCCGAGGCACATTCTAAAGTCCCTCCCATACATAGATATGAAATCAGCAGAGTTACAGCCAGGCTGTTTGTGGGAATTGGAAAGAGAGAGCTGTTGGCCAGCAAAGAGGCGAGGTGCATGCTTCTAAAGACTTGGTTGGTGCCCTTCTACGAGGATTTTAGATGGATGGGGAGGGCATCGAGGGGTCTTGACCGGCACTCGATTGAGGATGGTCTTAGCAACACAATATCAACCTTGCCAATGGCCTTGCAGCAGGAAATTTTTGTGTCTTGGTTCAACAGATTTCTGAATGGAGCCGATGATTGTCCAAATATCCAGAGGGGGTTTGAGGTTTGGTGGAGGAGGGCGTTTCTGAGACGAAAGGGCGAGGATGAGAGATCTCACCAAATGCGAATTATATCCGACACGATGGAGAACTCGTAAATTCGAGCGTATCTCCACTTCGATTCCCTATTTATCTTCTTCCTTCCAAAACTAGTTGAGAAATTCAACGCGTCTCTGGCTGGGATCTCAAAGACACGGATTGGTGTTAACTCGTCGGACTGTTGCTGCCTTTAGTTCTTTCGTTGAGGTCTCGACTCCCTTGACGTGGAGACCAGTTTGCTGAAGGAAGAGATTGCAGGCTGAGGTAGTGAACTCCGGCTTGGATATTTATAGATATATCCAAATATGAGTTGCTGGTTGGAATGAGGTTTTCTTTTCTCCTTCCTATTTTATTTTAATTTCTTGATTTGTGAATAAAGTGACATGGTTAGGACGAAGCAGTGATGAAGTTATGCAGTGTGGGTTGATTTAAACGTATATTAGTTTCCATATCATGTAAGTTTGTGATCCATTGTGTAATGCTATCTAGGCCTCCTCTTCTTTCTTCTTCTTCTTCTTCTCCATTACCTGAATTTTCATTTCACTCCACTTTTAAATATCCATTTCAATCACAACAATTGATAACATCTTCTCTCCATCTCTGCAACTTCTGCATCTGCTTTCTTTGAACTTTCACCTCCATGGATCAAGCAGGTTTTCTGGGTTTTCTTGATGGTCATCGAAGTGGTTGAAGTACGACGGCCAATCGGAGTTTAGCTCACCAGGCTTGGCATATTTTTGCCTACAGTGCAGAGATAGATAGTAAGACTAATATCATCACCATCACCTGCATATGTTTTAAAGAAGCATGAAATGTACCATTCTTGGTCAATCAGCATTTCATCTGTTATTCTTCAACTGCTCTCTTGTGTGTTGCATTAGCAAGGAGTATCTGCAGAAACAAGAAGATGACAAACCCTAATTAAATAACAAAAATGAGAAGGGTGCAAAGCTACCTCCCGCCATAACCTCTTTCCATGACAAGAACCTTGCCAGTCCCGAAGTTATAGAGATGTTCGAACTGCTCGACGGTCCACTTGTACCATCTCATCAAGAAAACGCGTAGCGTCAGTCCATGCGACACTATCACTATGTTCATGTTCGGGCTTTGCTCGCCGGGTGGCTGAAACCATCCGGCATCAATATCACTTTTTAGCGTTTCTCTGAATCCTGATTCAATTCAACTTATCAGGGGAAAAGATTTTGGCATCCTTTAATGCCAACAAATGCTCTAATTATGTATAAAATTATAAATATAGCTACATCTTCCCCACCAAAAATTAGAAAAAGTAGGGGAAAAGATTTTGGGCATCCCTTAACCTTGGGGGCTTGGCTTCGCTACATCTGATAATTCGAAAAAAATGGTCATTCCCTTAATGTATGTTTTGAACCAATTAAGTCCTTATTGTTTCTTATTGTGAGCAAATTGCCCTCTCCGACTAACACCGTCAATAATTCCATTAATAGATAAGAATTTTTTGTGCCTAACCAAAAACTTTAGGGAGGTACATTTGCTCTTTATATCATATGAAAAAATAATTAAATGAATAACTAAATAAAACAAACTTATTACAAATATCGAGTTAGAGAACAATAAATTAAGCTAATGTGCTAATACATCAGCATTCTAAGTTATGTTATCTAAAAAGAGGGGATTTTTTTGTTGGTTCAAATTGCTTTTTTAATTATAATACATATACATAATAATGTTTCAATTAAAAATAAGATCTTTTGGATTTTTTTACTTAAAATATTAATGTATTACTCCTCGTACATTAGTTTAATTTATTGTTTTCTAACTTAATAGTTATAATAAAATTTTGTTTTATTTATTTAATATTCTCATAATTTTAGGTAAAGAGCAAATACTCCCTAACGTTTTTAGTAAGGTCCCAAAACCACCCTTAACATTATCTATTTATGGATTGTCAACGGTCCGTTAGTCCGAGGGGGTAATTTGCCTATAATTAGAAACGATAAAGACTTGATTGGTCCAAAACAAACGTTACAGAAATTACCTTTTATTCAAACAAACCTTGAGAGAGAAATTGAACCTTTTCCCAATTAAAAAACACCTCAAATGAGTTGTAGTACCTGTGATTCTATCATAAACATCTGCAGCTGATTCCCCATTTGGAAACCTGTAGAAGAACCTCCCATATTGCTTCCTAACAGCCTTTAGAATCCTCATTTCTTCTTTATCTTGGAAATTCCCTTCAAATAGAGAAGAAAAACAACATACATACATGAAGTGACAATTAAAAAGAAGCAGGAACATATAATAATACCAAAATCTTGTTCTCTCAATCTTGGCTCTTCTCTAACACCAGCAATTCTTGATTTTTGAAATGCCTTAGCCAAATTTTGGAGTGTCTGGAGAGACCTTTTATAAGGAGGCTTTCCAGTCATGAGCTCCATCTCTCTCTACCATCCTCACAATCTCTCTCCCACACTCCTCCGCTTCGGCTATCCCCTGCTCCGTCAGCATCACTTTCGGGTCAGCCA
>JAYJMF010000024.1:3352729-3368191 GCA_036873715.1 Salvia sclarea | reverse complement strand
GCTAATCGGTCTAGCCCATGAAGCCCGCTTTAATTTCGGGTCGTAAAAATTCAGCCCTAACCCGCTATATTTTTCGGATTATTCGGGCCAACCCGTCGGGTTCGGATTAAATTGACATCCCTACAAATCAGTATAACTTTCATATTATCTTTAAGTAACCATTGGTTAATGATAATAGAAATGGTATTGAAAAATAGAAACAAAATTTCAATTGCTATGGTTCATTTGCAATTCGAAGTTTATTTTGTTTCGAGATTATGTGATACTACACCGTAAAGGTAGGGACGATTACATTGTACGTAGGCAAATACAACCGAGGTCGGTCATAAATGAGAGTCTTTGAATGCCTTGCCTTTGTCATTTGAATTATAACTCATTGACTTTGCAACAAAACATTTTAGTTTTAGATAATTCAATTAAAATATAATGTTTGGTTGAGGTTATATGTTTCACCAAAAAACTTAGGCCAAAATATCTTATAAGAGGTCTAAAATAAACTTAACCTAAACTCTCTCTTAGATATAATGGATATCACTGCACATCTACATCTAAAGAGTTGGAAAAGTATTCGATCAAAGTTGGTGCTCAAGCCATAAAGACCATCCAATTTAATTTGAAGGATTTGTTCACATTAAAAGAAGAATGCATAAGTATTTGCATCGTAATAAAGAAAATAGTTCTGCAACATATAAGAAAGAGAGGAAGTGGCTCGCTAAAAATGAATTTCATGCTTATATACTATTTTCTTGTAATAAACATATATTTTCTAGAATTTGAAGTTTTATTTACTATTATAAGTTCGAATACTAGCAAGACTCGTTCTAAGTTTCCCAAAAGGCAGGCAAAAAGTCTCAATAAGAGGCGTTGAATAGAAAGTCACTTTGCTTTCCAATATCATATGATCAAAATCATTTTATTTGAAGACTATATATTTCCGCTTTTTTCCAATTAACTGATGTATTGCAATTTAATTTTTGTTGAAATTTGTTATCTAAACTCTTAGTTTAATTATGTAGCAAGTTTGTAGCTTATGTGTCCTTACATAATTGGAAATTGAAATTTTAACGCCCGACTAACTTGATGGAATTTACACGGAAATAATAGTAGTATTTCTTTTAAAAAAATGTGTATTCTAATAAACATCGATGGTGGTTTTGAACCTTTTCACTTTTTAATGATCTCATCCTCGTAAAGAAAGCACTTAATAGTTTTGGAAAAGTAAATTTAAAGTAAGAAAGCTCCTACCGTACTCTTACTTACGCCACAAAAAGCTAACTTTTCAAAAAAAAAAAAAAAAAAAAGTAAAAACTTGTTAGCCACATAAATAAGAAAAAATATAATTAGAGAGTAATTGTTTTGAAAGCACTATGCGCCTCGCATCAAGCAGAAGAGAATATATAATATAAATATGATAGGACGATTTGTCAAGAAAAATAAACATAAAAATATAGGTAGATAGATGTATTGAATAAGAAGGCAAAGGGCGTAAATTAGTGTGAAGAAAGGATTTGAAACGCGTTGAAGAGATGAATCAACCGTGCAAGTTAGTGTAGGTGGCTGGTAAAGGGGGAGAATTTTACACGGTGGGTCCCGCTACCCTATGCGGGTGGTGCGCACGAAAAGCCATTCCATGTAGAAGTGGACGCCCGCACGTGCGCGCATTAATTCTTCACAACAAAAGCGCTTTCTCGGTAATTACTACTTCCCCAACTATTTTAATTCTACTTTCTGGCTGCCCCACTTCTGCTAAAGTACCAAACTACCCCTTCCCAATAATTCTACTATCACTTTCTCTTTATTTCAGTACGGAAAAAAATAGTGTTAATTCATGTGATCGAATATAAATTCAGATCTAGACATGAATATTATTTGAAATTTTGATTTAAAGACGATCTCATACGATTTATTATTACTATTGTTATGTTTGTTTGTTTGAAGTTTCTGAGTTTCTTGTATATCTATGTCAAACTCTTTTTGAATAGTCAAGTATATGTTTCCATGACTGACTTGTGAAGTTTATTGTGTACAATATTTTGGGATGTTAGTTCAACTTAAAATTTATAATTTGGTCTGGATAATTGAAAATGAAAGGATTAGGGCTAGAAAATTATAAAATAAATTAAATTCAATATATTCAACAAGTTATAAATTTGTGGATTGTCCAATTTTGTCCATATTCACGAGTTATATCTTAAACATTGAAACATAAATTATCTTTCCAACCCACATATTACATGTTCTCATATTAAAAAATTGAGATAATTTATAACCATTATATTATTCTAAAGTTACTACCTTGTGGGTTTAATGCTAATGTGAATGGAGCAACAACTTAACAAGTTAACAATGACAATTATATTCTTATCGCCTTAGCGGTAAGATGATACAACTTTTTTTAATATATAGTTAAATAAATTTAAAGTTTGCATGGCGGAGGATTCGAACCCGAGATCTTTCGCCTCGAGCATTAACCTCCTACTACTATACCAACACACACCTAAAAATGATATTACTATATTTTTATATTAAAAGTCTTAGTTCATATTCTATCGACGTTTTATGCGTTTGAACTTATTATAAACAAATTATTCTTGTCATTAAAAAATAAGTCCAACCGTAAATAACATCCATGGTGAGAAATAAGATTCATTAATTCATTTAATGAAAATGCAGAATCTAATTACGAGGGTTCCATCCTTTTGTGATAGTTCAGGTATTTACATATACTAGTATTTATCTGTTTGACGATATTTTTAGGTATAAACTAGCCTAGGAGTTGAAACGAATGTACATATAATGGTTGTGTGCTAATAAATGTAACACTGATACAATAAATATTGCAACTCATTTCGATATATGTCTTTATGTTATTCACAGGTTCAGCAACTCATCATAATTAATAAGGTGTGCGCATTATGGTTCATTATTACCATTACTTTCATCAGTAGCAAAACCCATGACCCCAATTAAATAAACAACATATATACTCTCTATTATTTAGTTTCCCACAATCCCACCATATAAATTAAGTTCATCTCAAGTAAAACATGCCATTTTATCTAATCAACTGACAGATTTCAACAAAAAATTGGTCTCCAAAAAAGTTCGTGTACTAAATCCTAGATGGATATAGACTATACAAACTGCTAGCTATACTGATATTCTCTATTTATTTCAATTATTTATTTTGAGTGTAGATAGTCATCCATGAAACTGTAGTTCCATCCGTTGGGTTTGACATTACAATTATCATAGATAGATCACAATTTTATTGTATGATACAAAGTACAACTTTTTTGTATCAAATAATTTAACGGATAAAAGTATATTAATTGAAACTGATACGCTGATCCAAATTTATATTCGATGGGTGTATTTGTACTGCTCTAGCATTTATTAGTCTTTGGGTATAACTTGTACACATTAATAAATTTTGACTTGTCATATGATTTTATATAAAATAAAAATCATGTCAGGTACAAATTATATTCTAAGTTGATAGAGGGTTTCAAAATTTCAATCTTGTCCAATTTGTTGTCATGAATTCTTGTAACGAGACTTATTTGATGCGTCAAAATTTGTAGTAGCACATATAATCTAAATTCAATGCCAATAAAATTATGAAATTTCGCTTCAAAAAATGAAATGCCAATAAAATTATAAATACGCCTTTAGATATGACTTTGAATTCAAATCTTAAATATTTTTCCGTAAAATTTCTACTCATAGTATATGAACAATTAAATTGTTATGATTGTTTGAGTTGGTCGAGCATGAGTAAATTAAATGTGAAAATAACCTCGAAATGAATTCCGCGTGAAAACTCATTATCATGCATCACAACAAAGGTATGTAAATGTAAATGCAAATGCAGCAGAAGCCCTTTTTAGTAATTTTGACATGATTTTAGTTAATTATTTATCTCAAAATAATGAACCCTCACTCCCATAATAATCATCATCATTAAATTAAACTAATCGCTTTTCAGTCACTGCCGTGTTTGACCTCTGAATCACTATATATATATTATATATATATATGTGCGTGTGTGTGCATTTTTTTCACCGCGTTTACATACAAACACAATTCGCTGCTGCGTCTGGGTACCGTCTTTCTATTTCCGTTTCTCGCAACACGAATTTGGCCAAGCAACATTGATTTTTTGCGTTTTATTGCGCGATTTTGCCCCTGAGCATGTTTTTGAGTTCGATTTGGCTTTGATTTGATTGCGTGAACAATGAGAAGAGGATCGAATGGACCCGACGCCATGGAGACCATTAACGCCGCCGCCTCCGCGATCGCATCGGGCGAGACGCGCGGCGATCATGCTTCTTCTACGCAGGTATTGTGTATGAGGATTTCATTTTAGGTTGAGTTTTTGTGTCTTCGAACTGCGTGATTGCGGTGATCTAATACGTGTTGTTCGTGCTGGAATTGATTAGTTCGTGATCCGTTATTGTTGACTCGGTTTTGTTCGAGTTTTTAGTTGCCAAAATTGTTTTCCTTTTCTCTTCTCTTCTCTTCCTCGTTTGGAGATTTGTGAGAGATTGGAGATCTGGTGATGTCACTCTTTGATTCTGTGTTTTCTATATTCATTTTCTTCAGTTTTGATCGGTAAGACTTGAGATGTCGTATGATTTTCTTTTTTCGTTTTCTTAAGTCTGGTGTATACGTTGATAGAAATATATCACTTCAAGTTCATCACTTTTTCCCCCTTGGATTTACTGCGATTTGGTTTGATGGACTTTTGAAGCTATTTTAGAATTTCGGAAATTTTTGAATTGTTTTTTAGTGGTTATAAAGCAATTTTTGGAGTTTATTGTTCAATCAACGGAAAAGAGCATCCATCAGAGGCTAGAAATAGTTGTTGTGAATCTACTAACAATTATAGTATAAAAAAGAAAAAGTTTTAGTTAATCATGACTTTTTAACTGCTTGTTATGATGTAATTTTTCGGTTACATGTTATGATGCAGCTTTGTTAATTCATCATGTTCCTTTTACTAGTCTAACGACATATGCCAACGACTTTTGGAAGATTTTGTGGGTGCAATGATTAAATTCAGTTGGGAGGTTGGAAGCATGATGGTCTGCACAAGATGGGTGCCTAGTATACTCAAAAACTCTTGTTCGTCACAAAGTTTTTCATCTATGATGATATATATCATCTCTTAGGCGTAAATCACCTATAAACAAAGCTAGTAAGTTGACAGTGTTCAAGAATTTGCTTGTCCTGTTCCCCTGTTTACTCAATATCTAAAATCCTAACACAATGATTATGTTCAAACATGGGCGCTGAAGATATATACCAAAATTTTCTTGTTTCCTTTTCAGTCGTAAAGTATGTATAGTGGAAATCAAAATATAGTGATATGCTAGCAGAGCATAGAATTTGCTGGACCAGACTTCAGCTTTGTTAGAAATTTTGACAGGTAGCTCACTTTTCGTTTTCAATGTTCATAGAACCTTATCTTATGGTTTGTAAACATTAATTAAGGCTAATATTTTTCTATCGATGTTTATTATTCTTTCTTCTCCTGTTGGCTTTAGAATAGCAGTTATGTAGTATTTGCCTTGACTATGAAGTAACCTTTCTATACTATGATGTCATGAACATCTAAGGAGTAATGAGTTTGTAAGCATTAAATCTTAATGGATCCCCTGTCTAAGAACTTACCAATTGGACCTTCCATCAATTGTATGTTTGTATGATGTATGTCTGTTTTGCCATTGTAGTTGCAGCATCATATTACTTTCTTGATATTTTTACATAATCTGATGGCTGGAAACTATTTATAAAGTGCTTTAGGTAAATCCTTTCCATTATTGCATTTCGGACATTTCAACCTCATGTAATATAATACTACTCTGTTTGAAAGCATGGATTGTTCACTCCTTTCCGCAAGAGGAGCAGATTTCCTGTAACAATCAGTTTTTATGAATTTTTCCAATTACTGTCTATATGTATGTCAGTTAAGTGTTTAGTCAAATGAGGGGCGAACTAATTGGGAATTGGCAAAGTTAAAAAAACCAGCACGGTTATATTAATAGCGCCTCTGATTTGCAATGTATGGGCATTGCAATTTAAGTGAAACCATCACAGAAATAGGATAGCAGAAAGGCCTTATTCTTCATCTGCTGCTATTTAATGCAAAGCTGAATTATGACTGATTCAAATAAGATTGCTTGTCTGGTCCCTTAAGTTCAACCAATGCTGATAATAAGCTGCAGAATCTGAGCAATTGAAATTTTGTAGACTGAAAATTAGAAATAATTAGCATACTGCTTCGTCATTGGCCTGATAGTTGCACTGGTATTTGCTTACCCCCTCTCTCTTGAGCATTCTGAAGAAGCTATTACTATGTGAGCTGGATGTATACAATATACTTGTAGAGCTAATAGATTTAACTTGAAATCTGACAGTAATAATCAGATTCTTTCCTATGACAACATGAAATTATGGTATTTTCTAGGATGATAGGTAAAATCTCAGGCGTCCAATATAATATATGAGGAGACAAGCCTGATCCCTGGAAAATACATCTTTGATGTCTTGTAATCTTGCATTGTGTTCTGCTATTTTGATTTTGACCAGAATTTCAGTACTTCTCAGTTTTATGCCAACATACTGTTCTCAATGATATGATATTGAAGTAATGCTAATGGTTGTGCAGAAAAGAAGGTGGGGAAGCTTCTGGAGCCTTTACTGGTGTTTTGGATCGCCCAAATCTAAGCGAATCGGGCATGCCATTCTGGTTCCTGAAAGTAGTGCCTCGGGGGGTGATTCCACCAGAGCTGAACATTCATCCCAACCACCTTCAATAGTATTTCCTTTTGTCGCGCCTCCATCCTCTCCAGCTTCCTTCCTTCCTTCCGAAACTCCTTCTGCAACTCAGTCACCGAATGGCATATTTTCAATGACATCTGTATCTGCAAACATGTATTCCCCCGGTGGTCCTGCCTCGATGTTCTCTATTGGTCCTTATGCTCATGAGACCCAGTTAGTTTCTCCACCAGTCTTCTCTACATTCACCACAGAGCCATCTACTGCCCCCTACACGCCTCCCCCCGAGTCAGTCCACATGACCACACCATCCTCTCCGGAGGTGCCATTTGCTCGACTTCTCGAACCCAACCTCCAGAACGGTCAGAGATACCCTTTTTCTCAGTATGAATTTCAGTCCTATCAGCTTCAACCGGGCAGTCCAGTCAGCCATCTGATATCACCTTGCTCGGGCATCTCCGGTTCGGGCACATCATCGCCTTTCCCGGACCATGAATTTGCAGCTGCAGGACATCCCTTTTTCCTCGAGTTGAGAACTGGTAATCCACCTAAACTTCTGGAGCTTGACAAGATTGTGCTACGCGAATGGGAGTCCCGTCAAGCATCCGGTGCGGTAACCCCGGATGCTGCAGGGCCCAGATCCCGCGATAATCGCCTACTCAACCGCCAAGATTCAGATGTCTCTCCAGTTCCAGATGCTTGCAACAGGATGCGAAATGAGGAGAGCGCAGTGAGTCATAGAGTCTCGTTCGAGATAACAGACGAGGAAGTGATAAGATGTGTGGAAAAGAAGCCTGTGGCTCTGCAGTCGAATACAGGTGGTCGAGAAAGGTGGTTAGAGAAGGCAAATGCGGGAGAAAGCTCGAGCAGGAGACGGGAGGCAGAGGAGGGGGAGATGGAACGGGGGCATCAAAAGAAGCGGACGATCACTCTGGGATCGAGCAAGGAGTTCAACTTTGAGAACGTGGAGGAAGCGAGTATGGCGTCGTCGGAGTGGTTCGTAGGGGAGGAGGGAGGCGGTCACAACGAGAAGTGGTCGTTCTTCCCGTTGATGCAGACAGGGGTGAGCTAGGTAGCACAGACAGCATCGACATTGAAATCAATGTGCGTTTAGGACTGACTCAATATTATACTATACTGGTTTTTCAAGAGTTAGCTGACCACCAGAATATAGCAAATAGCAGGTAGTTATTCATAGAGATGGAACTATCTGTCTCTGTCTCTTATGTAGCTGCTTACATTTTCTTGTATATGTAATATAAATAATATATATAGCTGCTGCTACTCATCATATAAATCAATCCCTTTATTTCTTTGCTCTTAAATGATTAGGGTTGGTAATGTAGTTGGTAGGTTTGAGTTGGATATCAATTTTGCCAACTCTCTCGATTTTTGGCTATTTTTGGTTCGAGTCGGACGGATTTTTTGTTTTAGTTTAAAATAAGTTATTTGATGCACGATTAACAAAATGATTATCTTTCTTTAATTTGCATGTCGAAAAGTTTATAATTAAATGTTAGTAAAAAATCGAAATATATTTTACGAGCATTAAAACATTAGTATTAAGCAATGAAGTTTAACAATTAAGTATGTTAAGGAAGGCTTGGTAAATTGGGTCAACTCATTCTGTTTTTGGGTTTGGGGTTTGGGATATTTTCGATTCAGACTAGTTAGAAAAGGGTGTTAATTTTTTAGTGACAACCTTTATTTTTTCTGAATCTATTTGGATCGTCCTGCTGATTTAGACATCCCTAGCTTTGAATTTCAAACCAACCAAAATTCAGGACCAAATCAACTCGGTTTTATATCGAGCAGATTGTGTTTACAGGATATACGGCTCGGTTGATTAAATATTGAACCGAAATAAATTATGATATGATTGTTGTATCAAAATTATGTATTGTCCACATTCTTCTAACGTGTTATGAATTAGGTTGCGGTAGCTAAATAGGATATTAAAAGTCATTAATTGTGGGCCGGTTTAGGACTTTAGGGGAGAAAATATCGGAGGTGGCTTTAAAAAATTACGTCCAATTTTAATAGTATCTTAATTTCGTTTTGACCGTTGTATTAATTTATTTGCAGATTAAAGCACGTGCCAGCACAGCAAGACATATATTGTGTAATTTTACAATGTCAATCTTATAAAAATATATTTCAATATAAAAATGTCCAGCATTTGAAAAGATGGTAAAAGGAGTAGAATATTTGATATTCATATATCTGCAAGCAAGTAATGTAACATTATTCCAAGTAGGTTAGCATTTTCTGGAACTTTGACTAAGAAATTATACATCAAACTAGAATAACTCATTTGACAACATATATTATTCATTCAATTGTTTTTCGAAAAACAACTCAATTCTAGTCAAACTAAAAGCACTTGTTCTAGTACCTTTGATGTATACCTATAAGATTGTAGTGGACTTTAAACTGATATTGATTGGCAAAAAATGATTAAAATATACTCCCTCCGTCCCGGTCTAGTTGTTACGTTTCTTTTCGGCGCGGAGTTTTAGGAGAGCTGAAAAATAATATAAAGTGATGATAGAAATATATATTATTTAAAATTGTGTGGGTGATAAAGGTATCTTAAAAAGGAAACGTAACAACTTCGTTGGAACAACCCGAAAAGGAAAACATAACAACTAGACTGAGACGGAGGGAGTATAAGTAATGGATGACCAATACTATCACATGGACAACAATTTTTTCAGATTAAAGATTTTATTAGGATTTCTTTACTTGAGAATAAGAAAGCATTAGCATTTCTTTACTTCGAAACAAATATATTTCAATATCTAATCAGTCATGTTGAACACAGATCTACCTTCTTATTTGAGACAAAATCCTACTTTGAGCATATTTTATTAATGGAGATTGACTCAATTAATAAAATTCAAGCACATTTCAACTGTTATTTGCCTATAAATTGTCATCTTGCTTGCTGACTAAATAATTTAAAATCGGGATTTGTTTTTCATACATGTTCGAGTCCTTGACCCTGAATTTGATCTATTTGTAAAGGAAAAAGGGGACACAAAAAGAATTCATTATACTTTTGGCATTTTGAATTGAGGAAATGTGTTATCGACCAAGAACAAAAATATAGCAACAGCCAACAGTATCGTGGTTTGAGTGAGAAAAATATTTAATTAAATGTCTTTAAGATAGTATAAAGAAGCATACAATATTAAATAATTAAAATGATATGCAATTTTGGTCAAAGAAAGAGAAAAGTATAAGTCAACTAGTAAACTCCTCAAACACTCTCCTCAAACTTACCGAGTTATATATTATGCATATACGCATGAATTATATGTTAATCATTCATTAAATTCATTTGTCACAAATTATTACTCTCAAATTCCATATAAATTCTTACTAACATATATATGGGAGTTGTTACAAATTAACCTAAGATAAAATAGATTCGATAAAATGGAAGCCAACCCAAAAATACTAGTCAAATATGCACTTGACACCCCAAATAACCGTTCCCATCATTTCGCTTTAACTAACCGTCAAAATTAATGGTCCAATATTGACTGCTCTATGAATACCATTCATATATTTAGTATTTATTTTGTTTCTATAGTTTACTGAATATACAACGTTAATATAATAAATTCGAAAAAAGCATATTATAAAATCGATTTATTTGTCCAAACTTGCCAAGAGGCTTCGTCTTCTAGCCTTTGCTGACCCAACCCACTGCTGACCTTCTAGATGCATATTCTCCTTTTCAAACCTCTCTCTCTCTCTCTCTCTATAACAAAAATACCAGGCTTATATATTCCTCTCTTTATTCAAACTTTATTCATACTCTTTTTCCACATTTCCACTTCACGCACTCCATATTTTACTCAATTCCTATAAACTATTACCAAAGTCGGGAGTTTTTCATTTCTTTCTAGATTCCTGCCTTTTGCACAATCTGCAATTATCCCTTTTTCATCTCGCCAAGTTATCATATATTCTCTGCTGTGTGACCTCAAGCTCAAAGAGTTCCCCCTTTCTGCAAATTTTCATCAGGAACAAATCATGCCGCCTTTTGAAGGATCGAGGGCGCGTTTGGGCGGCGCTCATCACGATTCCAATTCGAATGTTGTGACGATCGATGTTGGCGGCCAGCTTTTCCAGACCACCAAACAAACCCTATCCTCAGTCGGCCCCAAATCCTTCTTCTCGCAGATAATTTCCGACTCCAATGGCGCCATCCCCTTCATCGACAGGGACCCCGAGCTCTTCTCCCTCTTCCTCTCGCTCCTCCGCACCGGTAATCTCCCCTCCAAGGCCAAATCCTTCGATATGCAGGATTTGATTTTCGAGTCCCGCTTCTACGGCATCGAGAATCTCCTCATCAACTCCCAATCGAACCCTACCCAGTTCGACGCCTTCAACCTCGAGAAATCCCTAATTCTCCCCCTCACCGGCCGCGACTCCCCGTCGTCGATCGCCACCACCCCCTACGGATCCCTCCACGTCGCCCACGGCAGCAAAATCACCTCCTTCGATTGGTCTCTGCGCCGGAAATCCACAATCCTCACCCAATTCATGGCCGTCGACTCGCTCCTCGCGCTCTCCCCCGCCGTCGCCGCCGCCGGCGCCACCGACTTCTCCGGCCTGCAGATTCTCGATCTCGACAAAGGCACGGTCAAGGAAACCCTAAATTGGGAGAACGTGACCAGGTCAGGCTCCACCGTCCAAGCAATTGGGGCATCAAGCGATCATCTCTTCACCAGCTTCGAATCGAGCCGGAGAAATTCCAATTGCATAAAGGTGTACGATCTTAACGACGATCTCCGCCCTGTAACCACAATCGGGCACTACGAGATCTTCGGCGCCGACCTCGACTCCGCCATCCCCGCCACCAAATTGCAGTGGCTGCCGAGCCTCAATCTGCTTATGGCCTCCGGCTCCCACAGCGGGCCCTCCGGCGTCTCCGGCAACATCAAGTTTTGGGACATTAGGTCTGGCAATGTGGCGTGGGAGGTGAAGGAGAAGGTCGATTGCTTCGCGGATGTGGCGGCCTCGGATGCCCTGTCGTCTATGTTCAAAGTTGGGGTGAGCACGGGAGAGGTGTTCGTGGCCGATTTGAGGGCGGGGGAGCCGTGGCGTTGCCTGGGCGATGGGAGGAAGGCGGTGAACGGGAAGAAGGAAGGGTTGGGGTGTAAGGTTGAGAGCCATGGGAGCCAAGTGTTCTGCAGCAAGGGAGGGGATCTGCAGCTGTGGTCTGAGGTGCTCGTTGATTCGGGGAAATCGAGGGATTTTAGGAAGAATTCGATGGGGAGAGTGAAGGACATGGGAGGGAGTAGGATTGGGAAGATGTGTTTTGGAGGGAACAAGATGTTTGTGACGAGGAAGGATCAGCAATGTGTTGAGGTTTGGAATTCGGTTAAGAGCTTCTGAGTTTGGAATCGAAATGTATAGATTCATTTGTTGTTGTTTTCTGTGACAAATTGTTGCACAATGATTAATTTATTTAATGGAAATGAGGGTTACAGATATGAGTTTTGGGGAGTATGTTTGGAATGCAATGAACTATTCCAATGTTGTTTGTTTACAGAAATATTGATCTGTAAAGTGATTGGTGATCTCATCTCATGTGTCTTAGTCTCCTCTATCCAAAAGTGGATTCATTAGTTGTGATCTTTGTGTTACAATAGTCGCTTTCATGTTGGGAGGATTTTAGTGAAATCGTGAACATTTTATGCGTCTAATTAGGCTAAAAATACTATATTTTCTTAGTCGCATAAAACAAGATGCTCTCGCCTTTGGGCATAACCATTGTTCTCAAATATTGCCAAACCTCAATCCATTTGTAGTAATCACTAATCAAACATTTTTGTTCTTTCACTCGGGGTGTCCAAGTCCAGCTATTGATGTTTATAATTCTTCTTTATATCAGACATATTGTGATTTAGTTTAATTTTATAATGCTTGAAAAATGCTAAATAAACTTTAATCATATTTAATACTAATGTTTTTATTGTATACTGGTGATATGAATTTCAATAAAAACTGATAAAAAAGTGTGAGTGTATAGAGACAAATTATTAGTGAGAATATTTTATTATTTTAGTTTGGGGTCTTAAATGATATTTTTTGAAAATACAATGTTATACTGGTGTCCATGAATAAAAAGTGGGGATTGGAGTAAATTTTCCGTTAACACCCAAAAAATGGAACTATGACAAACCTTTCGTAGACAGATGAAATAATATTTATTTTTAAAATTTAGAAATTAATAGTGAGACACATACTAGATTAACAATTTAGATAGGATCCAATAGCAGTTCAAAATTATATTTCCAAATGTGGGGTTTACTCAATAGGAAGTTAGGAACTAGTGAACTACTAATCCAGAAAGTCTGATGCTAACTAAAAGAAGAAAAAGCCGAATTGTGTATTAAAAATTTAGATGGCTCAACTCAACCCAAGCCCCAGCAAACTGGGCCATGTCTTATGTTGTTTATGGACTTCAAAATAGATGTTGTCTTGAAATTTTCAATTAAAAATCAACCAAGAAGAGATCAATTAGTGTGTTCTGTTTTGTCATGTAATGCTACAACTCTTTCGATTATATTATTGAGTAAAAAGATCAGGTTAAAATATACAAATTCACACTCAATTGAATATGACTTTTAAATTATGTTTTCAAATATACAAGCTTTAGTTTGTAATTTTACCCTGATTTCACTTTTCGACAAAATTAAAGTTGATTTGATAGTTAAAATTGGAAGCATGGATACATAACTCCGTTTACAAAACACGTAGTTTGTTATATATTTTGTTTTATATAACCAACAGATAACAGTGTCATTTCACATTTTTCAAGTCATAATATTTGAGAACAAAAATTGAAAGTCATCATGTACAAAATCAAAACGGGATAAAATTCTTGCACTTTAACCAAATAATCTTTAAAAAGATTCAACCTTAGGGTGGTCCCAAACAACACATTTCTGTAGTTTCTAAAACAAAAAACTAGCACTGGAGGCGCATGAAACCAGTTTCTAAAATGAAACCGAGAAATCAGTTTGGATTTGAATTCAATTTTTTCTGAATCGATCAAAAATCAAGCTTCAAAAAAAGTAAAATCCTAGCAAAACTAACTGGAAATTTGAATCCAAAAATTCGTAATACGAACTTTGAAGAAAAAAAAACTGATCAAATCCAAAAAATTCGAACTGAATTTAATATTTTGATTTGGTTCGAATTGATTATTTAGATTACATATATATTTGCTTACCCCTAGCTAGCTACAAAAATGTTTATAATCTCAACTAGTCACAATCCGAATTTTGACGATTACCATTCCTAAGCTCAGAGTTCAACTTCAAATGTTTCACTAATTAATCACAATATAAGAGCCCTTGTGACCCCCAATTAAAAATACTATATAAAAGGTCTAAAAAAAAAATACTATATAAAAAGAGAAGTGAGGAAAATGATTTGGCCCATATATTCAAAAGATGAAAGAAAATTATGAAGTCCGTGAACCAAAAGAAAATAAGAGAACAGAAAATTTTAAAAAAGGAAATATTTTCTTTGGTACATATACATATATTTCCTTGAAGATAAAATATTGGTGGATGTTAGGGGTCTATGTTGCATAGGTGCGTGAGTGCGGGGCGGGGAGATAGGATACATGTGTGTGGATACGGATTTTTGAAAATTATAGGGTGTGATTCACCAAGAATTCATCAGTATTTTAATATTTTGTTATATATATATATATATATATATATATATATAATATTTTTAAATTTCATAAATAAAATGGCATATTATATAATTAAGCAAAAATTGTAGTTTCAATTAAAATAATTAACTCACATCTAATATTTAATAAAATGGCTATATAATATTCTGAAAAATAAAATAGAATATGAATATGTCTAATAATAGTTTGGCACTCAGTTTTTAATTTTCTTAAATTGCAAAATAGCCAAAAATATAATTTTAAAAAAAATAATACCCAATTAGTGAGATTGACACACGGTTCGCGAATCCAATTTTATTTTTTTAGGATTCGCCACATGGCGTATTGGGTGCGAATCGCACTAGAATCCAACGAGAATCGCACCCAATAAGTATTCGATACGTGGAATATATTTTTTTTGGAAAATTCGTACATCATAGTTAGTTGGGGGTGTATAGTTTCAGCACTTTGGAATCTTAAATAATGGTAAAAGTCTTTCCCATAATATCTTCATGTGGGGACGTATAGAAATTATGTGCAATTATATAAGAGTTTGTTAAAAACATATAATTGGATGTGGTCTTATTTTACAAAAGATCACTTATTATTAAAGAACTAGGGAATTTATAATATTAAAAAGAATTAAGCTATCATGATTCATGAAAAGAAAAAATGGTCAAGGAAGTATATTTTCCTTTTTTTATAAGAGCGATGTGATGTTAATCGGGCCAACCCATTGAATTTTGGGTCAATTCTATTGGGTTGTCGGGCTATTCGGTGCAAGTTATTCGGGCTATGTTTTTTCGGGCTAAAATTTATCGACCCTAACCCTAACCAGTTCGGGCTAGCCCATCGGGCTGGACACTTTACCAAAAATTATTTAACATATATTTTTTTTATCATATTTGACTTGGATCATGTTACATTTAGAGTTGTGTCATTTGATTTGGTTTGTTTTCAAAAAAATGAAT
>JAYJMF010000024.1:3336322-3352629 GCA_036873715.1 Salvia sclarea | reverse complement strand
TTTTTCTTTTATCTTTTATTTCTAAAAAAAACCACTGGTGTATTCCCCCCCCCCCCCCATACACCAGTTCAATCACCCTTCGAGACCCAACACCACCCCTAAAATGAGAACTAGAGAACCATTCTGGGCCATTCAATCATAAAAATTAAACGGCCATGATCTTGTATTATTATTGATTACTTTGATTTTTTTAATAATAAAATAATTAGAAAGGGTACAAATGGCCAAATAGAAAAGGTGTTAACGTGTTGGTTTTGATTTCCTAAACTAATTCCTATATTTACGCTATTATAATTTGGAGATAAAGAATGAATAAACAAAATTTTAAAATGCAGACGTGAATTAGAAATAATTCTCATTGGGGTTCCATTTCTAATATTTTAACTATTTATGCTATTACTTTATTCTAAACTAGGGTTCTTCCAACACAAGATTTGATCAGATACGAATTTGTAGTTGGGTTCCGGCGAACTCGAACTTCCGGCGAGACATCTCTTTTTGATACTCAATTGTTCTTGGAATTCAAGTGCAGGTGTGGCTACAAATTTGTATTTATCACTAATTCGAAGAAGCATTTCTCTAACCGTGAAAATACAAGATTTCCCACCCGAAATCAATTTTTTTTAAAGATCGTATGTGTGGGTGACTCCATTCATGTGTCAACGTCGAATTTTGTAATACGTTATTAGTTGCATTCTTAGTTTTGAGACTATATATGCGCATTCAAGATATTGATATTTTTGTGGTTTCCCGGTGCAGGTGGTTGTCATGTTATGTGCATATTGGAAATGCACATTATACATTTCAAAACAATTTTATGTAAATAGCTTTAAAATGAGAATTAAGGTTTATCAATTGCTCTCGAACAAAATTTATAAGTTAGATATTATTCAGATAATTATAGTAGAGACACACAATAAAAAGTTTATAATGATCTAGCGTCATGATAATACCACAAATGGTAAAAATAAAATCATTTGAAGTGGAGACTAATTGATAATTATAGTGCGTAACGAGAAGAATATGATCCGGTGCAAGAGTTTAAACTATTCTGTGCACATTAAAATACATTTTGTGCATCTTGTATAGACCTACATTTATATAACTGTGAATATGCACATATAAAGAAATCTACGCGTAAACTTCTATTTTTAGCAGCTAGGGAACAAGAACACGACATCAAGTTATCAACATACGTAACACGATAACAAGTGATGGAATTAGTAAGAAAAATGAGAAAGTTTGAACAACCTTGAGAATGAAATTGAATCTAAAAAAATTAGTTACAAAAAAACTAATATGCAACCCGTTCTTCACCTAATAATTTGATAATCAATTCTTCGACGCATTACCACATTTTATCGAGTTATGGAGTCCCCAAGTCTAGCAACTTCCTTCATTGATATTAGCCTACTACAATCCAACTTTGTTTTTGAATAGGTTGTCTGTATCTGATATTCCTTGGGAATAGAATAACCATAATACTGCCCAACGACCTTAAGTTTCCCATCTGCATATGACAATGGAACTACCTCGTCCACATGCTTATCGTAGAAATTCCGGTGCAGGTCATTTTCGTGGTATGTGCATATTGAAAATGCATATTGTGCATTTCAGAATAATTTTATGAAAATAACTCTAAAATGAGAATTGAAATTTATCAATTGCTCTCGAAGCAGAAGATATATGACCAACTAAAATAATTTCCCTTTTTTTAGGATAAAGGATTATATTTTTTTGGCCGTGTAATTAGTGGCAGAAAGAGAGAGTATTTATGTGCTAATTGATCGGAATGAAACTATTTACAAAATAATTTTAAAATATATTTTAAATCAACATCAAGTTTTAATTAATAATAATTTTTTCATTTTAAATATATTCCATACTTATCTTAGTATCAAATTAATGATTTCTCTGTGAGCTTCAATTTAATATGCATATTTAATATTTTATCATTAATCAAAATTTTCAACTTTATAAAACAAAAGACAAAATGAGAAATATGAAAAAATGCAATGAAAATGATTTCTCTCTCTCTCCCCACCACCACCACCCACCCCACCCCACCCCACCCCACACCCACATACACATACACACACATTAAGTACACTGCACAATTCAAAAAAATTATCTCCACTGTCCAGAAAATTTTCTTAATTAGTTTGTGTTTAGCGGCACTATAATATGGAACACATGGTTCAATATTGATAGAGTATTTTGACGTCAATAAATTTGGTGATACGTATGTGCATTCTATACAATATTTATTTGGAAAGAATCATGGATTCCTTAAAATCAGCATAGGATCAGTTATAGAAAATATGAAATTACTAAATTATCCCTATCTTAAAATGTACAACTATTAATCTATCAGAATAATATTAGTCATTGATCAAAAAGATGGACGAATAAGATTGGTTCTCCGTTCTCCATATAAATTGAGGTTCTCATTTGAACCTCCGCCTATATATATATATATATATTAGAATTTGGATTTATGTGTCAAGCACCATTATAAAGCTATCGTTGAGAGCTTTCTAACGGTAATTTTAGATCGCCAATCAGACTCCGAAAAATCAAGTTATTGGTCAATCAACTTTGAAGTTAGGCTAAATTCCAAAATTTTGTAAAGTTAGTGTATTTTTTTACCAAAATAATAATTTTGGTTAAAAACCAAAATTTTGGCAAAGTTCATATATTTACAGGTAATTAAACCTTAAATATTTTATTTTAGGGATATGTTTTGATGATTATACCTTTGTAGTAATGCAATATTATAAGAATTTGATACAATTGTATGACTCTAACTAAATGGCTAAGAGATGGTCGTTGTTTCAAATAAATAATAAGAGATGTATTATGAGCTAATATATTGAATCTAATTTATATAAATGATAATATTTTAAACTTTTATGTAATATAAATTTACAAATTCATAGAATATACTATGATTCGTGCATCGTACGTGGGCGCGTACTAGTCCATATCGAAGAAAAGTGGAGTATCATTTATTTTGTGTTGTAACCAAAAATTAATAAAATACTAGTATTATTTACATTGAAGAAAAATCATGGCTGCAACTATGTACATCCTCGCAGGATTTCACCTCATTTACAAATTTGCATAAATCAAACTCAATTTATTCTTTTGTTCATCTCTTTGAAATTAAAAGGACTAAATAGATAAATAGAACTTTGCCCTTGTTTAATTTGATGATCCCAATAACAATTACTGAAATTTTAAAAATAACAAGAGATGATTAGAACAAGCAGTTAGTCCCTAAACACACAAATTATACATGTATGCAGATGATGTTACATTTAGTGGCCTCATCTTGATACTAAGGTAATGAATGACTTGAGATCAAGAATTAAAACCATACAAATCAAGCATCAAGATGTGAACTCTATGAAGCTATATTTGGTGTCTTTATATATATCAAGAGAACAAATTTGTGACTAATTAAGAAGTGAATGTCTGAAGTGATGAACTTGTCCTGAAAAATTCTTACAACAGTTACATGTGATGACAGCAAGTTTCGAGGAATTGTGTATATGTATTGTTGGCTCAGTGGTAAAGCGATTAATATCCGACGCCAAAATTCTAAATTCAAGTCTACCTTGATGCGGCCTTTAAACTTCTTTGTCAACTAGGGTTGGTCATTTTCAAGCTGAAGTCCCACAGTTTCTTAGCCAGCTGAGCATCTGACGACAATTCCGTAGGTTGGCCAATGTTGCTGTCCCAAAAATACTTACCGCTCACTCCTTCAACGTCTGGATGCAGAGCTACATAGCACGTCGTTGCTGCTCCCTGCACGCAACGGGAAATGAGTTCAATTGAAGGCATCTTCATTGCATTGCTGAATTAAAATGAGAAAAGGTATAACCAACCTGAGGAATACTTTTGATGAAGTACTTGACCCAACCAAATATAACTGCAAACAAGAAAACACATCCCACAATTTAACACCACCATAAAAAAATTTGATCTTCTTTGAAAGAAAAAGAAAAAAAAAGGTGTAGAAGTTGATGGTAACCTTCCATGAATCTATTATGCCGCGCAAGGTTGGTGCCGATTATTCCTGGATGCAGCGAATTAGCAGTTATTTGAATCCCTTGTTCCTGTAGTAGCAAAACAAAAGCAAATGTTGACAGAAGATGACATTCATGTATATTCAGATAGTTTGAATGTAGATTTATGTCTTCTAGAGGGTGGCATATAAACCTATAATCCGGGTGCCATGGGACATTTTGTGAAAAAAGGCTGGGGATATTTTGTGGAAAGGGCTACACAGAACATGATTAACCGAAAACAGAATCTGCAAAGACAATCACACCCAAGCCTCGACAACCGTGCTCGTTACCTTAAAGCGTCTCGTAAGTTCATTAGCGTGCAGTATATTAGCCAGCTTAGACTGTCCATATGCGAGTAAATTGTAACTGTACATGGAACAATAATACAAGACCTAATCATTACCATATGAGTTGAAGAAAGAAATAAGACATTTGATATATATTGTATTTGACTGAGATCAGCAATAAGCTATACTGTCAATTCCTGACATACCTTGAACTATCGCTGATTTTATCAAAGCGGATGCCTTCACGATGCACATACCGATGGGCCTCCGATGAAACATTGACAATTCTTCCTTCTTTCCCACTTTCGTGTGCAGTCTTTCTCATAGTTTCTAACAGAAGATTTGTTAATAGAAAATGACCTGAGGAAGAAGTAAAAGAGGACATAGTCACTAGCAGTTTTATTCTCTTCACAAAACCATAAGAGGAAATATATTAAGTTAACAATCCAGACAAAGAAAGCATATAACTCAGGATATTAACATGAAATTTTTAATGCCCTAAATTTACTACTAGCATTTGTCAAATGGCCTCTTCCCTCTAACAATTTCATCGCTCAAAAAGTCCCAAAAATATTGCTAAATCATCTGACACTATCCCTCCTATTGAACAAAATAATAACTTTGTTAGAAGAAAACCAAACAAAAGAGTTACAAAAACAAAATAATAACTTTGGTAAAACTCATAGTTACTACTAACAATATCGTTATTTCAAACCAAAATCATTTAGCTTTTGGTATTGCTCAAAGCAGTGTGCATTGTGAATTATCAATCTTGAAGAATTCAACAGATCATACAAAACAGAATAGTAGCTGCCATTGAATTTTGAGGGGGGGAAAAGGTATGAAAGCATACCTAGATGGTTAGTTGCAAATTGCATTTCTATATTGTCTTGTGAGAGCATGAAGGGTGTGGCCATAACCCCTGCATTGTTACTTTTGATTAAGGAAACATGTCAGTTTACTATTCATAACAATCTTCATCTATGAAAAATGCCTAAAATGTCAAAAATAACGATGGCACATAGAAAGACATCACAGGAAACTCACATGAGGAGGTTTAAGGGAAGCCCCAACGAGTTGTATTCTGATGCGAATTTCCTAACAGACGCAAAAGATGCAAGATCGAGCTCCATAACATCAATTTTCGCTTCAGGGAACTCTTTGATTATCGTTTCTTTGACCTTTGTACCGCTGTCCACATTACGCACTGCCATCATTACATTAACACCGCGTAATGCCAGGATTCGAGCAGTTTCTGCTCCAATGCCACTTGATGCACCTGATAGACGGACAACATCAAAAACCGGAACATTAAGATAAAAATAAGGAAAAATTTCAGTTCAATTTATAGAAATCCACATAAATCGTTTTGGTTCAAGAAGTGCTACAACTCTCAATCTTATTATGTCCCAATTCACTTTTAGGCATCTCCAAGCTGAACATGGGACAATTCAAGCACTCCTCGGTGACAAATTTGATTTGATATTTACTCAAAAACCATGTTATATATATAGAACTCAATCACAGCTTAAGTTGCACCACAGAAGCTTGAGTGGAAAACATGCGATCAGAAGAAATATTGACATAGCTAATAAATATCACTGCAGTAGTAGTTTTATGTTTCTAAGCAAATACTCATCGTCATTTGTCACCAATTATTTTCTCCACTGTGAAACTAGCAAGCTCAACATTTTCCTGCCTCAAATGAATTCAAGCCAAAACAAGTAAAGTACTCCAATTTTCAATATTTTCCAAAGCAAAAAAGTATAGTAGCATCTGTGCAATATACCCTGCAATTACACTAAACTTAATAGACTACTTGCAAATCGGAGTATCAAGAATCAAAACACAAACAAAAACTAGGAAAAAGTCAAATATATGGAACAGTTAACTCATCCAAGAATAGAATCATTGCATAAGATTAAAGTAAAACCGAAACCCACAAAACGAACTTTGCAACATAGTGAAGATGGCCATAAAAAAGATGATCAAAATGAATAAATAATTGTTGAGAATTGAAAAGAGGAAAAATGGACCAGTGACAATGGAGGAGAGAGCAGAGGCATCAATTCCTTGAGTAACTTCCTCAGCAGTAGAGCAGGCTGAAAACCCAGATGGCCCCTTTCTTCCGAAAATCCACATCTTCTTTCCCCCTCAAAGATTTGGAGCTTCAAACTCTACTGTTAGCTGCTAAAAGAGTCAAACCTTTCGTGTGCTTTTGCATTTATTTATTTAATTATTTTTCTATGTTAGGATTATTATACGTACACGTGGGAACTCGTTCATCTCATTTGCATTTGACTTCAGTCCTCGCTTTATTTGATCGAGTATAACAGCCGCATGCAGCTACCAAACTTGCATTTGCAAGTTGATCGCGGCGGCGCTGCTGCTCCGCCACCGGCTGGTGGTGGCGGCGGGGCACAACGTGGAGCAGAAGAAACCGCGCGCGGTTCATCAAGGACTGATGCATAAAAAATTGTTTGTGCAAAATTAATTTACATAAAAAGTGAGCACTTTTTTTAGTCTATGTTTTTCTGAATATATTTTGTCTCTGCATTATCAACATGTTTTGATCACAATTCACAAACATATTTGTGAATTAAGTACAAAAAATTGACAAATCCACCGTGAGTGGCGTGGCCTCTTCTTGAGCTAAGGTAATGAATGACTTGCTAACACATTCAAGTGCTAAAATCATAGAATTAACACCACAAATAGGAAGCATATATCAACATGTGAAATCAATGCAGCTATATTTGAACTCATCGAGTGTTTACATATGAAGACAATATTTTGTGACAGAAGTGAATGTCTAAAGTGAACTTGTCCTGAAATATTTTTACATGGCAATATTCGAGGAACAAAATGGAACTATTCAGGGTTGGTCATTTTCAAGCTGAAGTCCCACAATTTCTTAGCCAGATCAGCATCTGCAGATAGTTTCGTCGGGTGCCCGACATTGCTGTCCGCGAAATACTTACCGCTCACTCCTTCAACCTCTGGATGCAAAGCTACATAGCACGTTGTCGCTGCTCCCTGCAAGCAAACGGGAACGAGCACAGTTCAAAGCGTCGCCCTTGCTCCGCTATATGACTTATACATGAATGGTGGAATTGAAATGAGAAAAGGTATAACCAAAACCAACCTGAGGAATATTTTTGATGAAGTACTTGCCAACCCAGTTAACTAGGCCTGCAAACCACCAAACACATCCAAGACCAACAATTTTAACATAAATAAATTTGATATTTCTTCGAAATAATACAAGGTATAGAAGTCGATGGTGACCTTCAATGACACCATGATGCCGGAGAAGGTTGGTGGCGATTGCTCCCGGATGTAGCGAATTAGCGGTCATTTTAATCCCTTCTTCCTGAAGTAGCAAGAAAAACCAAATGTTACACTGTTTGACTACTATACGGCAAATAAAAAGTCTTACAAATTGGCAAAAGCTTGACAGAAGTATAAACTTAGGTTGTATCTAGGTTTACTACAAACTCGATGAAATAAACATCTGAGTACGTCAAGATACTGAAATTATTGATAGATCAACCAATGGCCCCTGAAATGCCTCAACATTGATTACCTCAAACATCCGCGTAAGTTCATTAGCGTGCAATATGTTAGCCAGCTTGGACTGTCCATATGCGAGTATGCTATTGTAACTGTGGAGCAATAATACAAGAAACAGCCATTACCATATGAGTTCAAGAAATAAATGAGATATTCGAAACTATCTTAGAGTTGGTGGCTTTCGTATCATGAAGAGTTCGAAGCTTTTACAGTATCTGAAGTAGCTAGAGATCGGAAATGTATGTTGCAGTTAGAATGTTCCTCAAATTTAAGGGATAATTCATATGAGATCAGATTGCGGATTAGCAATAAACTACACTGTCAATTAGTATTAATAGTGCCATCAACGATTCAACATATTATGTATATGACTCAAATTACTTTGCTCTCTGACAACATTAAGACGGCATAACTGGTTTTGAGTAAAATTGCGATGATACGAAAGAGTTTCTGAACAATCAGTCAAACTGTTTTTATGCTATTTTAAATGAGATATCCGGTGTATGAAGGACGAGCTGACTAACAATATAACTATACTAAGGGGGGTGAACCGCAACATACCTTGAACTATCGTTGATTTTATCAAAGCGGATGCCTTCTCGATACACATACCGATGGGCCTCTGATGAAACATTTATAATTCTTCCTTGGATCCCGCTTTCATGTGCAGTCGTTTTCATAGTTTCCAATAGAAGATGTGTCAATAGGAAATGACCTGAGACAGAAGGAAAAGAGGAAACAGTCGCCAATAGTTTTATTCTCATCACAACCATAAAAAGAACACAACATGCCTTTTTAGGCCCTCAATTACAAGCTTTTGTTTCGAATGCTCTCTAACAATTTCATCGCTCAAATTGTCCCAAAACTATTGATAAATCATCTCATACGGTCCCTATATAACATAAAGTTGACAGAATAATTAACAACTTTGTAGTTTAAGGACTTGTAAAAAGCAGTATCCTAAAGGAAACACCTATACTAGCAAAAACATAAACCCAAATATTATCTGTCGCTGTCAATTTCTCAATCCCAAAAAAAGGTAAACTCATAGTTATCAGTCACGATATGGTTTATAAGAGGCCAAATCTGTCTATTTTGGGTATGCACAAAAACCACTGCATTGTGAAGTATCAACCCTAAAGAATTCAAAAGATCATATAAATAGAACTGTACCAAAAGCTACAAGCATAATAGCTAGCACTGAAATTAGAGGGGAAAGAAGTAGATGAAAGCATACCTAGATGGTTAGTTGCAAATTGCATTTCTATGTTGTCTTGTGAAAGCATGAAGGGTGTAGCCATAACCCCTGCATTGTTACTTTTCGTTAAGAAAAGATGTTAGTTTGCTATTCATAACAATCTTCCTCCATGAAAAATCCCCTAAAATGTCATAAATACTGACGACACATAAAAAGACACAGTGGGTGCTCGAGATCATAGATCACAGGAAACTCACACGAGGAGGTTTAAGGGACGCCCCAAAGAGTTATACTCTGATGCAAATTTCCTTACAGATGCCAAAGAGGCAAGATCAAGTTCCATAACATCAATTTTAGCTCTAGGGATTTCTTTGATGATAGTTTCTTTAACCTTCTTACAAGCCTCCACATTACGCACTGCCATAACTATATTAGCACCACGTAATGCGAGGACTCTAGCAGTTTCAGCTCCAATGCCACTTGATGCTCCTGAAAGACGGACATGACAAAAGACCAAAAATCAGAACATTAAGATAAGCATCATGGTTTTCATTTCAATTTAATTATAGATCTCCACATTGTGAATTATGCACATGCTAGATTCGTATATATGGTATAACTGTCTAGGCTTTAAATGGGCTTTCCTTGAATAGTGTAGACCTCTGTTGTATGTATATGTTTATCATTCAATAGATGAATACACAGAAAATTATTCTCACAATATGTTTCCACATATCGTTAAACACACTTAAATCATTTTAGCCTGCAACCCTCAATCTTATGATGTGCCTTGGAAGCCTCATTCACATTTTGGAATCTGCAAGATAAGGAGTGATGATTCAAGTACTCGTAAGTGATTAATTCAATGTGACTTGATATTTAAGCATTGTCACAGTTTGGTTCACAAACAATGTTAAATATATAGAACTCAATCACAGCATAACGTTGCACCATGGAAGTTTGAGGGAAAAACAAGCGACCAGAGAAAAGTATCGACACGCGTGAACAACGTTAGCTACAGTAGCAATGGCATAGCTTCATAACCATGACAGAGAACCTAAGAGATTCAACTAATGAGTATCATCACTCTTTATTGCAATTATAGTTTAAGTTTCTAAAGAAATACTCATTTCAGATACTCCTCCTCACTTATTTTCTCTACTGTGAAATTATCGAGTTCAAGATTTTGTAGCCTAAAACAAATCCAAGTATTAATTTACATGGAAGGAGCAGAGTTCAATATTCTCATAATCATAACCAAGAACCAGCAAAACTTTGATCTCAGAATCATTCTGTTACCATGATCTAATAACAAGAAAAATATTACAACAATAAAATAAAACTATATAAAAATATACCCAAAAATAAATAATCAGTCACCAAATAGAACAGTAGGCTCATCCAAGAATTAGAAACTATGATTAAAATAGAGAAAACCCCTCAGTCCATGATAAACCCATCACCAAAAATACGAACTTTACAACATAGTGAAGAAGCCCACAAAGGAAAACGATGAAAATGAATAAATATATTGGATATGATTTGAAGAATAAAAAGAGAAATGGACCGGTGACGATGGCGGAGAGAGCAGAGGCATCAATTCCTTGAGTAACTTCCTCTGCAGTAGAGCAGGCTGAAAATCCTGAGGGCCCCTTTCTTCCTAAAATCCACATCTTCTCAAAGATCGATTTATTATTAGAGCGAGAAACTCTTATCTCTATGTAAATGTAATGCCACTACTGCTATGTCCAAGTGCGACAACTTTCTGGGAATCCATCGTGCGTTTCTATATATACATTTTTTAGTTTTTCCTTTTCTTCTATTTCTATCTTTTAGATTATTTAGATTGGATGCTAGTGGAGACATGTATATTGGTACACGTGGCCACTTCCTTCATCTTCATATCATATTATTCACATTTGAATTTATTTCTCTGATAGAAAGAAATAAATTGAAATGTGTATCATATCAATATGAACTACCAATATTAGTGCAGAAATTAATATCTCATAAATTAATTTATTTCTCTCTTTATCTCATAAATATTATTGCAGAAATTAATCAATAAATTCCTTGTCAATATAATACTATTTTAAAAAAAAAAAATCTAACATAGGATAAATAATAACACAGCAATTGTATGATTAAAACACATTCTCACGTGTAGTCATAGTTCTATTTATTGAATTGATGTTATGTCATAGTTTATTAAAGTATGGCATGAATGTTCGATAATGTGAAAATTGAATTTTAAATATAGATTAGATTAGATAGTGTGAATAAGTAGATACAATGTTAACTATTTATATAAAATCCATGACTTGATATTAGTTAGTACAATAGTTATGTATATAATCTCATGGTATAATTATTAGTAAGTGGAGAAATATAATTAACATGTTAATAATTAGTTAATGTTACTTTTTTTTCATAAATAAATGCATAAATTTTAAAGGCCGCATTACGGAGGACTCGAACTCGAGATATTAATTTGATTTCGAACATTAACCTCTTATTACTAGGCCAACAGAGTACACCCAATTAGTTAATATTTTTTTTAAGGCATTAACCTCCTATCAGTAGAGCTGTCAAAGTGGCTGGGCCGGGCTGGCCCAACTATGTCCATCGGGCCATGTGTAAGAATTCGGGTCGGTTCGGGTTGTCCCGAAATTTAATGGGCTCTAAAAATCTACAACTCAACCCAACCTCATTTGGGCCATCCGGCCCAAATTTTATTTTATTTTTAAAAATATTATATTATATTATTATTTATTAAAAATTAAAATAATAAATATTGAGATAAAATTCTAAACTATTTGTACAAATTACTAGTGAGTTGTGACTAACTAAGTAACTATCGAGTATAATGTAAACATTGTTACATTAAACAGTAAAAAATATAACTAGTTTAATGGCAAAACTTGAGACAAAAAAAATCCATGACATAAAACTAAAATAAATTAGTTCACTAGACATCAATTAGGGTAATAAAATTAGGGTTAGAAATCGGGCCAAAAAAGCCCAAAAGCCTCGGGCTTTTGTAGCCCAAAGCCCGAGAGGCCCAAGCACTTCATGGGTCGGGCCTTGGAGGCCCGAATTTTTTTGGGCTCCTCTTTTTGTAGCCCAGCCTAACCCAAACCACGGGTAGGCTGGGCCGGCCCGTTGGGTCGGGCCGATTTTGACAGCTCTAGACACGGCCTTTAAAATTTATGCATCAAATTATCAAAATAAGTAAATAGTTGTTGTTTCAAGTCATATAAAAATATAGTAAATGTTATAAGTAGAGAAAATAAGAGATTTTAGATGTGCGGAAAGATAATAAATTAGGTTTCTATTTATAGAAGAATTAAAAAGTACTAATTTCGTACTATAATTTTTTAATGTATTATATAATGATATTACATCTATGATATTTCAATTTTTTTAATTTATCTAAATAAAATCTAACTAATTAATAGGAAGAAGACAAGTATCTCCATCCAATTACTTTATATAAGAAAGGAAGAGAAAGAGCGAGACCAAGTCACCAAGTTGGTCTGAAATGTGAAACATTCGAACTCAACTTCATGTTTCATTTTGATTTTGTTGTGCGTGTGAATTAATTTAATAGTAGAGTGATTAATGTATGAGGTTAAATGTGCCACCATGATTGAAACTTGATTTTTTCTTGTTAATTAATTAATGAAGAAAAATAAAAAACGAGGATACTCGTCATTTCAAACATTAGCATGTATGAAAGCATAAAATATAACATGCAATGATACCACATGAAAATAAAAATATAAATCCATGTATATATATGGCCTCTCTGTCACATTCACTAAATTCCACACAGTATCACATAAGGAAATCTAGATTGCCTAAGCTAGAACTCTACACCTCAATGAAAGCAGGGTTGGATGCATGCAATTTTAGCTAATAGAACTGCTCACGCATTGGCTAGTTTTGCAAAAACTTTGAAGGATACTTGTACTTGGTATAAAGAGTGGCCTCGGTGGCTACTTGAAATTGTTGTTTCCGATCACAAATGATTTATAAAAGTATCTTTTCTCTAAAAAAAAACTTGATTATAAGTTTCAGCTTGCAATGGGCACTCATCTAACACTTTCACAATGTATAATTTCTCAAAAACTGAAACTGACGTGGAAGAGGAATATAAAGCAGTCAGTGATTGTTTTACTTGATTTTCTGGTATATTATTATAGTTAAGTGGGTCGGGGACTGACCTTATTATGGGAAAAAATTATCATCGCGAGCTCTTCTTCACTCTTAATTAAATATTCATAATAAGAGCTTTCACTTTCGGAGGCGTAAGAGAATCAAGAAAACCATTACTCTGCAAGTATAAGCACAAGGTTTATATAACTGTTAATATATCATCATTCCGTTGTAGTCTAGTTGGTCAGGATACTCGGCTCTCACCCGAGAGACCCGGGTTCAAGTCCCGGCAACGGAAATTTTTTTTTTTTACAAACTTTTTGGCAAATTTACCAAAAAAAAGGAATTTTCCTAAATATAGGTATATTTCACTGGAATTTAGTCTCGTGCCTTTTTTTTGTGTCCCACTATCATTTGAACGATTAACCTGCTGATCTACCTTACCATGGAGATTAAATCATGAATATTTAACATAATTTGTTTCGTTGAATTCTCGTGTATTCGATTAATTCACTAGAAGTTGTGTTAGAGTCATTATAAATTCGCCTCTTTTAATATTGGTTATTATTATTTGTTTTGCCCTTTCTTCACATGTGTTTTGTAGGACAAAGTTAAAGTGGTCAAAGAGATTTGCAACTCCTATTTTAGATTTGCAACTTCTATTTTGGTGGAAGACATAAAGTGGAGGAACCGAAGGTTGTTTTTAAAATCAAGGAACAAAGTAGTCAACCAAACCAAATAAACGGCCACTACTTCAACTACCCAACAAACCTCGTTCTAGCAGCTTGGAGAAGGAGTCTATAAATATTCTGGAGACCTCTCCAAGAACCTCACCGAAATTTAGAGATATTTGTTGTTTTTATATGCGAGTGTTAGTTTTAGTGTTGAGTGCACATTTACTATACAGTCACAGTTGTGTTTTGTAAGGCTCTAGAGTTTTCTCTCTTGATCGAGCTGAGTTTAGTGCGTTTAGTATAGAAGTTACATTTGCGTACTCCTTGAACTTGTCAAGGTGGTACTTAGTCTTTGTAAGTTTCTCTCTTTTAGTGAAGTTTCGTCATACGGCAAAATCAACATAACCTGCAGTAAAAGTCAATATTCTGAGTGCCTTTCTTTTTTGGTGTCTTTCTTTTGCGTTCAAAGTTCATTTCGCTGCTATACTTAGTGGGCACTTGTTTGAAACTATAACACGGAACACAACATCCAATTCCAAACGAAACCAACACTTTCAAGTTGTTTGGTTGTCCTTTGTCATAATTCAAGTAGAAATTTTATGTGACCAGATGTTAATTTCCTTGCTACATATTAACGACCGGCCTGCAATTTAGAGAATAAATTCTTTAAAAAGGAAAAAACATGCCAAGAACCCTGAAATGGTCTCTTATATTGCAACCACTTTGATGCTCAAATTTTGTGAATATTTACCACCAGTCGACAAACTATTACAGGACTGATACTTTTTCATGATATAGAAGGTTGAATTGATAAAATATAGGATTGCTGACAATTCATAATCACACAATGCACCTACCTTTATCAAATCATTGATACTTTTGTAGGTAAGACTTTTGATAATGAGCACTTCATCATTGCCACAGAAAATAATTATTTCATTTATCATTAAACAGGATGCTTAGTGTTTTAGCTCTTTTATTCCTTCTTAAAGGATCTATGCCCAATGTTACTCAAAGCAATCGAGCATAAGCATAAGCATAAGCATAAGTGATGATGTGATGTGTTCAGAAATGGTCTCAAATATATATCAATCCAACTAAATTCCTAGAGCTTCATATCCCTAGCTTCAGGCGGATCCAGAATTCGATAAAGAGTTGGATTGAAAAATATTTTTTTTTTCAACTTATTTAAGTTCATAAATACAAAAATATTTTGATATTCACGTAAGTTGTGTCTTCGACTTTGTGAGACTTCAACATAAATTATCAGTAGATAAGCATGTATCTATATTTTTAATAGATCCATATCAATACAAAGCACTAGCGGTCTTCAAGTAAATTATTACCCATTGTGTTACGAAGTGTCGTATTCACATGCTTTATTGTAGAAAATGTTTTTTAGTTTTAAAAGTAAAAACATGCAATATCACAATTAGATGCTAGTCAACGTAATTAGCATGCGTAAAAGCTTCTACATTTTAGTCTTAAAATGTAGCTGACTTTATTGAAAGTCTAAAACCTGAAATTTGTACATCATATTCCATGCTTATAATATCTCTAACTCAATTTTTTTAATGAATACAATATTTTGGTAGTGAATTTTTTGAGTATAGAATTTTCTTATTTATTTATAATATATTATAATTGTTTAATTATTTGAGTTGATACTATTCAATTTTCTTATAATTCTTATTAATTTCTCTCTCCAAACTTATATTTGAGTTGATACTATTCAAATACTGAAATCATCTTTTCAAAATTAGTGATTGTAAAATTATACTATTAAAAAGTAATATTGAAGGAATATATAGAGAATATTCTTTAAGTTTTAGTTCCGAATAAATATTAGAGTAAAATTATTATTCGATGTAATAGTTATTGTAAAATAGATTTGAGTTTAAGTATGAAACTTGGAGATGATCTTAAGTACTCGCTAAAACATCACTAAAATAAGAAACCAAATGAAAGAGTGCAGTAGAGTAACCAGAGAGATACACTTCACTAAATCACGTAAAAATAAAAACGTCTGTGCGTCGGGGCCTTTAAAATTTCTGCATTTATTCATAAAAAAAAAAAAAGTTTGTGCGTTGTTTTAATTCCAATAATTGGCCTTTTGTTTTTGTGATTTATTTTCTTTTATTTTTTCATTTTAATTCGATACAAACAAGGTGGCGACTGTAATTACCAATTAATTTTGGAATTAAAAGGTCAATTTTAACAGCTTTGGTTGGAAATTGATGAGTTGATAATAAGTGGAAATTTAGTATTCAATCCGTTGTAGTCTAGTTGGTCAGGATACTCGGCTCTCACCCGAGAGACCCGGGTTCAAGTCCCGGCAACGGAA
>JAYJMF010000024.1:3323377-3335847 GCA_036873715.1 Salvia sclarea | reverse complement strand
TTATTATTATTATTATTATTATTATTATTATTATTATTATTATTATTATTATTATTATTATTATTATTATTATTCGAATACAAAAGTATTCGATTTGTATTCATTAACTAATCGAATAAAAAAGATATTCATATTTGTATTCGATTCATCTAATTTTAGTTTGAATATCAAATTTTTGAATTGAATACGAACCGAACAAAAATTGTATGATTTGTATGCGTAATGCATCCCTACTGATAAGTGGTAAAAAGTAGCTTTAATAGAGAATGGATCTCACTTAAAGAATTTTAAATTAGTTATGTGTCTCACATAAAGAATTATTTATTATTAAAGATATTACTTTATATGCCAAATTAATCATATATGTTAATTGACACGATAGGCGTGCAACGCACGTCCTCTCGGCTAGTATATGAAAGATAGCAATATGCTGGGAAATCAAATTCCCATTCAAATTTGGGAGAAACAAAAAGAAAAAGAAATAAGATGAAGAAATCAGACACAATCACCAACACAAGAATTTAACATGAAAAACTCCAAATTCGGAGAAAAACCACGGTCCACATGAAAAAAAATCATTATATATAAATTTCTACAATCATACAATATTTCTCTCCCCCTCGGCCCCCCAACTCCTACTCTATTACAAGCTTTGAAACCTCTCACACCTCTAAACCAAGAGTAAAGAATTTTTATTTAGAGTTAATCACAAGACTATAATATAGTGATTTGTGCAATTAAATCAAGGACCTCAGGGCTTCTTAAATAGCATAAGAAACTTATCCTACTTTGGTACAATTTCGATGTGGGATAAACTCCCTTTTATTTTTACACCAGGAAATACTCAACAATCTCCACCTTGTTAAAATAAAAGAAAACTCCATTGTCTTACCGACAATCATGATTCTTAACCAAAAGAACCATAACCACCCATTGTCTTAACCAACAATCATGATTCTTAACCCAAATAATCAAACACCATTTTCTTCACCGACAATCATGGCTCTTAATCCAAAGAATCATCGTCCTTTTATTTTAACACATGCAAATACACCAACACACACAATATACAGGGGTACTAGGAATAAGCTAGATTAAAGCATTGCCATTTACTGCATAAAGTGGATTATGAGTCTACTGTGTAGAATTAATCATTTCTTATGTACACAAATACATTGCAAATTTATTTTTCATGTTAAAGTACTATATTTATATTCATCAAATAGATATCACATAGGCACCGTCTTTTATAAAGAAACGTGTACAAGACAAAATAGTCATCATATAAAATTGATTTAATTGGACGATTTTCTTGAAAGTCGAGAGAAGAGATCAATTTCAATCAACACTATATTCATGCACAGCCATGATCTCGACTTCAAATAGGAATATCTTCCTCTTTGAATTGGACATGAATGAAAATTGGTCACAAATGAAATGAATTAATTCTGGGAAAGCATCCCATTTTTTTAACAAAAAATACTCTACAAAAATTTAGTTTCATATCGTGTTTGTGTATGAATGATTTGGCATTCATGCAAATAAATAAAGAATCGCATGTATCATGAGTTATTAAATGGTAGAGTGATTAATGCATAAAATCAAAGATTTTGAATCATAATCTATCACAACACTTCTTTAAATTTTCTTATTAATTGATAAAACAATCTATACAAATATTTTTTAACCTCGATAGAAACAGACGATCTTAATATTGACAACTGCGATGGTACGTAATATTCTAATCAAAATTGACAATGGCGATGGTAATATTCTATGTCATGCACATTATTGTCGGCACTTCACTTTGATTTGTAGGCACAATTCACGTTGTGTCGGGATATTAACAATTAAAGAGGCAACTAAAACAATATTAAATTAATACCGATCATCCAACTAATGTAAATTTTCGACGATCACTGCATCTAATGAAAAAGTATAACGAGTGGTTTAAGTACAGTTTGTTGTTAAGACGTTCTCCCTCTAATTAATAGTACATGAATGTACTCATTTAGATAATTAGTGCGTGATTATTTGTTTTTTTTTCTCTATAAAGTTATAAGAAATTATTGAAGAGAAAAACTACAGTACTTCAATAGCACAAGAATTTTATACATTGTACTAATTATTAGAACTTCAATGTTTGTAGTATTTCATTATTATGTGCTACTAGCTACATTAGCATTTAAATTCATAATCTCTCAATATATATGAGTTACTGGCTCTCATGACATAGAGAGCAGCCACAGACCAAAAAGGTGGGTTTATCAATTTGAATGGATAATTCTTTTCCATAGATCACATTAATTTCCACCATATCTTTTCACTATCATTGTACTGATAGCAAAGTTTGATCTCATCACATTTTCTCATGTACTTGCAAGAGGGTCAAGTCTATCATATCATATGCATGGCTTTAATTTTCAATATAGCAGTAATATGATATGTATGTCAGTATGTGTATATAAATAAATTAGAATTAAGTATTATGAGTGTACGTAACATCGTCTATCATGTGCAAAATTGCTAGTTGCAGCCAACTTCCTAGGTTCTTGGCCAATTGTGTCAAGACAAAAGGATCGATCACAAAATTTAGATACAATCAACTTTATTTGAATGTATTTTAGGGACTGTAAAATATGTCTTGTCTTGGTCTTCTTGATTGTTAATGCCTCCATACAGATACTCTCCTATCCAAATAGTTTCAGCCACTTAATTTCATTTGGACAATTCTTACTTTCACATCAACAAATCATCACCACCCAATCCAAATAATAATCCAACAAAATAGTAATGGGTTTTTTACTTTTTGAATTTACGAGGTTCAAGAAATTCTGAAATTTTATGTACATGATATTTAGATAAATAAGAAGAATCGTCTTACCCTGCATTTTAAACATTACATGATGTAGTTTTTGGCCGTGTACTTGTATGGATCTTTTTCTCTTTTTGGGATGTTATCGTTAATTTATTTAATTTAATGGCTAATTAACATGACAAAATCTTGCATTATTATTTAATAGTCTGTGTAGTACTGGTGCCACTTGCCAACTTGCCCATGGATTAAAAGCATGTCTGTTATGAGCAAAGTACTAGTACAAATTATATTTCTTACCTTTTCTTGACAAGATAGTAAAGAGATATACACAAAAAAGGAGGCTTGTGAATAGCATTTTAGATATGATCAATCTAGACATAAAGTTAGGGGGTAAAATATTTTAACACAAATATTTGCGTTCGGCCGGACTAACGGTTATGCCAATTGTTTGCCGCTCATATTCTAAGCTATATGTCGAGCGAGGGAGAGCCGAAGGCGAACTCGGAGTGAACCGTAAAGGCATAATTATTATCGGTCTCATTATCTATATATTAATTGGACCGGCCTAATGATTAGGCCGACCTAACGTAAATGTGCCTCTTAAAATAAACATATACTGAGAAATCAAACTAGTAATTTATATTTTGATTCACCACTTGGTGGAAAAAAATCTTTGAAATTGATTAAAGGTGACGTGTATCACCTTTATTAAAATTCTTCAAACAGACCGCGGCAAGTGAAAATAGTGAGTAAAATCGAAAACTATTTCAAGTTTATGTTAATTATTTTGAAATTCGCCCGTCAAATCCTTAATGCTAAAGAATCGCCATATATATGAATAGTGAATTCGAAAAAAAAAAATCTTAATTGACACAATATCTTAAAGTTTAGTGGATAAATTGATGCAAAGCCGAATTGAAGATCTGAAGGTGACTGGTGTCGTGGATGTAACAATAATTTATGAGAAACACACGATAAAAATGTTTTGTCGAAAAAGGCAGAAACGACAGCACACATGCGATGTGGCTAACAAAACCAAAAGGCCGAAACGACGTCGGATGGAATCTTTTCCCGAATTTCCGGCAGATCGAAACACTTTGTGCAGTAAAAAAATAAAAAAATCGAGTGTGAATCAGAGCACATGCCATCCGCTGCACGTGAACATGCATTAGGAAGTTGTACTTTTTTAACCCGCATTGACTTTTACCGATCTACATCAGATCGTACGGTGCACACTCCTATCCTATGCATCCCTTGTGATTAGAGATTTTAAGTGTGATTATTAAATCGTGATTCATGAATCCTTAAGACGGCTAGTTGGGGGTGATATGACTGGATTACCCTTCGTCCACCACATCTGAAACGTCTCAAAAAAATTTGCATACAAAGATTAAAAAAATAAAGTTGATACCAAATTTTTCAAGACAATTTAAATGGGATGGAGGGAGTATGTGTTCAATAATGTTGAAAAATCTACCCCAAATGCATTTGTGATGCATTTTGCCGTTTGGTTTCAGTAGATACACTGCTGCAAGTAATATTTAGAGAATATCCCAAATAAAGAAGATTGAGTTCGTGGAAAACCATTTAGAAAATACCACACTAATTTATGAAAAACGTGACAAGTGCAGTTATGTGTCAGAAGAAACAAAAAAAAATGCCGAATTCAAGGATGAAAATTGGGCTTTTTCGTTGTTTCCAACTCCTCCTCTCACGCTTTTGATTAAGCTTTTGCATTCTGTTGCAACAGCAATGGTGATTTTTTCGTGTCTACGAACCCACATGAGAGAGAGAGAGATGCAAATGCTATCCCTCCGTAGATTTGCAATTTAAGCCAACAAAATTAAATTCACGAGTCTACATTTGTAACAGTGAAAAATATGCTGAAAAATTTTTATCATTTGTTTCATCATAAACCATTTTCAGCTATACATTTGTACCGGTACGCAACCCCACTGCTCTATTATGTCATCAGAATGTTTATATTAAAAAAATTATGATAAATGTAGGAATAAGAATAGTCTAAAGTATTAAATAAATGAACATGAAAATCAAAGTGATGCATGATGATCTCACAAAAAAAAAGGGTGACGAAGTTGAATCTTATTGGCACATGATAGAGAGAGTCTGTGCACCCATACATATATCTTTATGGAGATGGGTAATTAGCTAAAACACATCAGGGTGAAAACGCCCAGAAATTGAGTTATTTTGCTGAGCCTGCTTCAGGTGCATCGCTAGAGCATAGTTATTAACCTGATCAAAATCAAAACACCAATCATATATGCTTAGAACAATAAATGCAAAACACATAATTTCAGCAATCAATAAATTCCAAACCAAAAAGAAAACATATGCGTAAAGCAAGAGTTAGCTTGTGAATCTGACCTCAAGAGTTCTCACTTGCTCCTGGTATTGAGATACTAGCTGCTTCAGCTTGTGCATCTCCTGACCCATTTCCTCAAACTCCTTTTGTCGTTCGTGCTGGATTGAAACCGCCCGCTTCAAAATCGTGTTCTCGTGCACGAGCGCTTCTAGCTGCTGCTTTAGCATTAGGTTCTCCTAGAGAGGCATTTACATTTTAAGTAAATATATATGGGGTATTGGTTTTAGACGACGACTGCTGAGAATACTTGAGACGACAACTCTAAGAGGATCCAAATCAAAATTGAGCGATTCTATAGAGAAGGTTGCAAAGCATTTAACGAATTGAATACCTTCTGAAAGCTCCGGGCGGCCTCTGAAGTTGCATTTGCACAAATGGACTTCTCCAATACCTCAAGGGCGTATGATACACGTGCCTTAGCATCTTCAATATTTGATGCATTCGACATTTCTCCTACCAAGAGCTCCACCCAGTCCGCACCACTGGCAGGAAAATTATATCCACCAGATGATTCGTCTCTTCTAGCATCACTTTCGCTCTCGCTATTTGACACTGGACCTGTATCGTCACGGATAAAGCATTTACCATGTTAACTAAAACCAACAGTATTCATAATCATAGCTTCAAAAAGAAATGCAACAATAGAACACAAATTTTCAATCATCTGATGAAAGCAAGTTTGTAGAGCTTCATACTCATGGACTAATAAATATCTCAGGTTCTACAGGAGAACGAGCAGGATCTCAGAAAATCTAATAAAACATAAAAGAATGCAGAAAATAATTGTTCAGCAGGTTTATTCTCTTAACGAAGATAACGACATACACTATCTCCCAGAAACTACTCTCTATGCCAAGTTAAACTGATATACCTCTTGAATGGAGCGCAGAAAAATGCTAGTGTAGTACAGAAAATACAGTAAATGATCCTTAATCTAAAAAACTTATATAAACGAAAGCAGAGAGGTCAAAAAATCTCATTCTACTGCAATAATGTACATCTTGTTTCACATCTATCCTTGAGCAACAAAGACTTAATGCAGAAATACAGATTTTCTTCACTATGCAAAAAAAGTTTAAAGCATAAAATATGGATCACCAATTTAAAGGGCTTGAAAAAAGTAATGGCCACAGACAAAGTCATCCAAGAGCAACTATGATTATTAGTGGGGTAAATTCATAGTGGCGAAGCTCCTATCACTAGGAATACTTTAAAGCTATCATCGACTCAAGTAAACCATTCTGCATTCCATTTGACACATTTACATTCAAGTGTTCAAAATCAAAATCAAGCATGTATCACTAACATTTCTTCAATTTTCCTATGATATTATATAGGGGGTAGGGGAGAGAGGAAGTGAGCATACATGCACCCTAAGATCAGATTAGAACTTCGGAAGGACCAGCCACTTCTTCAACACCCGACTTACCAGAACCAAAGTGAACTGAGCCCACGGCTTAAGGCCAATCTAAAATTACATGGTCAGAAAGTGCAGATTTCATGGTTGATAAAACAACAGCAAAAATAGCTCAAAACCCCTGTTCTTTTTCATAAAGCATGGAACTTTTACTCAACATAAATATTTGGCTATCTCCAGTTCACGTTTACATGGTCAATAGGGTTTCGTGGTGTAAAGTTTGTGAATTCACACATTTAGATTTTTTTAATTGTCCTCAATCTCAGCATTTACGAATTCAGATCTACAGTTAATGGACAGATAGCTATTTATAGGGTAGAAACTATTAGCGGTAGGTGGTGCACGGGAGAATTTTATGGAAATTGAATCTAATTGACACATCAGCAATCACACTTCTAAATTTTGTATATCTTGCTCCCTATGTCATATTGAGAGACCCAATTGAGGCTTGCTGGATAGACCAAGATATGTTTCAACTTTACATTTGCCAGTGTTTCACTCTCAATGAACGAACACAAGAATACATCTGTAACATACATCACCAGATGAAAGAAAAAAGAATAGCTTTGCAAAGAAAAGATAAAGAAAGATGAACCTTGAGCAGAAAATTGAGCATTAATTTCCTGGGGAACATCAGATACACTTTCTGCAGCACTCAACCTAAGCTCATTTAGTCTTTTAATTGCTGAATCCAAATCATCACCAGACTCCTCAAGGGCTTTCTCAAGAAACTACAAACCAAAGAATTTATTATCAATGAATTAGTCTAGAACCCCAAAGAGAGAGAGAGAGAGAGAGAGAGAGAGAGAGAGAGAGAGAGAGAGAGAGAGGAGAGTAAAGAACTTCTGCACAAAGTTTCTGATCAAGGAAAAGCGCAGAAAATAAAAATATGACATTTCAATTCACAGAAACATAGAGCAAAACCACACCAAATTCGGATCTGCATTTGGGAACATGGGTTCATCTAATCAAGCAAATGCTTGATTGATGCCAAATACAGAATTCATGCATTGTAAAAGGCATAAAATCAGCCACTGAAAATGCAGATCATGACAAGTCAGCATCGCACTTATGGTTCCAGATTAGATAATAATAATAATAATAGCCACCCATGAGGTCTTCGGGATCCAGCTCAGAATGAAAAAATCAATTAATACCAGAAAAGGTTCATAGAAACTCATTGAAATGCCTAAACTCACAGCAGTTTTGGGGTTTTACATTAATCTGGATCCTTAGAACAATAAAATTATTCAAGTAACTGGAACGCAATAACTTACCCATAACTAAATATTTGCAGAAAAAATCTGATTTATCTGGAACAAATATTTACTAGTCAATACCCACTTTTATTAAATGATTGAGTACAGAACTTTTCCAGTTAGGTAAGCATATGATAATGTTTCAGCTTTATTACCAATGAAAGTAGATTTAGGAGAATTTTCCAACAGTTTCGCCAATGTGCAATATATTTTACTTCTGCAAGTTCTCAATTGGGGATAGAGGTGTAAAAGGCATATTGAACCCTTGAGCACTTGTGCAGTTGTGCTCCCTAAAAAATGTTGATTGTGTAATATGTAGCTCGTACTAAGTCATAACATCCAAAACTTACCATGTTGCTATTAATATTACCAGCAAGAAATGCACATATAAATGAAGCACAGTGAAATGATTCACTATATGATACAAGGAATAATTGGAGTTCAAACAGAAGATAGGGGTGAACCATAGTGACATGTATTACTATTATGAACGCTTCGGAGTTCAGAATTTTGATATAAATGAAGCTAGCCTTAATAAAACAAACAACAATATATATTGATAAATATAGATTCTGCTGACATAAGTAGGACCAAGAACAATAAAAAATAAAACTTAATGCCACTTTATTCTATAAGCATTAATAAAAGCACATTCTTATAAGAGATATGATCAATTAATACAGCCAAGTATTTCTCCTATAAAAAGTTAGTAATTGAAGTCAATTATATCACTATCAAGATTCAACTCTTCCAGAATTTATTTGTGAGCTCTCCGAGTAAAATTCAACCGAACTCGAGTTAATTCTATAGGTCAAGCTGTGGTGATCTTACGTCATATTCATTTTTCAAAAATAAATAAATTACAGACATTATACAAACTTGGTTTCTCAAATAGATTCAGAGGTTCCTTCAGTTATAACATGTACTAAACTAAAATATGTGAACAACTTCTCATTTAAAAAAAAAGGCTTAATCAACTACCAATAGTAATTATGACATTCTTCGCAGAACAGATTGAGTAATATCTTTCACCATTCTCCGAGCTGTAATCCCTCAAGAAGTGCTCAAAAAAGAATACTGCGTCATCACACAGTCCAAACACATATGTCTACCAACTGGATACGGATAGAACATATGACACAGAAGAAAGAAGATATGCTCACTAATATACTCCATCATCCAATTCAAATAACTCCCTTTAGACTATTAATTCTTTGTGAGATGGATATAGCTATTCCTTTTAGGGTGACCAAGAATAAACAAGCCTTATAAACTCTTCTAAGCTCTAAAATGAACAACTATATCCCCAATATGAAATAACATGCTTCCCTATTTTCCCAACAATATTTTGCTCTAGGTTTTGTCCCTATGAATTGGGGGTGAACTTGTTCACTAAATGCATCTGTATCACTTTGTAAATCCTTGATCAGGAAATGAGTTAACTCCCCTTTTCTCCGCAGTGTATCGAGTAGAAATAGGACTTAGCAATCTTCTATAACCTAATCTATGTTTCCGGAAACGAATGCTTGTGGATTTGGTCTTATCCAAAAAAGTTGTCTGTAGAGGTGTCTGTAGAGGTACTGAGATGCAGTCATAAGTTAAAAATGCATTATTGTAATTAGTTTTCTACTTATTAAACATCTTAGTCTTGTCAAGAACATGAAAAGTCTTAGTCCACTATACACAAGTGAGAGATTTCAACAAAAATGCCCCACTGTCGCTGCTCTTACACAATATCAGTGTTCATGACAAAATCAAAAGATTATCACTATTCATATTGGTAAATTTTGAAGGAAAAATCCATTTTTTCATATTTCATCAGCAGTTTTCATATGTTTATTGAAGTTCCTTTGCTTGGCCCAATTTGTACAGACAAACTGATATAGTAATATATATTTACATCACTTCAACTGAAATTTTGAGCAATCCATAATTTGAGGGTGGCATATCAGTCATGTAGAATATAAGTAAGTAAAAAGGAAAATATCTAGAATTTTCCTCGATGTAATTTCATTTGATATTGCGGGCAATAAAAGTTCCATTAAATTTGAAGTAAAATATCCATAAAGTATTGGAATTGCTGTCTGTATCCCCCGAGAAACTACCTTTCTGATTATAAACACCAAAAACCATCAATAAGAATGTTATAACGAACTGGATTCGACTATTTAGTAACCTAAAACTCCATCGATAGTCAACGATGATCGAATTGCAAGAACTCAACTAGAAATAGATCAAAACATAAAATCTCATCACTATTGAGCATCAAAATTGCCGGACCCAACAATGCCCCTAAAATTAACAGGATAGAAGCATATCATAACAAATTAAAAGATAATGAAAAATAAAAAATGAAAAATGAAAAAACAAAAACCTGTCTGTCCATGTCAGGAAAAAGGTCGACGAGATGATCGAGCGGCGATGACGAATTGGAGAACCAGCAAGCCGCAGCTGCGGCAACCCGCGGCGGAGAGAACGCACGGCCCGGAGACGACGAAGACGAAGATAAGTAGCGGATTCTCTTGGATACTGGCGGCGATGACGGCGATTCCTCGAAGATGTTTGATCTCTTTCCGCACACGACGGCAGACATGTTGCGCCCCCAATCAAGAAGAAAATCCTTCTCTCTACTGTGTATCCGATCCCTCCGCCGCCACCACTTTTCTCATGCAGAATCTAATGAATTGATATGATCCCACTGGCAATGAAATGAGAAATATCAATAGATACTGCACAGTATCGGAATCAATCGACAGAATCGATCCGATTTCACATCCAATCCGGCAAACAAATGAATTAAGCACAAATTGTGGTAGAAAATAGAGGCGAAAGATTTAGATTCTAGGGTTTCATCATCAAGCAGATGGATCTATTCAATGAAGAAATTTGCAATTTATATACGTATTTAATTTAATTTATTGAAAAGAATTTGTTGCAGTAGGCAGCTGCCTGCGACCTGTTATCTCTTTGCAAAGGTCAATACAGGTATGGTCATTGTGAAATTGATGGCGACGGCCACGGCGTCTCCCACGTCAGCATAAAATACACGTGGTTCTAATTCTTTTATATTCTCTCTTTTCAATTAAAAATAATGACATATATTTTGGTGCAGTCAACCTCACCTATGAGGTGGGATTTGTGACCCACAATCCGATCCGTTTGATCCGGATTTGACCCGATCAACGGTCAATTATTTTTTATTTTTAGTTTACTCCAATAAAGATGATACTTTTAATTACATAAAATAACACTTTTAGTTATCTAAAATTATACTTTTAGTATGATAAAGTGGCATTTTAATTATATACTTCCTCCGTCCTATTTCAAATGATCCAAAATCCATTTTAGGTCGTCCCATAAATAATGGCCTTATACTTAAAATGGACATAAAGTTGAGTGGGTCCCTCCACTTTATCTATCAAACACACTTTATTCGTACCTTTTATTTTATAATATTTTATAAAGCATATGGGTCCCTTTACTTTATACCACAACTACAATTTTCGTGCCCAAATGTTTTGGGTCATTTGGAGTGGGACGGAGAGTGTAATTGTTGGAAAGAATGAGTAATTAGGGAATAATTTATCTTGATTATTTAGATTGATTGCTGTGATATAGTTACCATATAGGGATGAATAATTTCCTATAAATTGTGTACATCCGTCCATTATTGATATATAATAAAATATTGAAACCTTCTTCATCTCTTCATGGCATCAGAGCCTAGGGCTCAAAATATTTTCATTATTGCCCCATAGTATACCAACCTACACCAAAATATGTCAGATTCCGAGAATGATGAGAAACCCAGCAAAAACACAGAACTCAAGACAAGCAAAAATGTCACAGTGACATTGAAGCTTGATGGCAGAAATTACCCACTATGGTCACGACTTATGAAAGTCGCGATCGGGAGCAGGAGGGCCTCCTCCCACATTCTGGACGAACCACCTGCACCGAAGAGCAAGGGCTATCGAGATTGGAAGGAGACTGATCTCATAGTCTTCTCCTGGATCATCGAGAATATGAAGGACGAACTGATTGCAGATTTTGCCCACCATCAGACTGCGAAAGCTTTGTGGGATAACCTCGCAATAACATTCGAAAGTAAGGCTGACCCTTACTTGATATATGATCTGGAAGAAAGAGCAGCAAAAATCACACTAGGTAACCATGATCTTGAAACATATTACAGAAAAATAAATGGTTTATGGATTAGCATCGATCGATGCCAACAAGACCCAATCTCTTGTTGTGACAAAGGAGTCAAACAGTGGAGAGATCACACAAATACAAGGCGTCTGTTTAGATTTCTCGCTGGACTGAATGAAGAAAACGATGCCATCCGCTGGGATATATTGAAGGAATCGCCGTTGCCCTCAGTAGAGGCTGCCTATGGATGGGTTAGACGGGAGGCGGCTCGACGGAAGATCATGTCGCCGATATCCAGTTCACCCTCCACAGATCTCGCCGGAGAAGCATCATCGGGCGATGTCGGACACGGCTACCGTGCTCAGATGAACAGAAGCCGAGGAACAACCCCACATCAGCCTCCACCAACTAGGGCCACTCACAAACCCATCGGCGGCG
>JAYJMF010000024.1:3302237-3318986 GCA_036873715.1 Salvia sclarea | reverse complement strand
GATGAGATGGTTTGAATCTCTCGGAAATGTACATCTTCTTCTGGTCTGTCCATCAACCCCATGTGTTGTAGGCAAACTCTTGTATAATTCTGAGGGTCTTTAGGTAGAGTCTCCTTCTTCTCGAAGTCCTTAAATTCTGTGACTGTATGAATCTAAGGGCTTCCTTGTAGTCGGCAATCATTCGGAGATTAGCCTCGTGATATCTGATATCCGGCATTTCAACATGCTGGATGATATGTTCATCCTCCTCCCGTTGGACAGCTTCCTCCAGGCTTCTTTTGCTAGTAGCGAAATAACTTCGCTCCATGTATCTTCGGACCTCCAAATTATGGAGAATCCTCCTGTAAGTATCACAACTCGGACTTCTGTCCGGTTCCATAATTCTTTGGAGCGTCTCCTCCGTTAGGAAAATACTTTTACAGTTTTAATTATTAATTATTCCTCAATAAAAACCTAGGCTCTGATACCATTTTAGAAGCGAAGGATCAATAATAAATAAAATTATGATTTTCTTGGTAAAATTGTAATTTCAGTAATTTAATTAGGCAAGTTAGGCATTTTAGTTTGCTCAGTGGAAAACTGGAGTTGATTTTTGACAAAAAGAAGAGGAGATGGGACATGTGTCAAGTGATGAGGTAGTGGTCGCACTACAGGTACCCCTACCATGGACTAAACCGCATACATGAAGCTTTGCTGGAGTCCCTATCACCACGTGGCTTCCACTCATTGGACCACGGAACCAGTCGAGAATAACATAAAAGTGGAGTGCGAGGCGGCACGTGCCGTGTCAGGCCTGAAATGACCAGACTGTCCTCTATAGTTAGTGTAATAGCAGACCTAAAAGGTCATATTTGCCCTTGTACGACTTATGTCTGAAGTTTTCAATTTTACCCTTCTTCTATGGAGAACACTAGAGTTGTAACCAAGTTTGATTCCACCATTTTCAGAGCAATACATGGATAACACTAGAGTTGGCAACAAGATTTGTTAGCTTTGTTCTTTGCACTTTTCCATTTTCAGCACTATTCATTCCAACTTGAGAAGAGAGAAAAGCAACACATGGGTCCGCCTAAGTTGCGCAGGCTTTTTTCAAGAGCTCAGCGTGACCAAGTCTCTCTATTCCCCGTTTGAATCTTGCATTTTTCTACGGGATGTTATTATTTTTTATTCACTGTTAAGTACGCGTTATTTGTGGACTCATCAATAACATAGAACTATCTCAAGTTATTATGACATGTAAAAATGATTATTCTATAAGGCTTCGTTTGGTAACTGTTAGATTTAGTCAAGACATGTTAAACTTAACTCAAGGGATAGGATAAAAAATTATATAGGTATGACCTATATAGTTTTTGGTAGAAAAAAGAACATTACTGTATTTCCTTGATAAGCTGTGAAATTAGTTTTTACCCTTGTGATAATAGAAAATGCCAAAAATACCCCAAATCTTCAACATCATCAATTTCTATCTTAACTAAATACAAGAACACATTACCCAAGTCTAAAATCATCTACTAGTTATACTCCAAAACAAAATTCTACGTACATTTACATGCATAAAAATGTGTAGCTTCTAACCAAGAATTTAAATGACTAAACTAAAACGAACACTGATCGATTACGATGTGATACTATATGAAGGGGTTATCCCCAGGAATCAAACCATTTCGCCTAAGGACCCTACACTTACACCACCAAGTAAGATTCACTCGTCTTCGAGTGCTGCAATCTCATACCTCACCTCTTCCAAATATTCGTTTATAGAAATGACTGCATCTTGCATCCCTTGAACTGCTTCCTTGAGGGCATTATCATATTCAGCATCAGCCTCGGCCTCCTCCGTCCCAGATTCTTCAGTTATTTGCTGGATGTGCATGCATTCGTGTCCCGTGGACTGCGTGAATCTGCAGTTCTCATGGCTCACCAAACGTTCTGAGGGTCGACCAGCCTTCTTCAGCACTTGAATTGTAGCTGTCTGGAGAAAAAAGAGCCCAAAATTTGAGGGAAACAGAGCATGTATTAGAAATGGCCTAGATAGAACAATGGATAATCTAACACAATAGACCTACAAGCAAGAAAATCAAATAGGTAAGAAGAATTAAAGAAAAAGAGGCGCATATCAAACACTTAAGCATGTCTAATGGGAAACCGGGGTCAAGGTTTTCTTTTACCAAACGATAGTCCATGTTTTTCTCTCATTCTCCGTCCAATAATAATATCAACCAAAATTCTCGGTTAAACATTTTTCAAGCACTTCCATTTACTAAAAAAATTTACATTCAATTTCTTATAAGATAAATACAATAAATTGTGGATTCCAGAAAGTAATTTAAAGATAAATATCACTATGCATTTAGAGAGATATTTTTTAAATATCTTACGGTTTCTAGTACCTACTAAATGTATCAAACTTCTCTAGAAAAGAAGAAAATTGTCCCACACAGCTTTCAAGCAATTCAAGCAAATGGCCGTTCTGGCTCTTGCTGCAAAAAAGTTAAATAAAGAAAAGGGACTGCTTGCTATACATTACAAGTGTTCTGAAAGGTGCGTGGGAGGCAGACTGGGGGTTAGTGTCAAGGCAAGGCCTGGATGTATTAAATGACACTCCCAAGATGGGGTCCAAAGACTCCAAACTAAAAGTAATGTTTATCAGAAAAAAAGTAATGTTTCAATCCATCAAAGTATCTTATTGCTTAGCCTATATTATTTTTATCTAATCAAGCTATCGCCCCAAAGTAAAGGAGGGTTTACTTCGTACGGTAGGGCATATAGAAAAAATTTATGATTGAGCATTTGAAGGACTAGATGATCAAAGTATCAAACAAGCTAAAAATGAACCATCAAACAAAGCTTAAAATGAACAATCAATGTAAGTCCCTATAAAATACTAATAGTGAAAAGTTCAGCATGGGTTGAGTCCAGCCCAAGATTCCAAGTTCAGAATATATGGTGGCTTGATCGACTGTTCTTTTTGTCACACCATCAGCCAGAACTTATAATAAGAATAAGGAATGCTATATAGTACTTGCACATCTGATTTTGGAAAATGATGGACTTTAGTCACTTTACCCAAAGATTTAACTCTGTACCACTACCACACCAAAATATGAACTAGGTGTTCTTCCTTGCATGCTGGTAGCAAGAATGTGATAAAATCATAGAGATGACCAAAGTGAAGAAAGCTTTTGCTAACAACTGCAAACATCCAGCACTCACGATTACACAAATAAATGTACGTGACATTTTGATTTTCCTAACAAATAACACGAGGATCAAACATACATGTTTGCTGAGGGTCATCAGTTTTCCTGTATAATGCACCTAAGGACACTTCTGGTGAGTAATAGTCATAAGATTCCTTACTCAGACTTTCCAGTTAACCTTACAAAGAGTGATGAACTAATTGTTCTGCAAACAATGTATAGACCAGAAAATATCATACATTCAACTGTTCACCATCAAAATCACAAAATACAAACATCCAACTAAAGAATATGAAATAGTTTGTGTGTAGTCCAACTTCTAATTTTAATTTGTTATGCCATAGAAAACCTAGATGTTGATAAGAGCAAAGCTGCAAACATACAACACAATGGATTAGCCTCATTAGACTCATATAACTTGGAATTCCTAAGTAATGTCGCTACCATAACTGTCCATGTCAATATGTAAGTCATGGAACTTGTCTCCCATATTGGATATTTTAGAAAATCAGAAAGCTTAATAAGACTATGCTAGACATAACAGTAAAGAAGAAATATTCCAAGATTGCCAGAGAGAATAATAGAGGCAAATTGCAAAGAGGATGACATACTAAATTCAATTTCTCCTTTTCTTGTAGTTGGACAGATCTCAGCAAGCCAGCCAGATCCTCTCTGCGATAAGCAGGACTTGCAAACATAGATTCCATTTCAAGCACCTTCATCACAAACACATTCCGCAAAAGCAAATGCAGCAAGTCATTAAAGAAACCGAGATAACAAATGCACCTGAAAACACTTCTACACCAGCTAATGCACCAGAGTGATGAATTACTTAAAATTTGTTAAATATCCAATAAACTGAATCAATGACATCTTAATATTGTTCGACAGTGAGACTGACCTGCTTTGAACAATCATTAAACTCGAGCGTAATCTCACTGCAAAGCTGCTGATAAGCTAATTCACCTCCCGAAACCCTATAATCTTCAAAACCCCTGCGTGCAAAAGAAAGAATTTGAGGCGAAAATCCAACATCTATTACGATCCAGGAATCAGAATATTTTAGAAACATTACGAAATGGAGAATCTCAATTTCGTTCTCGGACGATTCATCCATGGATGCCTGAGTTTTTAACACTCCAGTATACTACTTGCAAGGCCACACACTGGCACGCAAACTGATTGCAATCGGGGAGAAAGAGAGTATACCGCTTAAGGCGCGCATAAGCGAGGGCGCGGCGCTGCTGAACAGCGAGGAATCTGCGGAGCAACCCTAGAATTGCGTCGTTGGTGGTGTTGATTTTTGAGGCTTTTTCTTCAGCTTCAATCTCCATATTTACGGGTTTGTTGGTGGTCTCTGCTTCTGATATGGACACCTTCTTCTCGAAATCCTCCATTTTCTCAATCTGGTTTTGCAGATTACTGCTACTGCAATTGTTTCTTCAGCTCAAGAGTTTTTCCTATATCTTTTGCAAAATATTCTCCTTTTCTAGGAGGAAATTTTGTTAAATAATCTTTAGTTAAATTCATAACTAAAAATTGAATAGTAAGAAGTACAATTGATCATTTTTTAATCAAAAATTGATTAAGAATATGCCTATTTTTTTATTAAAAAAAATAGAAGTATTATAAGTGTTTTTTTTTTTTTCTATTAAATCGTCAATTTAAAATTCCACCATCCTCTTTTTTAGAAAAATTAGTAGATTTTCCGGAAGGATTCCTCCTACTCGGATACGTTGCAGGTGCATGAAACTTCACTGGAAGCTTTCAATGGAGCGACCAATGTTCATGCAATGACTCGCTTTGATGCAGACTTAGCCCGACAACACGGACTACGTTGTTATATGTTCTGTATCTCAATTAAATTTTTTAGATTTCTCTTATAAGAAACAACGTCGTTTGATGTGGAAATTTTAAGTCCACGTAAGCTCGGAACGATGCTCACTCATTTTTCCACCTGTCGGAAAATTTGGGCGTGATGTAATTACGACAAATTAAAAGGTTGGATTACCAATCGCATTATTGCTTGCTAATGTGTGAAATATCACCCATTTAGAAGTCAGTTGGAAATCTTTTAGCATGAATTTCCTCGAAATAAATAAATCAAGCTCACCACTCAAAGAGAGGCCTAACCTTTCTACTGGTAAAATAAATAAGTAGTACAAATTTTTGTGAGAGAAATCTTCAACTTAGAATCACACTGATCTTTCTTACAAAATTGTTTAGTCTACCAACTGCACAGCTGCAATGACTGGTATTTTTTCTCTCAATTTCTGTGTGAGAGCTACTCGAACTGTCATCACTCCTGCTGCAGCTCCACTAAGTCTAACCTTTACGACGTAGTCCTCGATCTCAACGAGCTCCAATTCTCCGCCTCCTGTGCCGGAGAGGTAAGGTCTAATCTCCGATAGAATCTGCAATTCGTAAATTTCTTTTACTATTCATCACCAAGTATTTTCATCTTCATCACTAGGCCTTCTCCAATCTTGCCCATTTCAGTTGGATATGAACCGAAGTTCAAGTCCATAAACAATATATCAGCAATATCCATATACTAATCCTTAATACCATGTTTGGAAGCATGGATTCTTAGAAAGCATAAAGTTTTAAGTGATAATCTGTAAGATGCATTGCAACAAGAAAGGCCATTTTTATGATCTGCTTCAATAGTGATCATCACCTTCACCTCTAAACAATTCCTATATATATGCAAAGACAATATGACGAAATGATCAAAAAGGTTGAAGAGTATGATGTGGTACCTTCTCCACATTTTCTTCATTTAAGTCGAGGCCCGTCTCCGTGTCAAGAATCTGCTCGACTGCTTCGATCTCGGGGATCTTATCCGTGAGGCGTGTCTCGATCCCCATCTTGAGCGTCATGGTGGAGCTGGGGCACGAGCCACAAGCCCCTTGGAGCTTGAGCACAACAACAAGACCATCTATCTCATGAAGAGCCACATTGCCTCCATCAGCCATTAAACCTGGCCTCACTTCATCCAACACCTTCTCAACATTCTCCTCAGTCAGTGGCAGCACACATACAACACCTTCAAATTCAAAAATTTCACTAATTATTCAAGATTGATGCATTTTCCTTTTCAAATTAAACAAGGCACTAGACATGGGGGGTGTTTGGCTGAGCTTATAAGTTTCTTAAAACAGTTTATACAATGTTTAGGAGCTTATAAGCTTCTGACAAGTGTGTGGCAAAATCTTATAAGCAACAATCAATTTCACAAAAATAACTACTGTATTTGTTATTTTCAATATATGCGTCTCACAATTCCTTGATTTTCTCTCCAACTCACAATTTAATCTCTAACTTATAAGCTCTCAAGACATTGCATCGTATAAGTAAGACGTTAAAGCTCATAAGATGTCTAAAGTAATCCATACATTCACCATATGCATGAAACACAAGAAAAAAAAAGAATTATTATTACCAGTGCGATTATTATTCCTGGTTGGAGGAGGTGGAGTGAATTTAAGAAAGTGTCTGCTATGAAACTGACCCCTGAAAAATGGGCTCCTCTCTGAAATGGGATTCTGTGTCAAACAATCAGCAGAATTGAAGGATGATATAAAAAAAAAAAAAAGTTTATATTTTATGAAGGTTGATATGATATGATACCTGTGAGGGAGAGGAAGAAGCAAAGCGCCTGAGTGAGCAAATTTGCGTCTTGATGAAATGGGTTCCCATTCTTGGAATCTGCTCTCAGATTTCAAGACCCATAAATCTTGGAATTGTTTGTTAAAGCAGAGAAATTGAAGAGAAGAGAAGTTAAGATGATTGGTGGGGAATAGAGAAATGATAGGGTGTTTTTGTGTGTGGGATAGAATCTAAGATTTTTGCAGCCCGACTTGGATTGGATATTTCCTTCATTTTTATATTATATGGATTTCTATTGTCAAATTAGCATATGATCCAAATACGATTAGCATTCAATGTTAGCAAGCCACAACCCAAAGACCATAACTTTAATATTTTGGTTTTCATTGTTTGTAATTGTGATGGGAGAGATTGGGTGATGTCGTGGCTCAACGTGAACCCATACATATTTTAAGTGGAGACACTCACTTGACTCATGGATTGTATATTTTCTTAATGGAGGTTAGAATTAGAATTTGAGACAGGGTTATTATGTTAGTAAATCAGATGTTTTAAATGTTAATTTCATCAAGTTATAATAGGAACATAATAGCCAACCTAAATTTTATTAATATGGCTCTTTTAAAATAAGAATAAAAGAAGTATAGATTTGATATTTACTTTAAATTATCCTGATGAAATGACCCAGAAGATAAGATAATTTTAACTGATACTTGGTAGAAAGGAATACTGCACCATCCCACCACAGCACTTCTAACATATACAATTTGTATCTCAAAAAATGCAATATCTATGTTTCAGTAGTGGAAGCGCCAAGGCTATCCTTAACATAGATATAAATATAATGAGATGAGATAGTTATTTAATGAATATATACAAACTGAAAGAAAGTCGAAGGCCAATTTACCAAACTACTCAATGGTTATCCTTGCAAGGGCATCCAGCTGGTGGGGCCTCTTATAATTCTTGAGCAAAAGAGAGCTGCAAACCACACTAACTGAGGATGCTGCCATTGCTGCTCCCGCAATCCACGGCGGCAAACGGAATCCGGTGCCGGGGAACAACGCCCCTGCGGCAATGGGGATGCCGAGGACGTTGTATCCCAACGCCCACAGATAGTTAAGGCGGATTCTGGAGAACGTTTTCCTCGAAAGGTCTATGGCCGTTATCACATCCTCCAAGTTGCTCTTCATCAATACAATGTCCGCGGCCTCAATGGCGATGTCAGTTCCCGCCCCAATCGCCATCCCTACATCCGCAGCAACCAGAGCTGGCGAGTCATTGATCCCGTCTCCCACCATTGCCACGATGTTTCCTGCAGCCTGTTTGTACGTGATCGAGGAGACATTGGTAGATTAGACTGACAATACATAAGATTGAATATTTCACGGATTACATAAACTTGGACTAGTAGACTTGATGTTTTAATGTGATCACCTGTATCTCCTTGACCTTGTTTGCTTTATCCTCAGGTTTGGCTTGTGCAATGACGGTATCTATACCGACTTCCTTGGCAATAGCATTCGCGGTTCCCCAATTGTCACCTGTAACTACTATACTCTTGATGTTCATTGATTTGAGAAATGAAATGACTTGACAAGCCCCGGGTTTCAAAGGATCTGATACGGCAACGATTGCCACCAGCTCCCTCCCAATGGATATAAGAATCCCAGTTTGAGCCAGACCCTCGGTTTCTGCTAGCACTTCCTCTGCATCCAGTGAAATGGCAACATCATGATCTACCATCAAACTCTTGTTCCCAACAAGGACCTCTTTGTTCCGGACAACAGCCTTCACCCCATGCCCTGTTATGGACTCAAAATCCCGGGCTTCTGGCCAAACAGGATTCTCTTCGTCTTGATAGAACTTTTTGGCTTGCTCAACAATGGCCTTGGCTAATGGATGCTCACTGTTTACCTATAAAAGAAAACACAGCAGTCATTGGTATGTGTCGAGTTTGCATGAGTGACAGAAAACTGCAGCCTTCATCTCAATATAGATAGCATTAGCTTGTACTTTTATGTATTAGTTAGGTGGATAGCTCCAGAGGAGCCGATAACATTTCTTTCCTTATCTGGAAACTAAATAGAACATGATCAAATATTTCAAGTGGTAGAACTACTTACTCCAATTACTAGCTAGTAGTATTAAATTAAAGTCCAGTTTTCTGATGAGAGCAGATGAGATCCGAGTAAGTATAACCTCAAAGACATTAGAATACCAATGGATAAACGAAAAGCAATAAGCCAATAACCTATGTTTTAAGTATTAGAACTTTACTCCATTTTCTAACTAGCATCAAGCCATAGTCCACTTTTCTGATGAGATTTGAGTTTTAAGTATAATCTCCAAGACATTAGAATACTTGGTACAGTGGATAAATGAAGAGCAAGAAATGTGTATGTTCTTGGCAATAATAGTTCAAATTTACTGCTTAACTCTATCATCTGCGATAAAGCATACCTCAGCAGCAGCAACTAATTCAAAAAGTTCTTTGAGGACAAAGTTTTTGAAGAGTCTTGTGTTAACCACCACAGGTTTTCCAACTGTGAGAGTTCCTGTCTTGTCAAAAATTATGCAGTTCACCTGCCATAACAAACAAAAACTAGTTATTAGCAACAACAGTATCAACAGTAGTCAGGTTTCCGAATAAATACATGTGCAATAGACAATAGATAGTTCAATGACTGCTAATCTATGAAGCACGGGGACGCCTCCTAGGCTCTCGTATGACTCCAAAAACTAGAAGATGTCAAAAGATGAATACGCACTCCTACCTTATGAGCGCTCTCTAATGCCTGGCCTCCTTTAATCAGGACACCTTGAGAAGCACCAACTCCAGTACCAACCATTACAGCTGTTGGAGTAGCCAGGCCTAGTGCACAAGGGCAGGCTATAACCATGACAGAAATTCCAAACTGGAGTGCAAGCTGAAAACTATCCATGGAAGATGGAAGCCAGGATTTAGGGTATCGGTCTAATTTTCCAGCTAGAAACCAGGCAAACCAAGTGGACAAAGAAAGAAATATAACCTGCAAATTGCAAATAAAAACAACCTCAATCTTAAGCCAAGAGATAGTCTTAAACTTGAATGGTAATGCATATCATACCAGAGGAACGAAGAATTTGGAAATGCGATCAGCAAGTTTCTGGACCGGAGCTTTTGCCATTTGTGCGGATTCCACCAGTCGAACTATCTGAGAGAGTGCACTCTCTGATCCAACCTTTTTTGCCTTAACATGCAGCACCCCGTTTGTATTCAGAGTCCCTCCAATCACCGTGTCACCTTTTCTTTTTGCCACTGGCCTTGATTCCCCGGTAATCATGCTCTCATTCACATGGCTTTGGCCCCAGATGACAAAGCCATCACAAGCTACCTTTGCACCAGGATTGATCTTCATGACATCATTCTTTTGTATAAGTCGACTGTCGATTTCTTCTTCATTTAACACGTTTCCTTCACTGTCCAGAGTTAACAGAAGCGCTCTCTCGGGAGCCAAGTCCATGAGCTTCTCTATGGCTTCGGAAGTCTTACCCTTGGCTAAAACCTCCAGATACTTCCCCAGCAGTATGAAGGAAATGAGCATCGAGCTGGTTTCAAAAAAATCAGTTGATTCAAACATCGGAGAAGTAGATGCTCTCAACACTGAGTAGACAGAATAAAAATAAGCAGCATTTGTTCCCAGCACAATCAAGACATCCATATTTGCCGAGCCATGTCTCAGTGCTTTGTAAGCACCAACATAGAATCTTCGACCAATGATGAACTGAACTGGTGTGGCAAGTATCCACCTTAAGAGCTCGCCGATGCTAAGCATGTTGACTATTTTAACATCCAAACCATGCTTGATGCCAGGAATATACATGAAGACCATGGACAACAAAAAGACAGGAATAGTAAAAACTAGACTCCAGTAGAAAGATTTGTAGTATTGTTTGATTTCATCATCTCTGTGAGTTTGTCTAGACACTCCTCCAGGAAATATCTTTGCTTTGTACCGCCCTGATCCAGTTGACTCTATAACTTCAATAAAATGTCTAGGCCCCGTCAGATCCGGTTGGTAAGAAATTGATATCTTACTAAGCTCTGAATCAATGTCTAAATCTTGAACTCCCGGTAGTGCTTCAAGTGAATTCCTAATTATTCTCATGGAACTTACTGTCCGCACTCCATCAATTTGCAGATGTATCCTACACCTGTCTTCCCCTGTGCTGAGAAGAACAGCCTCAAAACCAGTATCTTCAACAGCTTCCAAGATCTGATCGAGGGTTAAGAGCTTTGGGTCGTAACGGACTTCACCCTCTTCAGTTGCTAGTGCAACTTGTGCTCTTTCTACACCAGGCAAAGCTTGCAAAGCAGATTCCACAGTTGTAGAGCAAGAAGTGCAAGTCATCCCTTTTATGCGAATGCTGCACATTCGAGAAGATTTCTCGTCCGTCTCTTCTGGAATTAGTGAGGCTTGAAACCCTACATCTTCAATAGTCTCACGGATAGTTCCCTCCTGTATTTCCCAGCATACCAGTTAGACCATTATCATATGATCATATATAATGGGACAGGCTAACTATACTTGTGAAAAAGCATAGCACTGACACTTTTTATGTTGCATATCCATGTTTTGGAGGAGCAGATCGAGTTCGTGTGAAAGAAAAACATACATAAAACAAGGAATCACACTAAGTATCAGTTTGAAATCTATCAATGTTGTGATATAATTAGAATATTCCACAAGCTTCATACCACATGGACATAATCAAATAAGCTGAACTATTGAAGCTTATAATAAGCCTTCCGCAGCAGATAAAATGTTAAAAGTCAAATTGAATCATGTAGAGTAGGCAAAGGTGGCGAGATAGTCTTCAAATGTCCAAAAAAATCAACAGCCAAGAAGGCACAGAGAGATAAAAACCTTGATAGGATAAAAGTAATATGATATGATCTCATCAAATTATTGGAAAATGAACACAGAACACGACAAAATGAAATTGGAGGGAAAATCATGAATTTAAATATAAAAAAATCCTGCTGAAACTTACAGAAATTTCAACTATGGATTCTTTAACAAGTTCTTGCCCTAACTCCTATGCAGGGTTAAACTCAATTCTAAGAACATAATCCATCACAGTCACAGCAGCACACAAAAGTTGGAAAAAGAAAAGAAAAGAAAAGGAAAAGACAATACGTGATACATGTGATAATCAATTTGAGCAAGATCGAATTATGGCAGAAATTGATGATTAGTAGGAGTAACACCAAAGGCAATGAGCATGAAGAGTAGAGAATTACATTGACAAAAGTAGGGAAGAAAACGACTTGAGCTCGGTTGTTGAGGACATCAACGGCGGCCTCCTTGATCCCGGGGAGGCGTTTGACGGCCTTCTCGACGGAGGCGGCGCAGGCGGAGCAAGTCATTCCGGTGACGGAGAAAAGCGCGGCGGCCTCCGATCCCTGCGCGAATTTCTCCTCGTCGGATGAAACCTTAACGCCTTTGGGGTACTTGGGCATCGAGGGGTAGTGTGGGCGCGGGGACAAATTCCCGCTCTCCTTCGCTCTTATGCATGCCAGCGACACTAACTTCGCCGCCATTATCACTCTCTCTCTCTCTCTGCGAATGCTGCAATATGGAGATGGAGAGAAGAGATGAAGGGTTGTTGAATATGTACGCCAAAAGCAACAGATTTCTACTATTTCAGTGCTTGTCAAATGTCAACGTTGCTTTATTTAATATCCTAAAAAAAATTAAAGTTGCTTTATTTAAAAATGCAAATTTTGAGTGTCCACCTCATTATGTTTTACTACTATATAATTGTAATATATGTATTTATTTTATGTAATTACGACCCGTCGAGAGATCTCTCGCAGTTAAGAAATTATTAAAATAGTAGGTGTTCAAATTTTTATTTCAATATCCATTTTTTATACCTTAAAACATTTATAATTAGTTTCTGTCATAGAAATGAATTCTATGTTTTCTTGGTATTCAAAGTATGTGTTTATTAAGTGACAATGTGTCTTTCTATTCCTCGTCGAATTTATTTCTCACTTCTTATTTATCTATCTCCTATGTCCACTAAAACTCGGCATAACATAACTTATACGTACCCTCCTTCACTTCAATCACAAAAAATTGGTTCCTCTTTTTTTCTTCTTCTTAAAGTCGGTAAATATCCTAAGTTATTATTGAATTTTTGTCTAATGTATTTTCGATTCATATCTACCAATTTGTCAGTTTCTAATCTATAACCAATTAATTCGTCAATTTTTACTTATGATCGCATGATATATGTATACAAAATTGGTCTGTATTTTCTTGATTTTGATGGGGGTGATATTGTGGTTGAAGAAGTCCACTCTACATAGTAATCCCACGATTTCCTATACAAAACTTATCCCTCCATACATAAAATCAAAATCCCATGAAAATAAATTCAATGGTTGCAATATTTTCTTTTAAGTTACCTTAATTTCTATCGTGGAGAAAGCGGGTCTTGATATGTTATTTTCTCTTATTTTTTTCCTTTTGTTCATTGGTTAAATTTCTAATGAAGGTTATCATGAAGTTATGTTTTACATGCAGGGAAAAAGATCACATCCTTTTAATGTGGAGAAAGCTTTTACACGATCTTGGTATGTTCCCTTTATTCTCCTTTTATTATTTCTTTTTTCATTCGTTAACTTTGTCATGGAGATTGTTAATGAAGTTCACAAGGAATAGATGCCGTTAGAATTAGGCTCCGTTCCATTCTCTTTGATGGATAAATTATTATGGGAAAATGAGGGAAAAATGAACATTCACGCTTTAAATTTTTCCTTCTTTTCCATTTCCTTGTTTAAAAAAGAGAATTTTACTCTTTCTTCCTCCTCCATTATATTCCAATGGAAGAAAAATCTTATCACTCCTTGTAGATGAGATAATATTTTCCATCCATTGAAGTGAAAAGGAGGAGGAAGAAAAAGTAATATTCTCTTTTATAGACAAGGAGATGGAAAAGAAGGGAAAATTTAAAGGGTGGATATTCTTTTTTCCCTCATTTTCCCATGATAATTTATCCATAAAAAGAACGAAATAATTGTAATTTAATTATATATATACACACACCACGTACAGAGGTAGGCCGTAGGCAGAAAGCATTAGCAATGGAAACTGAAAAAGTATATACACTTAGAAAACAAATTTTCTCCCCTTCCATGAATTCGAAATTGAGTACTCCATTTATCTAGCAAAAATGACGCATTCATCATAGATCTTTGGGATCGAATGCCTAAAAATAAATTTCAAATGTTCAACTTCTTTTGAAACTCCAATTACTTATGGATATAAATGAAAACAATATATTAAGGAGGATATCTCAAAATTATGTAAATGATTCGTCATAGTAATCTGAATTGCTGAACTACTCAAGCTAAATCATAGGACATTGTTTGTTTCTATAGTAAGTTGTTAGTCTTTCACTTCAGATATATAAAGATTTCAAGTGAAGAAAACAAATAACGATTCATAATTAGGAAGAAACAATATTTTTTTTGTGGTTGTTGACATAAATTATATCTTATACTGTTAAATTAATATATATACATATAGGTCCACGAGTATAAATTATGACCATGGCTGACATTCTACCATTGATATTCTATATCCTCGGGGACCGAATGACATCTAAATGAACTGCAGCAAATCACTGAAAATATATTGTAAATATTATTTGAACTTTTAACATGATAACAGACATAAAAAAACGATTTAAAGAACAAGGATGAAGAAAACCACAAAATTGATTAATTTGGGTCCAAATATACACTGTTTCATACATACCTTCCTTCTCAAATTTCTATGTAGAAAGCCTCAACGTTGATCTTAAGCTCAAATATTTCTTTCAATTTCTTGAGTAACTTCTCGCTCTCCGCCCTAAGGTGTAGATGAGATTAAAGATGTAATTTTATAGATGCGTGATATTGAAAAAGGGATAACTTTGTACCATCATAATTCAAATTGGAATATATCTTCAAAGAAAAATGATGAGATTAAAAATGTAATTTATTAGATGATATTTAAAAAGGATAAGTTTAGACAATCATAATTTAAATTGAAATATTTCTTGAGTTTGATTTTTTTAAGAGAAGAGAAACCGAAGAATTTTTAAGTCGAGATTATACATAAGTTAATACTTATAAACATAATCATAATTAAGAAAAACAAATGAGGAACCGATTGATTAGAGGAAAAATTTTAAATTATAATTACATAGAAGTTGTTCATTGTTTTTTTTATGAAATTCTACAATTTAATTTAAGATAAGTGATAAGATAGACATTGTACGACGATAAAGTGATTAGAATATCGTACTATGATAAAAGTGATCGCATATTAAATTATTTTACTGATACTAATTCAAAATATATTTAAATATTGATCCAAAAGTATATACTATATTTTAATTTGATAGAGAATTGATTTAAAAAGCATCAAAACATATCATATAAATTAAGAATTTAGATAAATGGAATTAGAGGTTTGTGATGATGTCATGTAACACCTAAAATTAATGGGAAAAAGCATCAAAATATATATAAATGAAAAATTTAAAAAAATAGAATTACAAGTTTGTGGTGGTGCACTGGTGCCATATAAAACCTAAAATGAAGGAGAGAACTCGAATTATAATCATATATAAAATTAGGGCTGAAAAAACGGGATTCGGGATTCAGATATTAGGGTTCCCGACCCCGACATTTTGGGTCTCGGATACCCGAATCCCGAGATATGGGAAAATCGGCCGGGGTTCGGTGGTGATGATCATCGTTTGTCGGGTATCGGGTGTACCCGAATACCCGATCGGGTGCACCCCGAATACCCTATTTTTTTTAAAGCCCTACGTTTTAGTTTTATTCTTCATTCTTCTTCTTCTTCATTCAAATCAAAGTTCAAAACGGGCTGAAAACACACCCGCCGCGCCGCTTGCTGCTCTCACGCACACTCGCTCCGCCACCGGCCTGCCGCTCAAGTCTGCTCACAGGCCGCTGCCACTGCACGGCGCACGCCCACAAGCCACAGCCTTCCGCCACCATCGGCTTGCCCCCCATTCCCGACCAGCCGCCGCGCCGCTGCTCCCCGTCCCGCCGCCCGAGTCCCGAATCTCAGGTGATTGCGGGTTTTCAAATACCCGAATCGGATACCCGATCAGGAATTAGGGTATCCGAAAATATTTCGGGATCGGAGTTCGGGGGGTTTTTTCCAACAAATCGGGGTCGGGTACCCGAATTTATCCGAATTTTCAGCCTTATATAAAATAATAATAAGATGTTGGTTTGGTAGCATTCCCTCTTGGTTGAGGGAGCTTGTTTTCAAGGATATTCCTTGATTTATATAATACTCCCTCCGTCCATAAAGAGTGTTCCACTTTGTGGATGACACGAGTTTTAATAAAAAATGAATGAATTATGTGAGTGGAGAAATGGTTCCACCATGTGGATTTAATAAAGAGTTAATGATATGTGTGAGTGGATAAATAGTCCCACTACCTTTTTGCCAAATAAGGAAAGTGGAACACAATTTGTGGACACCCAAAATGGAAAAAATGGAATACTCTTCGTGGACGGAAAGAGTATCTTTTTTCTAAAAAAAAAATAAGATGCATATATCTTGGTTTTCCAAAAGAGAAATTTATAACTTTACGGTAACAACTAACAATAATTCTATATCTGTTGTGATATTTCTACATGCACGGAGATAGTGGGGTTAGGAATGGCAATGGATCGGGTACCCATCCATTAAACATTTCCCAAACCCAAACCCGTCTAAAACTTTCAAACCCAAACCCGACCCAAACCCGTCACGGGTATTAACTTTATGACCCAGACCCGACCCGCTCCCATTGGGTAATACCCGCTAATTACCCACCCAAACCCGTTTAGATTTATAAAATAATTAAATAT
>JAYJMF010000024.1:3258946-3275991 GCA_036873715.1 Salvia sclarea | reverse complement strand
TATTATTATTATTATTATCAAGATAAAAACAAATAAGATTAATTTATTTTCTTAAATGAAATCCATATTAAATTAATTACATGTTCACGGGAATAGCTAAATCCAAGGGGGTGGGAGGAATGACCAATCCCATGTTCATAGGTATGGGCATTACTACGGGAATGGTGATTCCTGCCACGAAAATCTTACCAACCTTGGGAATGGGAATAAGCACAGAAATGACCATTCCATTCCTGCATACCAGCCATCCCCTTATTGATTTTATTGACTAATGTAGTAAAAAATCATAGTCGCAAGTCTACTGACTTCCAAATAAATTTGGTCACACTCAAAGATCTTTTTGTCAAATTGAATGATATTATAATTATGATAGATATAATTTAAAACTCAGAATTGTTTTGGTACTGCAGTTATTTCATCAATTATCGAAAATATTTTCTTAAATTTTGAACTTTCGATTTTGAATCAATTATCGTACTTTACAAATTAAAAAAAAATGTCATTTGTGTTTTCTTATGTAATTTTCCAAGTCATGTAAGTTTTTTAGACAAACATTGGTAGCTAAGCAGTGACAATCAGTCTACCAGCGAAAATATTCTGAAGTCAGAAAATATGGCAGTGGTACAATTAATTAATACAAAAATAATACTACATATTTAAAAGAATATTTTTTATAATTTAGAATAGAATTGATAATGTGAAAATAGTTTGAATTTATAAAGCAATAGATCATTAATATGCATATTATAAAGGTAGGTAATTTTCACATGTATGAAAGTGAGTATTGGAATTGGCATTTGCCAGCTAAAGAACATTCCTTAAAAACCCCGCAACTTCCAATTCGGATTTCTTCATCTGTTATGTTGAAATTCATTCATCTTTAATTTAACACAACAAAACAAAAGGCTAGGGAAAAGGAACTCCTCAATTCACTCAAACTCTCTCTCTCTCTCTCTCTCTTGCTGATACAGATACTGACTCATCATCCACACGACACGCTTTTCTATTTAAATCAATCCTAAATCCCAGCATCATCAAGATATACACTCCCCCCAAAACCGCGAGGTTTGTTGATCACAACAGCGGCGGGAAAATGCCTACGAAAGAGAGGATTTTGGTGACCGGCGGCGCGGGCTTCATCGGCACCCACACGGTGGTGCAGCTGCTCAAGGAGGGCTTTCAAGTCTCTGTTTTGGACAACCTCGACAATGCCGTCGAAGAAGCAGTTCACAGAGTCCGGCAGTTGGTCGGCCCCCAACTCTCCCAAAATCTCGATTTTCACTTGGTATGTTAATTTCAACGAGTATCAAAATTTTACTCTGTGTGTATGTGCGAGAGAGTTACAACATAGTTAATGATGTATGAGTATAGCTATTTGATTATATGTGAATTTATTTTGTTTTGTGATTGTGATGTTGATGTTGATGCTGGATTGTTTGTGTTGATTGCAGGGGGATATCAGAAATTTGGAGGATTTGGAGAAGTTGTTTTCTGAGACAAAGTAATATATTTTGATTCATTAATTGCTGCATTGATTTTTGTTGTGATGTTTGTATCATTGTAACTTGTAAGTGTATTGAAATATTTTGTAGGTTAGATGCAGTAATCCATTTTGCTGGGCTTAAAGCTGTTGGTGAGAGTGTTGCTAATCCTATGAGATATTTCGACAACAATTTGGTTGGATCTATAAATTTGTACAAAGTCATGACAAAATACAACTGTAAGAAGGTATGTTTCTTTTATTTGAATCTTGTGAAATTGAAATACAAGTGTTTTATCTTCAATTATGTAATCTGTAGGAAGAGATAAAAAGAATAAAGAGAGAACAGATATAATTTGAAAGGAATATGTGATAAAAATGTGATCTTCAAATCACTACATGATTCATCAGCATTTCTGGTGTATTTTGTTCAGGCAAAAATATGGTGATCTATCTCCCTTGATAATGCCGATATGATCTACTTGTACGCTTACGACTAACTTAACTCACGACATTGTTGACACGAGAAATGATCTTTTGTGTAGTTGGTTTTCTCCTCATCTGCGACGGTTTATGGCCAGCCCGAGAAAATTCCTTGTGTTGAAGACTTTGATTTGAAGGCTATGAATCCTTATGGCCGCACAAAGGTTATGATCATTCTTAAATCCAGTTGTGATTTCAAAGATTGGGTCTTGAGAAAATGTTGGTTAAGTGCAGTCCTAAATCTAACATTTTCTTGTTTTCTGTTAGCTCTTTCTTGAAGACATTGCTCGAGATCTGCAGAAGGCAGACCAAGAATGGAGAATAATTCTACTCAGATACTTCAACCCGGTTGGGGCACACGAGAGTGGCATGCTTGGGGAAGACCCTAAAGGAATCCCCAACAATCTTATGCCTTATATTACACAAGTGGCTGTTGGTAGATTACCCGAGCTAAATGTTTATGGCCACGATTATCCCACACATGATGGTAGCGCGGTATGTATGCATTTGATGTCTTATAGCATGAACTGAATTTTTAGTTAGTTTTCGTATATGATTGCATCATTTTACTTTGAAGTACAAAAAACTAAAACAGTTTAGATAATATTAGGAAGTTAAAGAATATGATTAGGTATCTATGGAAGCTTGTAAACCTACATCCTCCTTGTTTATTTTGAGCTTCTGTTGCACTTAGTTCTATTCGAAGAAATTATGTTTGACAATTTCTTCTCAACAGATTCGAGACTACATCCATGTTATGGATTTGGCAGATGGCCACGTGGTTGCACTGGAGAAGCTTCTGCAACGCGACGACATAGGTGAATACATTCTTTAATTACTATTAATATCTAGAAACCGCAACATGTTTTTGGATTCAAGAATTCGACTGCACTTACTGATTATCCAACACATGTATTGTATTTGAGGTTGTGTTGCCTACAATTTGGGGACTGGCCGTGGCACGTCTGTCCTTGAAATGGTGGCGGCTTTTGAGAAGGCGTCAGGCAAGGTGAATGTCCTTCCTGCTCTTGCTCTATTTGTTAAATACGAACTTCTACACGTGCTAAACTAGTTATATACCATTTTTACAGAAACTCCCTATTAAACTCTGTCCACGACGACCAGGAGATGCAACAGCTGTTTACGCATCAACAGACAAAGCTGAGAAAGACCTTGGCTGGAAGTGAGTACCTCAGTTTTCTTGGATATTCATATACAAGATCTCTAAACCTAGATGCTTAAGATTGCTTCTTTCATGTGTTTTCTAGGGCGAAATATGGCATCGATGAAATGTGTAGGGACCAATGGAAGTGGGCAAGCCAGAATCCATGGGGATACCAATCCAAGCCTTAATCTCAAGCCAACACGGAGTTCTGTTAAGATCTCAGCTTCCTATAGTTACACGTCGTGCATTTTTATACGATTGTCAACATTTTACAACATGTTTCTGGGTAAATGCCCCCCTTTTATTGTATTGTGGATTTGTATGTGATAATATTGCATCAGATTAAATGAATAAATCCAAATTGAAAACTAGTCATTCATTTCAGTGTATCATTTTCAGTTATCAGTTTCTGCAGCAGCAAAGATTGCATATATGTATTGTTACAAATTGTAGCACCCTTATCTTGATTTTTCTAAGTTGATTATTGTAATAAATATTTCAACTTGATGAATAGTTAAACTTAATTTGCAAGGAATAGTCAGCCTACCTTGTCACCTAATAATCCTAAATTATAGCAGCACCAATAATAGTAATCATCTGTCACATTATCAAAAGCACAATAATCATCACTAGGCTGAGGTTAACATCAAGTCAACAATTTTTATTCCCTCAATAGTCAGTTAAACTTGGCTTCTTCTTTAGTGGCTGTGATAAAAAAAAGATACAACCTTCTGAGTATAATGTCCTAACTTCTATCATCATATGCAAAGTTTGAGCAATCTTAATAGTTGTTTTATTGCAACGTTGACCATGTTGTTAAACAACTAATTCATGATTGCCAAATTGTGCAATAACAGAAATATGTTAGATAAGAAAATCTGTTACAAAGCTTTGTTTAATGAAAGAGCAGGTAAGCTTAGGAAACAAAATGGAAGAAGGCATGTTGCAGGTATAGAGTTTGTGAATTGTGATCAATGTCTGGTGTTACAGTTTCTCCGGTAGCAGCCTACTCGCCGGCACAGCCTCCGTTGCCAACACCATCCCCGTTCTCTTTCTCGGTGGCTTCAACCCGGTGGAGCTCCAGACCTCCTGTGCAGACCGCGAACCTCTTCCTTAGGTTTCTCTCTCTCCTCTTCTCCTTTGGCTCCGCTTTCGCACTGGTCGCGCTACCATCGACAAGTACCAAGCTCAAGAAATACCCTGAATTACTGTAAGCTGATTCAGGACAAGTGTTTGTATGGGTGTGTTTGAAAAAGTTTACCCAAGATATAGGGTTACTTGCCACAAAATACTCAAAATTTCAGGTGTTTTTGTTTTTGCACGTGAACTTTAAATTTGTTCCAAAATACATGACTTCTACTTCTTTGTTTTTGGATTTGCTGCTGTGTCTGTTTTGATTTGGAATTTGTTGGGGAAAAGAATCAGTATAGCGTAAAGTTCATGTCTGAAACCAAAAGAAAAAAGAACAAGGTAAAGTGTCAAGTTCTAAAGTTCACGTGCAAAACCAAAAAAAGGCCCGAATTTCGTTTATTTTGGCATAAACTATATGCATTGACATAAAGGATTTGGCTTGCTGTGCACAGGTACTGCTTCACTGCAAACATTCTCACAGTGATATATGCTGGATATCAGATCTTCAAAAATATGTGTGATATCACTCATAGAGGCATTTTGATCTCAGACATGGCATCTGATTACATCAGCTTCATTTTTGATCAGGTATCACTTTCCACTCACTCATACAATTTCATCCCAAAATATGCATTAACCTTCAAGATTTTGTATATATTGTGTTGTGAATATTAGTAATGATGTTTGATGTAGCAGTTGGCTGGATATGTGCTTGTTTCAGCATCTTCTGTTGCTGTGCCATTAATCCAACACATGGAAAATGGAAGCTTAATCAAGAATGCTTCTGTTGCCTCTGTTTGCTTATCTTTTGCTTCTTTCATAGTTAATGCACTTGCTGCCTTTCTCTCTGGCTACAAGCTTTGTAAGAGAATTATGTGGTAAATATGATCTTTTTTGCATTTAGGTAAATTCATTACCACCTATTTTGATGGATTGAATCATTCATGTACTTTTCAATTTAATAATTTAATCTATCACTCGAAGCAAACGCCGCCACTTTACATTACACAATGACTGCAGACAATATTTTTGCATCTTTTGTTATTCACAATCACTTGTATATATAGTTTCATAGGTGCTACAGAAAAATAGAGTTATTTTCAAGTTTTAGCCCAAATTTACAAATCTCTCTGACGTTATTGTAATTTATTTTCTTTAAGAATCCAAATCAACTTTCGGCGATACACGTAAGATTTGGTTCGCCGAAATTTTAGCTTATACTATAAAGTGAACAACAGATAATTCCGGCTAAAATATCATCATCGAGTCAAAATATTGGCTAAAGTTTTAAGAATAAGTTTGTTATGTCACATAATGAAGTTTGTTGGAGAAACGAAAACACTCTCATCTGCAGTGCAAAGTAAGAAAACTAAAGGCAAGAAGCAGAGACAAAATTACTTTCAAAACACCACTTCACCCTAATAAAACAAACAATTCTAAGGCCATAGAAAAGTATTCCCAGTTACAAACAAAGGTATATAAATCTCCAAAACTCTCGCAATGGCGCCTCGGCAACTGCACCAATCAGTTCGTACCCGCCGTGGTCATAGCCGGAGGCGCTCGCGAATGCAGCCACGACACCATATCTTCCCTCGTGGCAGTGAACAACCCCGGCTTCCCCTCACTCTCCGTGAAGGGGGCTGCGAGTTTCTCCACGTGGGAGGCGAAGGCGCTCCCCAAACCCTGCGAGAACTTGTGATTTCCCGACCCCGTGTTGGCAGAGAACAACGCGGGCAAGCTCTCCTCACGCTGCACGATCTTAGCCAGAGTCCCCATCCACTCCTCCAACGCGGTGTGGGCAGCGCCAACCGACAGTGACCGGACATTCAACCGCCACTCCTCCTCGGTCTTGGTGTGCAAGCCGGGGTACAAACCGTATAGAGTCCCTAGATAGAGAAGCTCATGAGCTCTCTCATGGAAACCCTTACTCCTGCATATATCAATCAAGCAGTTGCAGAAAGGCCGCCTCGATTCAACGGCCGTGCTGCTCAAAATCCGCTTGAACTCCTCCTTCACATCGTCGAACTCAGTCTTCTCATCGCTGCTAAGCAGCCTCACAAACGCGGAGAGCGTCACGTTTGCTCGCTCCAAGCAAGCAAGAACCTTGCTAGCATCCTCGCCTTCGCAGTAGGACACAACCGAGAGCAAGCAGCCGCATAGCCTATCATCCGGCCTCACCCCATTCTTGATGGCAGTGTCAAACACACTCACCAAGTCATCAACCCTCTTCGCCCGCCCCAAGCATTGGATCAAGCAAGTGCACCCCATCACGTTGAGCTGCACACGGGCCTCGGACATCTCCCTAAACATAACCATGGCCTTATCCACACTCCCCCCACTCCCATATATGTTAAGCATGGCCGTGTAGCTCCAGCTATCCGGTTTGCACTTCTCCGACCCCCTCATATCCTCAAACAACGCCTCCGCCTCCTCCACCAGCCCTAAATCAGCACACATGCTTAGCAATGTGTTGTACAAGATGAAATCAACAGGCCACCCGTTCAACCTCATCCTCTCCCACAGCTGCAACGCGTCCCTAGCCCACCTAGCCTTGCCGTATATCTTGATCAAGGCCGTCAGCGTCTTCTCATTCGGGGTAACACCCGATTCCACCATCTCCTCAAACAAACTCCTGGCTAGACCGGGCTTCCCGGCCTTCCCCAACGCCTCCAGCAACGAGTTGTACACCACCAAATTCGGCTGAATCCCAAGAGACTTCATCTCCTGCAGAACATACTTGATCCCATCATAATCCCCTGCCTCACCAAACATCTTAGCCAAAACAGCAAAAGCAATGGCATCAGGCTTCCACCCACTCGATCTACCCCTCTCATACAAGCTCATCACCTCCTCCACCTTCCCCAATTTCGCATACACATCCAAAACAGCAGAGTAAGTGACCTCATCAGGCATCAGTCCAGTTTTATACATCCTCTCAAACCACTCCACTGCTTTATCAAAAAGATTGCACCTTTTGGCGCACGTGATAATGGTGGAATACGTAATGTTGTCAAGGGGGATTCCCTTCTCCACCATCTCTAGAGCGAGGGCCTCTATGTGCTGAAATTGGCGTCCGAATCGTAGGGATTTCATGGTGACATTGTAAAAGATGGTTTCCATGGGAAAAGTGTTTTGGGTTTTCACCCAATCGAAGAAAAGTAGGGCTTTCTGCCATGGACGCAAGCTGTTGAGCAGCAAGAGTGCGTTTTCTCTGGTGGGCGGGTGGGGGATTCCCTCAATTACGGCGGCGAATTGGGATTCGTCGCAATCGTTCAATTTCTTGGCGAAATTTCTGAGGTCTTTTATTTGGGGGTTGTGTGAGTAAGGGGAGGAGCGTTGGTGGCGCTGGAGGGAGAGGACGGAGGGTCTGGACTTGGTGGGATTAACCCAAGTGGATTTGGGCTTGGAGAGGAGCTGGGCTTCGTTGGGTTGGTCGGAGAGAGTGGTGGCGGATAAGGGTTTCAGCTGCTCGGCGAGAGAGGGGCCCTGCTGCTCGCCGGCGACGGCCTTGGATGCGGCGCAGGAAATGGTGCATCTCCTTTTGGCGGGAAGGCGGAGAGGGCAGCGGCGGCGGGGGTGGTTGTGGGAGGAGAGGTATGGTGAGAGAGGTGGCGTTGAGAGATTTGTTGCCATGGAAATGGGATTTTGTCTAATCCTCCATGGAATTAGATTTTTTTGTGTTGTGTGCTGCAAAATGCAATAGTCTTTCTCTTCTCTTGCAACCTTATCTCAATTTTCTCAAATATATATATATATATATATATATATATAATGTTTTGTTTTCGGCTCAACTAACATTATAGCCGTTCATACCTTCTTCATTCTGGGATACAAAATGATTACTTATCTTCATTAAAATTAAAGAGCCATACAATTTGGATTCAAAATGCATTTAATCATAATTTGGATAACAAACTCTTGTTTAAGATCGAATAAAACACGTCTAAAATCATGTGCAACCATCCATGTTAAACAGATACTGATAAAGCAATACGATCGAAAAACGAAACCTAATCAACTACGACAACAAGAATTACGTGGTTCGGCAATTGCCTACGTCCACGGGAGGGTTGCACTATCTGATTCAAGATCTGAGGAGAAAAAGTTACAAGAACAAAGACGAAGATGAAAAACTGCTATCACAAGATAGCCTCTCGCTCTCTCTTCTTTCACTCTGATTCTCTCATTCTCTCTCTGTTTTTCACAGAAAAAATTAGATCTCTAAGAAAACTAACAAATCCTGCCCCTTATAAAGGAGAAACTCAATGCGAGAGAACAGCTCGAGTTAGTTATAACCGAAACTGATCAGATCCCTTTCTCAGTCTTCCAAAACTGATAGATCAGTTTTTACCATCAGCCTACTAATAGATCAGCTTGCTGTCATCCGTCTGCTGAAAGATCAGTTTTGTTATCATCAGCCAACAATCTCCACCTTGATAAAAAACTCATCTTGAAACCAAATTCCCAGCTTCCCTCCAAGTCATCCCCATTACAGGGCTACCTGCTCCATCAGTTTTGAGGAGCAATGCTGACCAACTTCAGACAGTACTTAAATTTAGTACTGGGAAGTGTCTTGGTCAACATATCAGCAGCATTCTCATCAGTCGAAATCTTCACAATTCGCACCCTTCCTTGATTGACCACATCTCTCACAAAATGATAGCGCACATCAATGTGCTTTGATCTTTCATGAAAAACCTGATGTTTCACAAGGTGTATAGCGCTTTGACTGTCACAACTGATGTCAACAGTGTCTTGATCAATCCCAAACTCTGCTATCATTCCCTTTAGCCACAGTGCTTCTTTAACAGCTTCAGTTACTGCCATATACTCTGCATCTGTTGTTGACAAAGCAACCACAGATTGAAGCAGTGATCTCCAACTTACAGCAGCACCATATAGGGTAAAGATGTAACCAGTCTGAGACTTCCTCGAATCCAGATTAGCTGCATAATCTGAATCCACATAACCTCTTAAAGGTTTATCAGTCAGTTTCTCAACTTTCCTGAATAAAATTCCATATCCAGCAGCACCCTTCAAGTATCTGAAGATCCACTTCATTGCTTCCCAATGATATCTTCTGGGATCAGCCATGTATCTGCTCATCACACTGATTGCATGTGACAAATCTGGCCTTGTACAAATCATAGTGTACATGATGCTTCCCACTGCATTTGCATAGGGAATTGTCAGCATCTCCCTCCTTTCTTCATCACGTTTAAGTTTCTGCTCCTCGGTCAGTTTTAAGTGTTGCCCCAAAGGAACACTGACCACCTTTGACTCATGCATCCTGAATTTCTTCAAGACCTTCAGTATGTAGTCTCGTTGAATCAGCCACAAAATCCCTCTTGATCTCTCTCTTTTAATATCCATACCAAGTATTCTCCTGGCTTCTCCCAACAGTTTCATCTCAAACCTCGACTGCAGCTCCTTTTTAACCAATTCAATCTCTCTTTGGCTATTACTTGCAACGAGCATATCATCTACATATAAAAGTAGATAAGAAGCTACAGTACCTCTGTTTCTCTTGATGTATACGCAGCTGTCATGCATGGACTTTGAGTATCCAATATTCTGCATTTCCTTATCAAACCTCTTATACCACTGTCTGGGACTCTGTTTCAGACCATACAGAGATTTCCTCAACAGACAGACTTTATTATGATTCTCAGGCAAGATAAAGCCTTCAGGCTGAGACATGTATATGGTTTCCTCTAGGTTCCCATGCAGAAAAGCTGTCTTCACATCAAGTTGTTCCAGTATCAGATCTTTCTGTGCCACCAAAGCCAAAAGAATCCTTATAGAGCAATGCTTTACCACAGGAGAAAAAATCTCATTGAAATATATTCCCTCTCTTTGAGAGAAACCTCTGGCCACTAATCTGGCTTTGAACCTGACCTTCTCCTTATCACCAGCAACTTCTAATTTCTTCTTGAATATCCACTTACAGCTCACAAGTTTGTGGTTTGTAGGTCTCTTTACAAGGGTCCATGTTCCATTAGTTTCCAGAGAATTCAACTCCTCTCTCATGGCTAACACCCATTGCTCCTTTTCATTGCTGTTTATAGCTTCAGAATAAGTTTGAGGTTCTTGGTATTCTGTCTCTTCTGCAACTGTCAGAGCATACGCAACCATGTCAGCTTCTCCAAACCTGGTAGGAGGATGTATCTGTCTCCTTACTCTATCTCTTGCAAGAAGATAATCCCTAAGATCCTCACTTTCTGACTGACCAGTTTCTGATTGATCAGTTTTCTGCTATAGGATCAGCTTCCTCATTATCAGTATCAGCAGCTCCTTGTGCTGACTTTGTATCTTCCTTCATCAGCTCCACCTTGACCTGTGTGTCAGGTGGTTTGTCTTGGAATGAGACCTCACTTGAGACCTTGCTCAGCTCCAGGAAAGGCATAATCTCTTCCTTAAACACTACATCTCTGCTGATGAAGATTTTGTTCATGCCGCTTTCATAGGACCACAGCCTGTAACCTTTTGTTCCATCTTGGTAACCCAGCATGATGCACTTGATGGCCCTTGCATCCAACTTATCTCCCTTTAGGTGAGCATAAGCTTGACAACCAAAAATTCTCAGGTGTGAGTAGCTAGGAGTTCTTCCATACCACAACTGATCTGGTGTCTTAAACCCTACTGCAGAGCTTGGACATCTATTTATCAGAACTGCTGCAGTAGTCACAGCTTCACCCCAGAAACGTTTAGATACACCAGAGCTTAACAACATGCACCTGACCCTCTCAAGGATGGTCCTATTCATTCTTTCAATCACTCCATTCTGTTGTGGTGTACCTGGAACTGTCCTGTGTCTCTGAATTCCCTTATTCTTGCAGTAGTCATTGAATTCTGTTGACAAGAATTCAAGCCCATTATCAGTCCTGAGACACTTAAGTGTAGTTCCCTTCTCAAGCTCCACCAGAGTGCACCACTCTTTGAACTTAGAGAATGCATCACTCTTCTGCTTCAGTATATAAATCCACAACTTACTAGAAAATCATCCATGATTGACAAGAAAAATCTTCCTCCACCTAAGCTCTCTGTTCGAGCTGGTCCCCACAAATCTGCATGGGCATAGGCTAGAGGAGATTTTGACAGATGAGTACCAACACCAAACGGCTGTTTCTTGCTCTTTCCCAAGATGCAGTGTTCACAACTGCTCTTCCCAATTCTACCACTGATGTCTATCAGTTTTTGCTTGACAAGCTCATGCAGACCCCTTTCACCTACATGGCCTAGTCTAGCATGCCACATCATATAATCATCCTTTGATACAAGATCACAATCACCAATAAGAGTTTCAGCAGTCAGATAATAGAGACTAGACTTCCTGATCCCTTTCATAACAACTTCAGTATTCTTAAGAATGTAGAGCAAACCATTCTCAGATTTCCAGTTGTAGCCTTTCAATTCCAAAGATCCCAAAGATATGAGGTTTCTTTTAAGATCAGGAATGAATCTGACATCAGGAAGAATTTTCACGGAGCCATCATGCAGTCTCAGTTTGATATTACCAATGCCTTTAACAGAGCATACCTGATCATTTCCTAGGAGCACAGACCCTTGATGCAACTCCTTGAAATCACAGAACCAGTCTCTATGTGGACTCATGTGGAAGCTGCACCCAAAGTCTAGGATCCATTGCTGCTCCACCTTCCCAGATACCACATTGAGCATTCTGTTTCAAGCTCCTTTGCTGATTCTGCAGAATTTGAGGCCTGTGCCTTTTTCGATTGCTTTTTCTTCCAAGAATAGCAGTCCTTCTTGAGATGACCTGGTTTCTTGCAATAGTGGCATTTGCGAGTTTCCTTGCCCTCATAATTCTTTTCTTTGCCTTGGCTGCCTTTCTTTCCTTCATGCGCTGGTTTCTTGGATTTCCCAGCTTTGAACTTACTGACATTCAAGGCTTCGTGACCTGCTTCCCTCTTTGTCTCATTCACTTTCTGCAACTCCTTGGCCCTCAAAGCGTTCTGTACCTCCTCAAGACTGATGGTTTTCTCTCTCCCGAACAGCATCGCATCCTTGATATGCTCATAGCTCTTTGGAAGCGCATTAAGGAGAAGAATTGCCTTATCCTCGTCTTCAAGTTTGGCATCGACACTCTCAAGATCATCAATGGATTTGTTGAACTCATCCATCTGATCTTCTATTCCCTTTTCCTCTGAGCATTTCAGGGAATACAGGCGTTGCTTCATGTAGGATCTGTTCGCCAATGACTTCGTCATGTACAGCAATTCCAGCTTCGCCCAAATGCCAGCTGCAGTTTTCTCTTCCTTGACCTCGCGAAGAACCTTGTCGCCCAAACACAGAATAATGGCGCTATGCGCCTTCAGCATCATCTTTTCCATTTCTTTCTGAGAAGCAGATTCTGGCAATCCCTTTTCCCCTTGCAAGGCATCATCTAATCCTTGTTGAATTAGCATGGCCTTCATCTTGATCTGCCACAGACCAAAGTCGCTCTTCCCATTGAATTTCTCGGCTTCGAATTTCGTCGAACTCATCGTGGATTTCGTTTCCCACAGACGGCGCCAATCTGTTAAACAGATACTGATAAAGCAATACGATCGAAAACGAAACCTAATCAACTACGACAACAAGAATTACGTGGTTCGGAAATTGCCTACGTCCACGGAAGGGTTGCACTATCTGATTTAAGATCTGAGGAGAAAGGTTACAAGAACAAAGACGAAGATGAAAAACTGCTATCACAAGATAGTCTCTCGCTCTCTCTTCTTTCCACTCTGATTCTCTCAATTCTCTCTCTGTTTCTCACAGAAAATGGATCTCACAGAAAACTAACAAATCCTGCCCCTTATAAAGGAGAAACTCAAGGCGAGAGAACAGCTCGAGCTAGTTATAACTGAAACTGATCAGATCCCTTTCTCTCAGTCTTCCAAAACTGATAGATCAGTTTTACCATCAGCCTACTAATATATCAGCTTGCTGTCATCCGCCTGCTGAAAGATCAGTTTTGTTATCATCAGCCAACACAAAGATTTCCGGAGCCCCCAATAAATTTAGAATTTTGACATGAGATGAATATCTAAGTCTTAGCTCCAAAATCGTGCAAAAAATTATGAATATACAAATTGACTACATTGCGAAAAATTGGAGTACAATCGAATCATTTTAAAAATAGAGATCTAATTTGCAACGAAATCTATATGTTGAGGATGAAAAAATCACTCTCAAACTGAATGTGTATACTAATTTGATTTGTTTCTCAACCAACAAAAGATATGTAATTAATTATTAGATACATAGTTAGTTTTAAAATGAATTTTGTTGATCATAATTGTCGTAGTGAAGAACATGTTTAAGGAGAGAAGTGTCGGGTCAATCCGTACATCTTTGCTTCCTCGTAAACACAAATGGGAACACAAGCTATAATTAAGTAGGGAATCATTTCATTAATTTTCTCTAAATAAAACTCTAATTTGTCACGTTAATTAAATTTAATTTGAGTTGCTGTTTGGTATGTTCTCAGGTGGCTGACAGCATTATTATTGTTTAAAGCCCACTCACATGCAAAAAGAGCTTTATTTCTTGGAAGCTCCTAGGAAATTTCACTTGGTAATAGTATGAAATTTTCTATAGTATATATTTTGAGTTTAATTAATCATTTTTAGCTAGTGTATGTTATCTTTATTAAATATTATACTAGTCCGTATCATATCAGGATCACATTATTATACGCGCATTAATGTACTGTTATAGTGCAATTTGGATATAAAGATATAGCATCGATCATATAAATTAATGTGTAGAAAAACTTAGGTGGTGAATGATATATTTGGATAAAATAGTACTATAATAATTTTTATATACTTTCTACAATTAATTATCGAATATTATTATAAGAGTATGAGACGAGAATTAGTAAAATATCTTTTTAAATAAAAATAATACTAAATGTAATTATAGATTACGATGTAAACTGATTCACATTGAAACTCGATGTACCCTAATTCATTTATATACGCTAATAATATACATACACACTAACACACACATAGGGGATACCTGCCCAAATTGTATTTTTTAAAGTTTCATAGGAATTTTGTTTATTTATGGATACAATATTCTCAATTCCTAATAATCCATTTTATATTCTTATTCATTCTTAATTTTTCACGTAAAATTTAATTATCCGCCCTTTTTCTTCTTTGGCAACGAGAATATAAACCTCAAAATAATTTAAGAGGGTACTTAATTAGCTGAGTTTAATTATAAGCTCCTTAAAATAACTTAAAAATTGTTACAAAATATTTGATAAAATAAACTTTTAAACAGTTTATAAGCAATAGGAACTTAAGCTCTTCAAAAATAAGTTGTTCAACCCCAACTTATTATTTTTTTCATAATTTTATATACAACAATTGTTTTACCAAAATAACCTTATTATGGTTTATCATTTTCAGCATTTATCTTTCATAATTCATTTCTTTTTGTTTTTATTCCTTCTAATTATTATTTTTTCTCTCTAAACTCACAATTATCTTTTAGCTTATAAATTCGTCACTACAAGAAAAACAACTTCTAGTGGCGACAATTATTGTCACTATATGTGTGAAAATTGTCACTAAAACTGCCCAGTGACGATATTTGAGATTGTGACTAAATGTGCTGACACTAAAAGTAATAGTGACGAATGACTGGAATTGTCACTACAAAATTAAATTACAGTGACAGATGAAATCGTCAATAAAAATATTTTTATTGCGACAAAGTGTTGTTGTCGCTATATATGCTCTTTATAGCCACAATGCATGTTGGTCACAACAAGGTGCATTTGTAGTGACATGCATGGTTTGTCGTTAAAACTCCCATCATTTAGTGACATGATATAATCATCACCAAATAACCCCGTTATGTAGTGACATGATATTATTGTCACTACATAAATTATTTTGTAGTTACATACAATTGTTGTCACTAAATCTAGATTCTTTAGTGACATGATATTATTGTTATAAAATAATCTTCTATACAGTCACTTATAATTACCGTCACTAACTTCTCATTCTAATCACACATGTTTCGTCACTAAAATAATGAACTTTAGTGACATAACTTATTGAAATTGTGCATTCTAAAATAATTAACTATTCTCACAAGAACCAAATCATATATATATATATATATATGTTAATTTGATAATATAATAATGAATACTAGTAATATTTATTGAAACATGATATTCATTGAAATAAAAGAAAAATACATTGAACTAAGAATTCAAAGTAGACGAGTACAAGCCAAAATAAAATACTAAAAATCAATAACAATAATTAACACAAAGTAAAATTAATTTAGCAAAACTATTATAACAGTCGTTGACGAATTCTAGCTTAATCTCTTTATGGACTTGAAACCTGCAAAGTAAAAAGATAATGAAAAATAAAGTTAATTAACAACGTAATAATATTACATAGTAAAACATTATGTAGATGATAACACAAATTAATTAGACAACGAAATATGATTATTTTGATTTTTATTGAAGCCTTCAAGGATAATGCGAAATTAAACTTTTCAAAGAACTTCCATTTGAGCTTGTAGTTTATTTTTTTGTTGTTAACCTAAGCTTTCTAAGGACTCGAACAATGGGTTCAATTCTTTATTTTGTTTCCTTAACTCTTCTTCCTCCTTTCGAATAACAGGAGGCAATCAAACAATAGGCGTGATCATCCTAATTTACAAATTAGTTTCTAGCAATTAGTGTTATAATAAAAATGATCCTGCCTATTTGCAAATCAGCTCCGTCAACCAATTTCTCTACTTCGATCATGTCCATATCAACATAAAAAAACAGATCAACACACACAACAAGACATGAATAAAAAAAAAAAAAGAGATTGAAGATTATATACCTGTACAGCTTTTAAATTAGATAAGGGTGTTTACCATATCACATAGCTCACACTTCTTTTCCTCTTTTATCAAATCCCTGCAAATCAAATTGTAGGATCAAGTTTAATAGCCTTCAAAAATTGAACAACCTATAACAAAACCCATTCAAATGTTCAGAAAAATATGCATTCCTATGCAAAATCCCAACTATCACAACTGAATTAAAAAATTAAATTAGCACAAAAATTAGACTAGACTGAAAGTCACCAAACATCAAATAAATTTTTGAAACCAAAAACATAATGAATCACAATAAATTTAATCCGAGAAGCAAAAGCAGAAAAGTGTTAGTGTTGAACCCACAACAAATACAAAACTTGGAACAAGAACCAACAATACCAAATCTCAATAGGTTCTAAATAAAAGAAAATGGAATATACAATATGCGAGAACATACCTTCAAACTCGTACATCTATCTTTTTTTTTTTTTTTGCACATAATATCAAAAATTAATTGAAAAAGGTGAATAGAAAGATGAATGATGCACCCAATTCCCAAGTTTGTGTAAATCTCGGTGGAAGTGATTTAGATTATAGAAAGGATTGATTTAGAGAAGATAAATGGGGGGCGGGGGTGTTAGAAAAATCAAAAACCCTACGTGGGTTTGTTTTTTAAAGAGGCGGGATACAATATTTCATTTTTTCGTTGGGCGGGAGAACGAAAATTTTAGAGGCGGTTTAGTTAACATTAACCCATATGAAATAATTAAACCAAATAAAATAAAGTACGCATTCTTGATTATCAATTTCTAATCCCCATCTATTCACAAAATTCAAGATTATCACCTACACGTTTTTTATAATAATAATAATAATAATAATAATAATAATAATAATAATAATAATAATAATAATAATAATAATAATAAT
>JAYJMF010000024.1:3239111-3254160 GCA_036873715.1 Salvia sclarea | reverse complement strand
TAGTAAATTTTACCCACGAAGCTATCCATGGATATCAAATGCCTCTCAAACCCGCACCTATTAGGGTCGGGTACCCGCGGGTATCGGGTGCCCACGGGTAAATTGCCATCCCTACTAATGAGGATAGTCTAAAGCTTTCATCTCACATAAGGAAAAAGTAATCTTATTAGATTTTATTAGAGTACGCAGCAAAAACGTGGTATTAATCGTTGTTTTAAGCTCTTTCTTAATAAAAATGTTAGCCTTTTTGTTTTAAAATGTAAACTTCTATTTCCTAAAATTTTTATTTTTCCCCTTTCCCTTTTCCCCCGTAGCGGTTCCGATATTTCCGCATAGAATGGGGTGTCGGGTTGCTACAACCTACATATATAAATAATCTCATAGCAAACAAAACATAAAAGATTACTTAATTCTAAAAATAAGAAAGTGTGAGTCAATTGGTAACACCTTTTCCTTCCAACCAATAAATTGGAGGTTGGAATCAGGATTGTCTGAACAAAAACGATTATTTGGAAATTGTGGTATCGAACCACTATCAAATTACCAAGTACCGTTTATTTGGTATTCGATTCGATTCTTGGACAAAAATCCAAGCCCTTAAGTACTCGGCCAAAACTGAATCGGGTGAATCGATTCGTTCTTGGTTAACCCAAAATTCCGTCGGTTCGTCAAAATACACCAATTTTAGTAATGATTAATCGAATTTTAAGTTTTAATTAATCAATATTGTCTCATTAGGCAACCCTAATTGAAATCACCTATGATGGTTGTGGCCATAGGTGAAATGTAGATGTGTATTTATTTGTAAATTGTAATTTCTCCATTCCATTTCAAATGACCTACTTTATATATTGGGTTATCTTATTTTAATTGAGTTTTTTTTTTCATATGAAAAAAATTAGAACATATTTAATCATGCTTTATTGAATTTTAGCAATTCAAATAGTTAATTAGAATTTAGATAAATGATTCTTTAAACTCTATTTTTTTTAATAAAATATTAATTCTTAATTTACGTACATAGAATGATGGCCAATGCCTTACGCCTGAAAGTTCGGGTTACCCGAACCCGAATTTTCCGAAATTCGGGTAACCCGAACCCGAATTTCTAACAAATACTACTCCCGATCCCGACCCCGATATTTGTTCGGGAATCCGAATTACCCGATCAGGTATCCCTAATTACCCGATCGGGTACCCTAAATTTCCCGATTTTTTTTTTGCCCAATTTTTAATCCAGTTTATCGGGTAATAGGGTGTTGGAACACCTGAATTACCCGAAATTTCCCGAATTCATCCCAAGTTTCCGAATTAATCGGAAAAAAAATTTTGAAATTTTGATTTTTTTTTCGAAATGTCCACCTTATTTTTTTATTAATCTCATCTATTATCAATCAATATCATGAATTTAAATTCGTATAACAATGAACAAATAATAAGACCAAAATCAAATTAGTGTTGACTCCTGAAATTCAAAATTGAAAACATATTATATATATATATTAAAAAAAATATTAAAATTGATAAATAATTCGAGAAATCGGGATTTCTGGTAACCCGAACTCCCGAATTTCCCGGAGAGCTCACCCCCGAATCCGACTGAACTCCCGAACTTTTCGAGTTCGGGTTCCCGAACTCCCGAACTTTTCGAGTCGGGTTCGGGTGTTCCCGAATTCCGACTTTCACCCCCAGCCAATGGCCAATTGAAATGTGATAGAGAGAGGAACTCTAATTTTTTTTTTTTTTTTCTCAAAATGGAACATCTGATGATTTTTTGAAGTATGCTTATCTCAAAAAGCCGTGAAAGTATAGTGATGTAATTTCGTAATTTGAGACTGAATTATGCTTCAAGATACAAGTGAATCAGAAGCGTGGAAGTTTAGAACACTATGGAAGGCCAAATCATCGGTTTTACTTCCCAAACTACCCCTCCATCGGTGCCAAAATGACAGCTCAGTCCACACTTTATAACATAAATGCAATTTCTTCTTCTCAAATTTTCCAGAAAGAATATAACCATCCATCACCCACAAAATTCAGTTCTCACGCAAACTCTGCTTCCAATTTCCTTCAATTTGCAATAAATAAGGATTAATCACGAAAAATGGCGACTGATCAAGAAGCTATTGAAACGTTCATGAGCATTACCGGCGCCGATGAAGCCACCGCTTTACAAAAGCTTGAGGTGCTTTTTAGTAGTGCGATATATTTATATTCTGTGTACTACTGTTGGTTAGATAATACTACTATTGTTTATGTTTTTCATTTTCTTTTTGAAATATTGTATGTGATCGGCAATATGCGGCGTTGTTGGATTGCAAGCTGAGGGAATGTGTGTCTATATATTGTAGTATATTAGGGTTTTCCTTCCTTCAGATGTTATCTTATGAATTGAGTGGATTGAAACTTATTTACTTCTAGGAAACCTCACGTGCTAATGCTTTTGTTGCTGCATTGGTGAGAGCGGTTTTGTATTTAGATTGGAGTTTAGTGAAGTTATCTGTTTGTTTTACACGCATTTTATTTATTGATCAGCCTATTGTTGGCTGATTCAATCTAACCTCTTGTACTCATAAAAGATACGGGTTTTGGTGGTCGTGATGGATTCTATGGGATGGAAAATTGTTGAATAGGGTGTGGCATTGATGAGTGATGAGACATTGATTCTCTTTTAAACTAATCACTATGAGATGAATGTATGGAATAATTTAGACTCAGATTCCATTCTAATTGCTTGAACAAGTTGAGTCTGGGTGCGTGGAGATTTGAGGACTATTTGTAACTTTGTGGTCGTTACTTATATGAAAACCAGCACTTTCTTGTACGGTAACGCTTGGTTTGTTCAGTAAGCATCAAGGGGGTGCTGATGCAGTGAGATAAAGGAAGTGTTTAAAATGGATCAGAATGCATTGTTTTTGGCACCTAGAAAGAACACATACAAGATAGGAAATATCAAATAGAGTTTTTTGCTTTGAAGTAGTCTGTTTCAGCACTTAAATACTCTAGTACTTCTTGGTAATGTTGGATATTTGCTCATGCACTCGGCATGGCAATGGATTTAAGTATATAGCACCTACTGAAGAAGAATAATGGAGCAGTTGAAGTAACAGTGCAGCCGTTTAATTCAAATGTCTGTTCATATTCAGGTAGAAAATGCCGAAGGTAGATCGAAAGACGTAAAAGATTTGGCTACACTTTGCTTGGTTTATCAGTGTCTCATCGTAGCTCTTTACTGTCTCCTTTATTATATTTGTTGAAGCTTGATTCAGTTCTATATGTGGGGGTTGCTTAAAATTGATGACTGATTCCCCCTCCCCCCATTAGCTGTTTCATCTCATTACCACAGTCAGTAATGTGTATGTGGATGGGGGATCAAGTAGTTTTACTAGGAAATTACTCATCGGGTTTCACATTCCTCTTTGTTATATTCCTGTTAAATGCATTGGTTAAACTCATTTAGTATCCTTCTTTATATATCCGTGCTCCCTCAAACTAGGTGATTAGTCATTTGCCGTAGTTACTATCATGGGGAAGGTCAACACCTTCTATCAAAGAGCTATATCAGATAGAAGGTACTCCCCTCCACAGCCGAGCAATCAACCTACTATTTACGCCAGTTATTTCATTTTGCCATTATGATTTAAAATGTTTGTTTAGGGAACTTTAGCTTCTGCATTCTGTTATTTTTCCCATTTATCATATGTTGGATGCCATTTATCTGACTTTCCTAAATTGGTTCGAGGAATTTTACTCTCTAAAATTGCGCTGCTATTTTTCTAAGTCATTTTTGTTGCATTCTTCTGTCTTGGTTGAGCAGGAGCATCTGGGCAATCTCAATGAAGCTGTCAATGCCCATTTTACTGAAAGGGACAGAAACCTGTTAGTGGCTCCACCTTGGTTCATCATATCATATCTCTTGCATTCTTTCATTCTGTTTGGTTAAAGATACTTAAAAACTAAATGTTACAGTATGGCTCATTATGGTTCAAGCCAAGGTAATTGCTTACTTTATCTGCATACAGAACTCAACAGGCATCTCTTACGTCTTCTCGAGCTGTAGACATGGATATAGATGATCCTATGCCATTCGAGTCCATTATACGTCCTCCTTCCTTGTTACCATTTGGGAGAGACTTGAATCCGTTCTCACTCCTTGATCCCAACTTCACTAGAAGTATTTTTGACAGAGGTGATGCTTCAAATCGGTCACCATTTGTCTCACACCCAAGGGAGGTGAGGGAGATCCCAATTGAGGTGAAAGATGAGACTGGTGCTACTGGTCGTTCTCTTGGTGCTCCGATCATTGAAGATGTAACTGAATCTTCGCATGAACATGGAACAGAAGTCCATGGAACAGTTATAGTAGACGATGAAGATGATGACAAAACCTTTCCACTTTTACCAAATACACGTGCTGTTGCGCATGGGACTGGATATAGCTCCAGATTTTCTGAACCAAGTGCTCCAACTAATGTTGATGCGCCTGACTATGGAATTGATATAGAGGAAGAAATGATACGTGCTGCCATTGAGGCCTCCAAGCAGGAGGCTGGAATGTCAACTCAGGTACCTTACTTTTAGCAAATAATGAGTTGGTATTTTTATTGTACTTGGTAATCTTTTTAACCGATGTAGGACATTTCCATTCTGATATAGGATGTTAAGGATCCTGCTCCTGCCTCGATACAGTCTCACCCAGAAGATGCTGAGCTTGCACATGCTGTTTCCTTATCTTTGCAGGTTTGCTCTTCTTCTATCTGCTATATTTTTCTACCCCAGTTGCTTCTCAGTTAATTGGAAAGTGGTACTAGACTGCAGAGCGGGAAAAAGCTCTCAGGGGACATGAGGGGAAGGCTACACCCTCAGGAGTAGTTCAGGTATCAGGGGTGTCAGATGAGATTGGGAGATCATCCTCAAATGGAAGGTGAGCCTTTTCTTTTATCACTGTGATTGACAGAATACATTTTTGCATGAGAGTGTCTACATGTTAAGACTCCGCTCGTATTTTTTTTCTCCCTGGAGTCAGATAAGCAATTAGTATCTGCAGGCAATCTCAATTGGAGGTCAGAGGCACAACCTTGCCAGATGAAGCTGAGGATGTGGAAGAGCCACTGGTCAGACGTAGGAGGAGACGTGTGGCCTCAGCCCCTGTTGATACCGCTGAAGACATTGAAGAAATTGACGATACACCACCTTCCAGTCCTCCACCTGAACATAATGTTCCGCATCCCCAGCAAATTAGAAGTGAATTTCCATCTGATGAGGTGACTTCTTTTTTCTTGAAATTCATAACTCTTTAACTCATCTCTTTACGGCATCCTCAATGGACTAGCATGTATATTGGCACAACTGATTTTTTCCTTCTGTCTATGCATATTAAAAGTGGGGGGGCATCTCATCCGAGGAACATGATGAAGCTGTAATGCTTGAAGCAGCGATGTTTGGTGGTATCCCAGAAGGAGGTGGATATAATTTCCCTTACGCACCTCATCATCTCTCGCAGAATGGTATAGGTGTCTCTATGGGTCCTTACCCCAGGCCTACACCTCGTCCTCCATCACCTTCTCTTACTGCCCAGCGTTTGATACGAGAGCAACAGGTTAACATCTCATGCTTTTAGCACCAGCTAAATTTTCAGGGCTTTAATTACCATAATGCTTTTGTATGTAGGACGATGAATATCTTGCATCATTACAAGCTGACCGAGAAAAGGAATTGAAGGCCAAGGAAGAAGCTGAAGCTGCTCTGGCAGAAGAGAGACTCAGGGAGGAGGCAACACGCAGAAAATTGCAAGAGGAACAGGTATCTGGATCTATCTTCTCTTCCACCTATATGTTTGAAGGTTGCATTCCCTACCATGGGGAAAAGAAATATCTCTAACCATTGGTATACACACAATCTTATCAAAATCAAAACTCTGTTATAGACATGAGAAGACGAGGAGGTTGAAGCTTAAAAGAGAGTGGTTTATTTATAAAACCGGACCAGCCGAAATAAAGTTAGGTTCTCATAACTTACAACCCAACCAACCAATTCTAGCTTAAAAACCGAACTGAACCGACCAAATTGTCATGGTTCCAACGGTTTCTCAGTTTCGGTTCGGTTTTGTTCATCTGTAGGTTTTGGTCGTAACATGTTCCAAGTGTAGAACCCCTACCCACCCACCTTGATGCCTCATGTGTAGGCCCCTACTGATTTGATTTTTTGTTTGCATCAATATAAGTAGCACTTCCAATAATCTTGCTTTCCTTTGCCAATCAGTAATGTGGCTTGTCTCTCAGGACTCAGATACATTATTGTATAGTTTTTATTTATTGTTGCTGGTGATATTCTGATTGGTGGACCAACTTATTAGTGTCTGGCATAGAGTCACTTTTTATTCTTATCTGCCCATGTTTGTTTTTGGTTGCTTTTATCATGGCTATTCTGTACATTCCACTAGTCTGTGGTGAGACCAATTGATCAAAGTACTTGGTCGATGTTATTTTGGAATTATACCAATTCCACAGCTTCACGTAGCCCCAAAACACTATGATCTGTGCAGAAATAGAAGTCTTGAACTAATAATGGTTTCGAGGAATTACAGCATTTCTCATTTGTATGCTTACATATATTTGTCTAAAATGTATCCACAGAATTGTAAGGTAAAATAGATTTATTTAGTGGGTAGACAATTTTTCTCGTTGATTCTTCCAAAGTTAGTGACTGCAGAAAAATGGCGGAGTGGTCAACTGTAGATTTTCAGCTCCTTTGTTTGTTGTGCCTAGTGATGCTATGGTGCTATCTCGTTAAATTGGGCCCCATGAATATTTGGTATATGAAGTGCTTATTTTCTGAAGGATGAACGTCTTCTTATTGTAAAGGAAAATGGGAGACAGTTAGCTGCAAAAGAGGCATCCCTTCCCGGGGAACCAGCACCTGATGATGAGAATGCTGTTACCCTCCTTGTGCGAATGCCTGATGGAAGTAGGCGTGGACGACGGTTTCTCAAGTCAGACAAGCTACAGGTAACATGTTGGTGGAGAAGTACATATGCTCTCCTTGGGCTAAAATATTGGATGTGTATATAAACTATTGGAAAATGTAATTACCCGAAAGGAATCTTATGAGATGAAAATGAGATTTAAATTCAACTCTTTTATGGGTTTGTATATGGTTAATTTAGGTTCGGGAGATGACAAGCCACATTATTAATAGCTTGAGGAAAATTTTTAAGAAATTGAAGTGGTCGTTCCAAATTTGCATATCCAAGATCCTTCATACTCCCTCCGTCCCATTCATAGTGTCTCATTGCTTTTGGGCACGGAGATTAAGGAAACAAAATTGATTAGTGTAAGGTGGTGTGCTCCACATGCTTTTGTGTGTATTTTTTTGCCAAAAAAAGTTATGGGACATTATGAGTGGGACAAACAAAAGAGGAAAGTGAGACATTATGAATGGGACGGAGGGAGTATTTGTTTACTCTACTATCTGTGATGTGTGCCTTATTTAATGTCATGCATAGTGGGAGTAAAATTGTAAAAGCCACTGAACATATCCATTCATCTTTATGCACTTCATTTTGTTCAATAGTTTTACCTTCCGGCAAAGTTCTTGCGTTCAATGAGTATAGCATACTGGTTTACATATTCAAATAGCTTTGATTGGATTAAGAAAATAGGTATTATATGGTTATATAATATATGTTTCGCATATATCATTGTAGTTTTATCTTCAGCAAATTGCTTATTGTGTTTATTGTTTTACAGAGTCTATTTGACTACATTGATATTGGCAGAGCGGTTAAACCTGGCAGCTATAGATTGGTATTAACTTTCGTCACACTCCCCCCCACCCCCCAAAAACGAGAGAATCCTGAATATAAGAATAATGGAAGTTAATGATGTTTGAATGATGTTCAGGTGAGGCCATATCCTCGACGTGCTTTTGGTGATGGGGAGAGTCCCTCGACTCTTGATGAATTGGGTCTAACCAGCAAGCAAGAAGCCTTGTATCTGGAGTTGATATAGTATATACGCTTATTTTGCAAAGCTCCCAAGAATTCAGGCCCATACAAATACCAATTTATCACAACTCATGTAAGTGATCTGAAGATGTGGAGTTCGTTTGTTGCCTTTGGTTGGGTTGGATGATAATACTTTATATTTGCTTCATTGCGGGCATGATTTTACTCAAAAAAACTGAAGTTGACTCAGAAAAAGGTTTCCTAGACTTACACCTTCTACATTGTGTCGTGTAAAATGCGCTCTGGGATTTTTCTCAACTCGAGCTATTTTCTTAAATAGAGATTGTTATTGGCATGTGCGTGTTTGATATTGGTGTTATATGATTGGTTAAGGTGCAAAAACATCCCTCAAAAGTTTAGCAAAAATTACATAAATGAGGCCAATGGTCTAATTGCATCTATAATTTTTTTTTAAGTTGTTTTTTAGCAAGGTTCATATCATGTGTGAATGGGGGGCAGACACCCTCGGACTCATAGGCTTCAAGAAAAATCAAATAAATCACTTTTGTCATGTTTTTTCGCAACTTAATCTAATTGGGAAAAGGTTCAGTTTTTCCCTCAAAGTTTGTTTAAAAAGGCAGTAGCCCTAGTCTATGGTTTTGGGTTAAATAAAGTCTTTATCGTTTGTAATTATAGGTAAATTACCCTCCGCCTAACAGACCATTAATAAATAATATTACGTGGGTTTTTTAGCTTCATTAAAAATGTTTGGGGTTATTTACTCTTTACATAAAAATATGAGAATATTAAATTAAATAAATAAATTTATTATAACTATTGAATTAGAGCATAATAAATTAAGTTCATGTGCTAATACATACAGCATTTTACGTAAAGAAAAAGAAAAAATCTTTTTTGTTTAAAATTGATGAAGTGAGGCCAAACATGTATAAACATATAAAATTACACGCCTACGCATTGTGTTTGTTTTATTACTAATGAAGTTAAAAGATATTGGACACTAACTAGATGGGAACGTTCATATTTAGCTAGATTCAAGTTTAAAATAAAAATCTAATCTAATTGAATTCATGATTTTCTTGATTCTAACCTCCTCATTTTAAAAATAATTCTCATTTGAATCTTTATATATATACACTAAATATTTATCATGAGGATCTTTGGTGAGCATGTTTATTTTGTTTTCTTTGGAAGGAACATGAGAAATTGTTATTGACGTTACTAATTTACAAACTATCCAAAAATCAAAGTTTGATTCGTGAACGATGCTCACAAAATGTGCTCTAAGTGTGAACCATTTCACTTATTAATGTAGATATAGTTGACTAGTTGTACCTGCATTGTTAATTAATTATATCCATATTTACCTTTGATGCAATGCTCCAAAAGTAGCATTAGCCGCTTATGCACGTGTGATCAGATTTTAGTGAATAAAGTTAATATTACACCATTTCTCGAGGAAACATATAGCGTGCAAATTTCTGTGGTTTTCTTTTCTCTTTCAATTTTTTAAAGTAAAACTACCATTTTTCGTAACGGTTCATTGTTAAAGCTCCTATATATAGAAAAATACATATATATTTACTACTTTTGTAGCAAGAATGTTACTATAAGTCTCTATAGAAAATAATTAACATGCCTTGTTTACTTTATTAAATAACTGTATAAGCTTAGTCAGATTGAAAAGTAAATAAATTGCGCAATGTAGAACTTCCCAACATCTCAATTCTCATATAAAACGTACGGCTCGAATCTTATGCTTTTTTAAGGGTGTGTGTGTGTCATATATATCATTGTTCTTTTTAAAATAATCAAAAACAAACTAAATCGATCATGTTATTCAGACAAATACAGTGTAAGTGGGCCACATTGAGCATCCGAGGTGACAAAATTTCGAGGTGTTATTATTGTTATTTTTACAAGTAATTATATTAATACTCCCTCCCTCAGTCCCTTAAAAATGTGCGGAGATAAAAGTGATACAAATTTTAATAAAATTAGTGATAAAGTAAATGCAAGTGAAGAAATAGTTCCATTTTTTGAAAAATTGTGTATATGTGGTTAGAGATTGTTGATTTTTTAGTAAAATGAGTTTCCAAAAATGGAGTCTTATTTTTACCGTGAATTGAAAAAGAGCTACTTTCGTAGTACTCCTTCCGTCCCACGAAACAGTTATGTTTTCCTTTTTAGTTCGTCCCACGAAACTTGTTACGTTTCTCTTTTGGGTTAAAATTTAAAAAGATAAGGAATTTTAAATATCATTATCTTAACTAATTGCACCCCTTATACCCCTCTATTTCACTCCTTATTACTTTTCTACTTTATTACCTACCCACTTACAACACTAACACTAATTCCTTAAATTTCGTGTCAAAAAGAAATATAACATATTTCTTGGAACGGAGGGAGTATATTATTAACAAAATTAAAAGAATTAAAACTAGCCATTCTCATTGTTTTACTGTGACGGTCAATTAAGGCTAAATTAATTGTTTATTTAAGCGAGCAAAAGTTGTGAAATGAGGCTGTTTTAAATTCATTTCACGAGGTGTAGCTCCCAACTCGAGCTATTTCATAAGTTGGGGTTTATCAAATTATGAAAGAACCCAATATAGTGAGATCGCTTATTGTGTTTAATGGTTAAAAATATATATATATATATTAATGTACTAAATAGCTGGAGTCATATGACTTTATTTTTTAGCGCATTCACTATATTGGGAAGTTTATGAAAAGTATAGAGAAAACATACATAACGAAGAAAGTTTTAAAGGAGGTAAATTGAAGAGAGTAGAGAGAAAACAGAATCAAATTTCCTTTCCCGAACACAAAATAAAATGTGGGACCCTCCCATAAGAAGTGATGTATGATTGAGGAGAAAAGTAGGTGAGTCTTTTTTCTTTATCTTTTCTTTTTATATATATATATATATTTTTGAAGAAGTTAATATACTAGATGAAATTTAAAATGAGAAAAATATTGATGTGGAGGTGTGAAAATTTTCAAAACTTTTCCATACATAGTGGATGGCTCTTATAAACATTTCTTATTTTCTGTATCCAAAAGTGTGGTGTCAAATTAAGTGAGATGATGGGAGTATTAATTAAAGCTCATAATTTTTTTTTTAATTTTTTTGAGCTGAAAGCTGATAATTGTTTTTATATCAAATGAATTGGTCACAAAGTCAGCATATTTATTAGTACTTCCTCCATCCACGAAAAACGTTCACAATTATTAATAAAAAGAGTTTTAATAAATTGTATTAAATATAAACTAGTGAAGTAGGGGATTCACAATATATGTGAGGAGGTTTTGTGGATCCATATGCATAAGCATAAATTGAACGTTTTTTGTGTAGAGCCGAAAGTGAGAATAAGTAAACGGTTTTTTTACGAGGAGATTGAAGCTTAAGAATAACATTAAACGAAATTACATAAATCAGAAAAAAGAGAGAAAAAGGAAAAGAAAAGTTGTAGTAACGTTGGGCCATGTGTTGGAGAATGAAGAAACAAAACTGAATTACCCATTTATGAGTTCCCAGAGTTGCTCAAGGGTGGAGACAAGACAGTTAATAATAATAATAATGACACATTTAACCGTGTGATTGTGATATAAATAATCAAAACAAAAAAAGAGAGGGAACAACGATGAAGTTAAACCCAACGGTCAAGTCCCCCCAAAAAAAAGAAGAGGCGCACGTGCGTCCTACGTGGCATCACCTGACTTCCTCCAAAAAAACACATAACTCCCTCTCAAGCTCAACGGTCATATTTCACCGACATCTTAACGGTCACATTTCTCCCCCGTTTCCCACCGTACGATCACTATTTCACTTTTCCCCAAGGTAAAAAAAACTATTGAATTAAAACGATAGATGAATCAGTATATAAAAGCTCAGTTGCATTTGGCTTTATGGCTTTTTGGGTAGTGGGCTGAATTTGTGTGAGAGATGAGATGATGACCGTTTTTGTTTGCTTTCTTCATGCATGCTGCTGAATTTGGGGAGGGGGTTTTTCGATTGGATTGAAATATAGCATGGATGTTTTGAAGGGAAGAGCAAGTGTTGATCATTCATTTTCTGTGTTTTCTTTCAGCTGCAAAATTGACTGGAGATGCGTCTTCTTCTGCACAAAATTCTTGCTTGCTTTGATGGGAAATCGCGTTTCTTGCGAATGATTCGGCTTTGAATGTTGAGGAATCCGATTGTCAATTTTTCTTTTTCTAGGTAGGTGGATTGATTGTCTTCAAATTCTTTGATTCTTTCATTTGGTGGCGTTGCTGTGTTTTCCCTATTTGTTTATCATAATTCTTTCGATTCTTTGCTGCACATAAGCTGAAAAAAAGGAATTCTTTACATATCATAATCATCATCTTGAGCATTCATTCATTCATATAGGACACACGAGAGCATATATAAACACACACACACACACAGGAGAGGATTGATTGTTTCATTTGTTTCGACATCGGATTCCGATTTTTTTCTTTTCTTTCTTTCTTGGTTTTTTCATTTTCTTGAAACTCACACACACTCACTCACTATAGCACAACACATTGTTCTGGTTTCTCTTGATTTCTCCTCATATAATACAATTTTCTTGGCATATATAAGATTGTAAATGTACATTGTCATAGTTTGGGAAGTATAGAATCATAGAGAAACATAGTAAAAACAAAAGAAAAAGGGTGGTGGGTGTATTGGGAGTTTTAGAGAAGGAAGAAGGAAGAGTAGCAAAGGAACAAAAGAAATTGGGGTTTTAGTGTGTGAAGAATGTTGGCTGGGTGTTCTTCTACATTGCTGTCACCAAGGCATAGATTGAGGAGTGAAGCATCCACACAGTTTCAAGCTTGTCACATCCCTGCAATGAGCACACAGAGATTGGATTTGCCTTGTAGCTTCGGGCGCAAGGAGTCGTCGCGCCCTCAGCAGCCCGTTAGGCCCGTCGGGATCTCCGTTGAGAAGCCTATTGATTCAAAGGGCTCTCTGAGGCAGAACATCAAGCTCCCTCCTGTTGCAGCTGAGAGAGATAGGGAGAGAGGAGATGAGTTTTGGGAGAGGAGTAAGAAGAGGTATGCTGCTGCTGAAGATGAAGGGGCTAATTACATGAGCAGGGTAGTTAAGAAGAGGAGAAGGGGCAATGGAAATGGGAAGTCTGTTGAAGAAGGGCAGCATTTGAGTTTAGGCAGTGAGGATTTCTGGTTCCATTCTGCACCACCTCAGCTGCCTTTCTCTCTCTCTTGCTCTGCTGAGGAGACTGAGGAGAGGGTGTGCTTCGACCCGCCGCCTCTCCCCCCGTTGTCGAACATCCCCTGGTTTGATTCTGTTGTCACTGAGGTTACTGATTTAGGGAAGTCTAAGGATGTGCAGAGAGTTGTTGATCCTCAGAGGGAGGCCACTGCCTCGGGATCTTCGAGCACGTCGTCTGGTAGCCATAGCTTGGCTCTGGGGTTGAGTGGCAGCCGTCCGACAGTCGAGCATGAGGCCACTGCTGGCAATGGCTCGTCTTCCCGCAATCCAAGTGAGGTCGTTGCAGCGGGGCACAATGGCAGTAGCCAAAGGGAGCATGAGTGTGTTGAGCTGATCAACTTGGTTGTGGCTTGTGCTGAGCAGATAGGCTCCAAGAACATTGCTGCAATCAGCCATTGCCTCGCTAGGCTAGGCGAGCTTGCCTCGCCACGAGGCTCCCCTCTGCACCGCCTCATCGCCTACTTCACCGAGGCCCTGGCCCTGCGCGTTGCTAGGCTGTGGCCTCATGTGTTCCACATCACCCCGCCCCGTGAGCTTGACCGGGTCGACGATGAGGCGTTGAGGGTTCTGAATCAGGTGAGCCCGATCACGAAGTTCGTGCACTTCACGTCGAACGAGATTCTGCTGAGGGCGTTGGAAGGGAAGGAGAGGGTTCACATCATAGATTTCGACATCAAGCAAGGGCTGCAGTGGCCGAGTCTGTTCCAGAGCTTGGCCTCTAGGGCACGCCCACCGAGCCACGTGAGGATCACGGGGATAGGTGAGTCGAAGCAGGAGCTGATCGAGACGGGGGATAGGCTAGCCGGGTTCGCAGAGGCGTTCAATCTGCCCTTCGAGTTCCACCCGGTGGTGGACAGGCTGGAGGATGTGAGGCTGTGGATGCTACATGTAAAAGAGAAGGAGGCCGTCGTCGTGAACTGCGTTTTCCAGCTGCATAAGATGCTCTACGACGGGAGCGGGGGCGCGTTGAGGGACTTCTTGGGGTTGATAAGAAGCACCAATGCTCAAGTGGTGGTGATGGCAGAGCAGGAGGCAGCACACAATGAGGCCACCTTGGAAGCAAGGCTTCTCAACTCACTCAAGTACTATTCCGCCATCTTCGACTCCGTTGATTCGAGCCTCCCGTTGGACAGCCCCGCGAGGATGAAGGTGGAGGAGATGTTCGGGAGGGAGATAAGGAACATCATAGCGTGCGAGGGGAGGCACCGGTGCGAGAGGCACGAGACGTTCGAGAAGTGGGGGCAGCTGATGGAGCAAGGGGGGTTCCGTTGCGTCGGGGTGAGTGAGAGGGAGGTGCTTCAAGGGGAGATGATGTTGAAGATGTACTCTTCCAATCACCATGATTATAGAGTGCAAGTGCAGCGAGGCGGGGCGGCCTCGTCTCTCGCTCTCAGCTGGTCGGACCAGCCCCTTTACGCGGTCTCAGCATGGGCGCCCCTTCATGTTGCTGGAGGCTCGTCGTCTTCGCCTTGTTGAAAATAGTACCAATCGATTCTTTGTAGCTAGAGATTTCATCATTCTTTCATTCATTTGTTTTGGGGTAGTGAATTAAGATATACAAGATATGTAGTTTCATGTGTTTTCGTTTATATTCTTTGATTCTTTCATTTCATGTATTGTTGCAATTAGTGATGTATTCTTTTGATTCAAGATTATTATAGCAGCTGTGTCATATGTAATATGATTAATTAATGAAGAAGTTCTATTTGAATAAGTTTTATAACCTTGTAATCTCCAAAATGTTTCTTTTTTCGATTTTAAAAGAGATCAATAGTTACCGCCATTCTTTTGAGAGATTATGATTCTTTTTATAAGAAGATGAGGTATTTCTACTT
>JAYJMF010000024.1:3218199-3229551 GCA_036873715.1 Salvia sclarea | reverse complement strand
TGTGATAAACTAAGAAGAATAAAGTAGAGAGAATAACAATGTATTCAAGAGTATACAAGTGTGTGTTACAATGAGGACTAAATGCCTCTATTTATAGGGAAATGCAAGAGTTAGGATTAGGATTTAGACATCATCTAAATAAGGTAGGACAATCATACCATAATCAAAATAAATATTCTATAACAACAATTATTAGTTCGTCGAAATATTTGAATGAATATATTTAATAATCAAACTAAATTCCATGACCATCCATTTCAATTGTTCACATGCTCTACTTTCTAAATAGTATAGTAAATATCTTTATGTATTAATATATATGATATATAAGTTGTGGGACAGTCACTGATTATTACACTAAAATGAGAAATCATTGAATTATAAAGCTCTTGATTACTACATATATAAGACATTTTAATATGAAATTACTAAATAACATTTTGAGTCCAAACACAATTTCGAAGATGTTTTTAAGCTTATCCGCACAAGTGGTAAAGTAATGGACAAACGACGTCAAATCTTTAGATTATGTTGTCAATGTTATAATCATAAATCATTATTATGTTGTCAATGAGTAAACTAGTCTTGGAATTTTGTGGAAATATCAGTCCATCAACACTATCATTGTATGCATGTCTCATATTAGACTCCGGAAAATTGGTATGTTATCTTTTTCGTTTTTGGTGTTCTACTAAGTGTTTTAACTATGATTTTCTTTTAGATTTTTTCTTCAAAATAATATTTTTTTTATTTTAAATTTATGTTTATAAGGATTAGTCAATCCAATTAGGATGTACAATGATTTTTTATATTTATTATGTAATTCCTTAATTAATAATTGATGTTAAATTACATCAATCTATAATTAGTATATATATATATAGAAAATATATAAAAATAGTCATTCTAAAATAATAAAGATAAAAATTGGCATGTTAATATAAAAAGATAAAAAATAGTTTTCTATTTCACGAATTTGCACATGCGAATTCGTGAAATGATGTTTTTACACTCCATTTCATGAGTTGCACATGCAAATTCGTGAAATGAGAGGCTATTTTTTATCTTTTCATGTTTACGGGCCAAAATTTATTTTTGCTATCTTAAAATAATTATTTTAATAGTTACTATAATATATATATATATATAGGGATAGATTCAGGTAGGAAAGGTAAATTTCCTAGGAAATAGGAATGAATCTGGGACTTTTATGGCTTAGATCATTGGTGGAGATTTACACTCAGTTGTCCTAAGTGTTTGTGTTGTGTGTGCTACACAAAGATTGTGCTAGGTGTTTGTGATGTTTGTGCTAGATATTTGTGTTGTGTGTGCTAGAGAATTGTGCTAAATGAAAATTCCGCACCATAACCCAACCCTATATATATATTAGTAATACATGTTAATTATAGTCTATTATATGATACTTTTATATTCTTATAACAACTTTTTAAAAAATTATGTAATTGATAATGAGATATGGTGAAATTTTGAGTATACAAAAAATAATCTGAACAATATCAGAACGAAAAAAAATGTACATTGCGGGAAACAAAAAAGTGGGGAAGGATGAGGTTATCTAGTTTTATGGATATTGAAATATATTTGAATCAACCATAAAACTCATCGTTAGTTAATTTCAGCAATTGTATTTGTCTTCTTTTATATTCAGTATTACATAAAAGATTCCATTCAAATGATGTAATTTTACATCTGCCGGCTTATATCTTGATTACTTATCTTTTACTTAACTAACAACCGGTTTTTTGGGATACATTCAATTAATTTAGGTAGTAGTGTGAAGACCATCTCTATTAGTAATAGTCTAGGGCTAAACTCCATACTCTCCCTCTCCTCGATTTAAAAATACAATAAAAAATAATTAAAAATTAATTCCCTCGTGACTCATAATATTTATATTATTATAATATAATATTTTTATATAAAAAAGTATTACTTGTAACTACCCAACTCCTTTTAATAGAACCCCACCCTCTCTCTCGTTAACTTTTGCAGTCTAATTATTGTGTAGAGCCATTCTAAAGAAAATGTGCATATATTTATAAACTGATAAATTTTACCAACTTCATAAATTAAACTAAAATAATTTTTTTGATTTTTATTAACCGATAAGTTTTATTAAATTCAACGAATGAATTATAATTTATAATATCTTTAAAGTTAAATCAAAATTTTGAAATTGATTCAAATTGATTTCAATCAATTTGATGTGGTGACAATTTTGTAAATAAGTGGAAATTGATGTGGTGCCAATTTTGTAATTAAATGAAATTTGAGAGTCAAATTTGTAAATTTATAGGCGGTGACAATTTTGTAAATACATAGAAAATGATCGAACACACATTCAAATAAATAAAAATCGACAAATTAATTCAGAAAACTACACCACTACACGTTAAAATAAATAAATGAATAAATACACCATTAACAAAACAAATAAAAAAACTTAGTCCACTAAACCACTACACACACATTAAAAAAAAATAAAAAGAAATTACAAATTAAAACAAAACTAACCACATTGTCACGTTTCCCATGATTTTCCAACACTAACATAATAAATATTTTGAGCAATAATTATTTATAATTTTTATGTTATCATATTTAGATATTTGAGCAATAATTATTGTACGTCACATATTTAGATATTTGAGCAATAATTATTTATAATTTTTATTTAATCATAATTATTATCATGCATAGCACGATAGGCAAATCTCTAGTTAAATCATTAAAGCTATTTAATAAAACTAAAACCATCCCAAATAATCGCTGCATAAAAACACAATTGAAAACCCCTAGAAAATTTTGGACCATGAGAATGTAATTTTGATTACTAATTCAATCCATGAACTATCAAATTCAAATGAATCAAACCAAATAAAATATAAAATTATGATGTATTTGCAACTTATTCAATAACTTGCTATATAGCAGATATTAAAAGCGAGACCCTTAGGTGTGGGGACTGCAACTTATTCAATAACTTGCTATATAGCAGATAATAAACTGAAAATGATTGTAATTCAATTGTGAAACTATAGAATAACCTTAATTTCTAACAAGTACATGATTTAATGGCATTTCTATCTTTCTTCTGGTTCTGTTTGTTTTATTAAGGAAAAAATTATCATAAGATTCAAATGTACAATATATAAAAATCAAAATTGTAAGTTTGATTTTCAAATCATTACATAGTTAAGTTTTGAGCCTCCCAACCGCACAGTAATTAACTTCAAAAAGTTATGGCAATTAAAGGATGAGAAGTATGAAGAACATATATATACGGCCAACAACAAATCAATAAAAACATGATGAGATCGCATGTCCCATAAATTTTTAACGTCCCATCATTGATTTCATTATTCATTTTATATAGAATTATCATAAAAAATAAAAATATTATTGCATTGATATTTATCACTTAAATTGAAAGTGAGAACACAAATTGGATTAAGAGATCTAACGAATCCAATACATTCTCTTGGCTTTTTTCATAAGGTGATTTCAGGGATTACGTAAAAGGCCAAGGGCCACAACACAATGCTCTGAATTTTAAGCAACTTATTGAGATATTTTGATAAGTTATTAATTACTTAGGTCCAAAAATATTAAATTGAAATAATAAAAAGAAAAATTGTTGCTATCGTTTTCAAGCACCTGCTGTCTGCTAGCCCCATTTTTCTTACCATCCAATGTATGTTCATGTCATTCCCCAAACTTATATTGTTGATTTCTAAGTTGAAAAAGACTGCTCCAAGCTTAGATTTTTTTTGCTCTTTCCTACCCCTTTTCAATCTTCTCTTTTCTTTTTTAAAAATCTATATAGGTAAAATTTGTACAAATATTAATGATATAATGTACTCCTCCGTCCACCAAATATATGTCTAAATTTTTTTTTTTTTTTGAATGTCCACAAAAAATATGATCTTTCCATTTATAGTAGATCCACACAATTCTTAATATCTATCATATATTTAAAATTATTTTTTCTTCACTCACACACTACCCTCTTTTCTATTAAAACCCGTGCCATCCAAAATAGGCATATTTTTTGTGGAGGGAGGGAGTATTATATATAACATCACATCCAATAGTTACTAAAAAAGTTGATATTTCGTTGATGATGAAGTATGATTCATTTGATAAGACACTTTTCATCTAATTAGTAAGTTGAGATTCATATAATTTTTTTTTATAAATAAATAAATTTAATATAGAACATTTAAAGGTAGCATAAAAAATTACTATAATCTAAAGTGGTTAATGCGTGCGTTTGACATCCCTTTCTTTTGTAAAACTAATTAAGAGAACTCAAAACGAATCTCATTTCCTCACACAAATCCAACTCAAAGAGAATACCTAAAATCCTCTGTTCAATTTTCAGCAAAAGCGTCAAATAGATACCAACACAATATTTAAATAAACTAGTAAAAGAATACTTGTTGAAAAGAAGGCCACACATGCAACAATTATTTCCATAAATAATTCCTTCCAGATCCTATGATACATACTAGGACTTTCTTAGTCAATTCGTCGCTTCATATGATTTACCTTTTTATAGATTATTACTTTTTGAAGATGGAATGAAATTTTTGTTTATAGATTATTATTATACACGAAATAAGATTAACTCAAAACTACACCCATGGTGATGCTTTCTATTTTTCTTTCTTGTAAGAATATTTCTCTAAAGATTACTCCGTTTTGGAATATAAATATATTGGGATTCGGATGTGACGATCGATGTTACCGTCACACTCAAGAGAACATAGAAGACAAACGTGCAGATAACAGATACAAAAACGTGCAACATAAATCTAAAGCACACATAATTTAACGTGGTTCGGTAATGCCTACGTCCACAGGAGAAAACGGTTGAGACAATTCACTAAACACCGGCAACAACAATTACAAGATTGGGCAAGAACTCTCTCTAATCCCAAGAAACAAGCTATTCTCTTTCTCTCCCTCTCTCCCACGGTCCCCTCGACTCCCGACGACCGCTCCGTTGCGCCTACAAGATCGGGCAATAACTAAATCTCTCTAATCCCAAGAAATAAGTTGTTCTCGCCTCCCACTCTATGGGTTTTCTCTCGTCTCCCGACGAGCCCTCGTCTATCCCGACGAACCCTCATATCTCGCCTCTCATCGCTCTCTGCTCCTCAAAAGGTTTACACTGCTTCTCAAGTTCCTCTCTATTAGGAACACATATTTATAGATCTAACCAAAATCCTAATCCTATAAGGATTCTATATCTTTATAGATTAACATGGTAAGAAGATAAACATGGAAACAAATCAATCAATCATATACCTCCTAATCTCCAGATTCTGGGTTGTTGATCAAAGCCCACGAATCAACCAAAGACTAGAATAATCGACATTGATGCTGCCCCAGCAACCAGCTCAACACCTGATGTTTTCCCAGCAACCAGTTCAACAGCTTCAACTGCAACTTGCCCTGCTGTCCCAATAGCATCCTCAACTTGCCCAGCTATCTCTCAGACAAGATATTCATGAAGTCTCACATTTCACAATCTTCACCTACTGAACATTGGATATCTGACTGAGTGTTGTTCCAACAACTAACCCAACAACAACTTCAGCAATATGCTAAGTTGTCCTTCAGACATTGCTACAAACACTCCAGTCCCCCATCAAGGTATTCATGAGGTCACACCTGATAAGTGTCTATTTTCTTATGTTTTGCATCCCTTGTTCTACATCATTTATCCTTGTTTTAGTAGTATATATCTTGTTTTCGTATTGTTTTATGTTTTAGTCGAGCTATGCTACGCTTGGGTTATTTTCGGTATTTTGTAGGTTTATTGGCATGAAAACGAGCACCCAAAGACGAGAGTGAAGACTCAAGGCATCAAGGGTGTGACATGAAGCGAAGAAGGAGTCGTCGGGGCCAAAAAGAGGCGTCTGTCGGTCAGCCTGTTGACTGACAGGTGATCGAGTGAATAGCCGAGTGCAGCAACCGACATGACCTTCCTGTCGGTCCACCTGTCGACCGACAGGCAGCCGGCGATGGAGTCCTAAAATCGGTCAAATTACTTTTTTCGACTTCGATTCAATTTTCTTCTTCAACAAGGATGTATGCACGAATTTGGCTCTATAAATAGGCCTTTTTTCAGCACTTGTAATCATATATAATATATATGTCAATTCTCCTCAAATTTTCTAAGTGTAATTTACTAACTATTGCATAATATCTCTGATTTTACAATGTAGAATTTGATAGGGGCTCCGAATATTCGTGGACACACATGAGATAAGAAGAAAAAGAGAAGTAGGTTCGAGAAGAGTGTACAAAGTGAGTCAGATATATATGTGTACTATGACAGTTGTATTGAAAGTTAAGGCCATCAATTATTTAGGTTGGTGTTGAGCTGTATTCCATTGTCGTTTTTCTGATTAAAACAAACATTTAAATATATATAATAAATATGCCACTCTACATGTTTGGCAATTTTAGGTAACCTTCATTTATATCTCTTCTTATGCATCTAAATTATCAAAATAACATGGCTTATTATTAAATTATAGTTCTAACTCTAATATAATGGTGATTATTTAGTCTGAATATATAAACATTATACATTTATCACCATCATTTATTTAATAGTCCGAGTCATTACTTTGGTCGGTAAAACTACTCCCTCCGTCCCACCGAACGTGAGGCGTTTATTTTGGGCATGAAAATTAAGGATTATTGAAAAATAGTGTAAAGTGATATAAAGTGTTATATATATTATTTAAAGTTTTATGTGTGTGCAATAAGGGTTTCCTGAAAAGGAAATGCCTCACGGCGATAGGATTAGAAATCAATTTCCGATGATACACACTAACTTTAGTTGATCGAAAATTTTGTCTCGAACTATTAAATAAACAACGGAGATAAGTACATCTTATATTTTTAATTTTGGGGGATTGAAAAGTCGCCATGAGATTAAAGTTCCTATTTTAATTTAACTAACAATACCCCTAAACAATAATTGTTTTTCATTTTCACCATAAAGTAGAGTGCATTTCATTTTTTTTTTTTAACTATTTCCATTAGTTATTTTAGGTCATTAATAGATTTATTGGTTATATAACGAATTAATATTTTATTTATTTGTCTATATTCTACTATTATATATATATATATATATGTTAGTACTACAGATAAATAATTCATTCTATATATGATTTTGCATGCATTAATTAAAAATTTAATTATAGATATGTTGTTTGTTGCATATATGTCGACGATGCCAAACAAACCTACGTACAGTCGGTTCAAATTATTGTTTACGTACGCCTATAAAGGGATGTAGAGTCCATACACATCTCAAGTTATGGTTCATGGTTCGAGTTCGAAGATTCATGATGATTGATGGTTTAATATTAATGTGTTTTTTTAGATTTTTTTTAATATTATTCGTTAATGAAACGAGTCATTAATTTGTGAGCTATCTGAAATTATAGAATTATTAATTATATATAATATTGTTTTTATATTTATAATAGTGAGATATAATATACACTAATTATATAACTAGTTTTATTTGTTGTAAGAAACTACTAATAAATACACTATATCTATAATATAAAAGAAGAGTTTTAAATTTCTCTCTCTTCCAACGACTTCAAATTCTATTTATTCTATCAATTCCACTATTTCTTTCTCTTCCAAGAACTTTAAATTAGTTTGATGGTCGCCGCGCATCGTGCTGGTATGCATACTAATTATTATGAAAAGATAACTTTTTTTTTTAAATAATATTTTAAATACAAAGCTAAACTAGGAAAGACCATCTGAACTCGATTAAGTTTGAATAAGCTCACGAGCCTTGGTGTATTAGTAAATAAAGGTCAAGGTTCAGCTTGACTATATATATATATATGAACTAAGCTTAAACACAACAATACTCAACTTGGCTTACTTCAATTACAAATAGTCCCTAAATATTAGAAGACTAACAATAATGTGAACAACGAGTCCAACGTTCATATTAAAAAGTACGAGTATGAATCATATTATAAATTGCTTTCGTACATTAGTAAAAATTTCAAATAATTATGCCACTGACCAAATTGCTTTTGTACATTAGTAAAAATTTCAAATAATTCTGCCACTGACCAAACTTGTAGATTGAAACAAGAAGCCATTTGAACTATATTTCGTTGTCGTGCAAGGATACTACGATAATTATAAAGATGAATAATACACATTCATACGTTTAAGAATATTGTTAGGTATATGATGCGGCTCTTAGAAAAGATATGTGAAGGTATACCATGATGCATGTTCTCTTCTTTCTCTTGATTATAGATATATAAAATATAAAGCAAAAATATCTCAATGTGAAAAGTAATGAATTTTTTTAGAAATTGTTACATTACCCAAGTAAAACGTATTCTATTAGTCTTTGAAGTTACCAATATATATTGATTTCAAGGTACGTTCGCTCGGTGACGTAGAATATATTGATGTATAATAATAAAAAGAAAAATACTAATTCATAAAACAGTTCTTGTTCAGTTATTCTGCAATATTAGGTTCGGTTTTTGATTCAACTAATCAATGTCGTCGGTGCAATAATTTAATTCCTATTATCAATTTTTTTTTTCTTTCCCACTCTCATTTACCACAAAAAATCATTCTGAGTTTCAAAAGAATGAGACATGTTATCAGTGTCCCACATGTCCTTATCAAAAAGAAAAATGCATGCCCCAAATACAATGTCACTGTATAAAAGAGATGATAAGCTGTCATGTTGAGAACTTATCAAACTTTTATATAATTGCAGCATCTTTCAATTTTCTAACTTAATCAAATTCTTGCTTAATTGATCCATGCATGTGCGACTTCATGTCTTACTTAGCTAACAACTATTTGACATTAATTAATTAACAAGTAGTGCATCATCATTGCACATAGTACATGAATAATTTGTAATTTAATTAGATTATTCATAGTATATAGTATAATAAAGTGGAGAGACAGTACCGTGCGGCCGAACCCCACTCCTTTGTCAGTTATTTATTATTTACTTAGTTTTAATTAATTAATGAAATTAAATTATTACTACAATTTAATAGAGATTGATAAGTTTTATGCCTAATTAAAATGAAACTGTTTAATAAATCAATAACTGGGAATACATAAACGAAATTGTATCTTTCTTTTCTATTCATTTAGAAATTAACCCTATTTGCTAGTAGGGATGACAATGGGTCGGGTACCCATCCATTAAGCATTTCCCAAATCCAAATCCGTCTAAAATTTTCAAACCCAAACCCGTCACGGATATTAACTTTAAAACCCATACTCGACCCGAACCCATTGGGTAATACCTGCTAATTACCCACCCAAACCCGTTTAGATTTATAAAATAATTAAATATGAACTGTCAAGATATTTATACACAGTGATCAATTAATAAAAATTATAACACTATAAAATAAACATGATAATAATAATAACAAGATGAATTAACGTACATTACCTATAATTTGTAAGCATAAACAAATTCAAAATAACAAACAAGAAACCAAAAAAATATGTAAATTTTACCAAAAGCTTTTTATTCGAAGGAAAAAAGTTAGAAGAATTCAAACTAACTCAATAACAAATCGGACCTAGTAAGAAGAGAAAAGTTATCTGCAACGTATCTTTACAAAAAGAAATAAGATGAGTGAGTAAAGAAGATGAAAGAATTAAGATTGTTTAGAGTTTTGGATAAATTAATTATCATATGAGAAAAAGTATAATTAAATTATAAATTGAGACTTGACGTTATATAATGGAGAGCAAATGCAATGTAATGTACTATTATGTATATAAAAAGTGAACATATATATAAAATCTATATTATATATAAATGGGTTCGGATAGCGGGTACCCTTAGCTAATTTTCCAAACCCGACCCAAACCCGTCACGGGTATTAGTCTCCAAACTCATACCCGCCCCAAACCCATTTTACACTTCCCTAAACCCGACCCAACATGGTTTGGTAAGTGTGGGTACCCTCGAAAACCCGACCTGTTGCCATCCCTATCTGCTAGTAGTGGATATGCATAAAAATTAAAAGAATCTCAATTTAAAAGTGTTGGTGTGGACTTGCGCTGAATTATTCAACCATTATTAGAAATTGTCATTATTTTAGAAAATCTAATGACTCTTTTGAAATAAACGAAGTACGAATAATTTTGTGGAATTTGTAGATGTTTAAGGTGGGTGGCGCTCCTTAGTGATCATCCTATAAAAAATTAATCTTTTACAAAATTGACAAATTAGAGCTCAATTCCCTTCGTTCATCACCATTTCTTTCTAAATATGAGACATTTAAATACATTGTTAAACGGTGCTAACGCTTTCAATAATTCACTACCATTGTTCCATGTCGACAATAGAAGTTAAAGAGAAAAATAAATGTTATTCATTTTGTCCCGTACCGGTGTCATACTAGTGTTTATGAATAATGTTTTCTAGAGTCATGTTAAATCAATAACAAAACTTTTAATATAATTAGTTATAGTTAAATAAAGGTTTTAGTCAATAAAAACTTCACTGTTAGGGTAATCAAGAATGTTTGCAACATATGCGGCAGAAGTTTGTCCACATAGGAGACCAACTCTTTATAAGGAAATAGTGAATTTAAGAACTACAAATAAATATGTGTAGTTTAATTCATATCAATTTGTTTAAAATCTTTAGTATTATATTATTTATAGAATTATATTATTCGTTTTGATATATTCAATTAATTTTAAAATTTCATAATACGAGTATTTAATTGTTCCATACTGCAATTAGAGGATTTGATGGAGTGTAGGAAATCTGTTTCGAGCAATCTGGACTCTTGGGTGTGGGAGGCGGAGAAAAATGGTTTATACTCGGGAAAGAGCGGATATTGTTTGGTTTTGATTTGTTCACTTTTTCCCTGTTGATTTTACGTGTTTCTTTCTTATTTTGGTTCCTAAGTTGTTGTTATATGGTATATTTGATGTGTTTTTCTCTTTTTCTAGAAATGATCGTAGCATGGTCGAGAAATCACATCGGGGGTACATTTGGAGGCTTTAGCGAGAAGAAATGAGGAAGAATCGCCAAAAGCCATCGTTGGATTGCACGTGAAAGAGGTGTAGCATCGGAACGCAATCCTCATCTTGTCGAGATGAAAGTTGCGTAGTATACTCGAAAATGGACAGCAACCAAATGCAGCGCTCATCTCGGCGAGATGAGCGTTAGGCGCCTGTTTGGTCTCATTTTGTGAGAGTTTTCAATGTGCTTGATGGTGTTATGTGTTTGTGTTCGTCGCTCTTTTTGTGCTATTTGAT
>JAYJMF010000024.1:3178234-3190739 GCA_036873715.1 Salvia sclarea | reverse complement strand
CCCCCCCCCCCCCCCCACTTTGGGAGAGATGGTGAATAGTATTTCTTGCTAATGGAAGCTAATGTGGTGTTGATGAGATTAGATATTTATTTGACTTTTGTTTCCTCTTCTTTCCCCATTCACACTACTTTTGACTTTCTTTCTTTCTACTAACTTAGCCATCAAGTTTCAACAACTAATTGGGCCTAGTATCATCTATTGGTGTTAGACTCAACTTATTATGGACCTCATGTCCCTCATCCGGAATATATATATTCCCGAAAATAAAATAAATAAATAAATAAATAAAATAATTAAAATAAAATAAAATAAAATAAAATAAAATAAAATAAAATAAAATAAAATAGAGAAATTGTTAGTAAGTTGGAATGATTCATATACTTATATTCCCAAAATAAATATTGGGATAAAATAATAATTTAATATAAAATTTACACTTAGCCAAACCAACTTTAAAATTCTTAAATAATTCTTTGAGTTAAGATTTTTTTCTCTTATCTTACTGAGGATATATTGTTCCTAGGCAATTACGTAATTAATCTTTAATTACCACATAATTAATGCATAACTGTTACGGGAATACGGGGTATTACAGTTCTATAGGTAGTTTTGTGCACCTTGAAGTTAACAAGGCTGTACATTATAGTGTGTAACTTTTCATACCTATAGTTAGTTTTCGCCATACGGCACTGTGCAGGTTATATTAATATAATCTGTACAAAAACCATTTCGTGTATCTTTCTTTTTTATTCAGTCGTTTATTCCGCTGCAAAAGTACTCTGTGTGCCTGGTGTTGTTGTCCCAACACCAGACACAACATCCATCTCAGTGGAAGCAACTCTTTCGATAATTATTATTGATATTGATGTAAACTCTCATATATGAGAACTAGTTTTAAAATTTACAAAATATAGAGAATACACCTACACAAATTAGAGTCAAAAGCATGTTAGTGAACGTTTCAAACAAACGAAATATGAAATATAGCCAGTGAAGGTGTGGTAGGGCATGCAGAAATCTGTGTTTTTTGGCCAACACCTTATGTTTAGCAATAGGAAAGATTTTCAAGAATCCAAAAAAGATAATAGAGATTCTTGATTTTGTGATACCGCTGATAAATTGGAGTATATATACCTCTCCATTTGCAAAGACTACAGAAAGCCAACAAAATCTATTTCTTCTAACTCTTGAAATAATTGGGATATCTCCATCTAAAAATCAAGTCTTGGGAGACGGATATACTAAGTAGAAGATGACTTCTTTTGTATTGATACCAGAATGTCAAGCCTCCCACAAAACATAGAAATGGAAACCCCATAAAGTTATAGAAGTAACTTACCTTCACTAATCTTATTGTGAATCATACTCAATACTATTTCTAAACTAGATTTGGAAATATGAACATAGATTTTTTTTATTGTTTCCAATTCTCATATGTACATAGAGAGTATAGAAGCATGGCATTTCGTGCCTTGTATCCAACCAATCGACCCATTTCCCCTTCATCAGGACGTTCCACTTTTATATCCAACATAAATTACACCTTCAATCTCACTTGAATTAATGTCACGTGAATACACACCTACAGAGATAAGCGGTGAACCACATAATCCTTATACACATACACTAGCACCAACCGATTATTTTTACCTTTATTTATTTAAATCTATAAGTCATAGAAATGTCAACAGAGGGGTCGACACTAAATCAAAACTGTAGTATAAGTATTTGATTTAATTGTAACAAAAGGTCAGTGTACCGTTGATTATCTATAGTGACATTCTGTTTGAAGTGCCAAAAATTAAATGTAGTAATAGGCCATTTTTCTAGTAGTAATTATGTCTTTCCCTTGTGTACTTATATTATGCATTTTAATTATATAGTTACGTACCTAATTATGTACTTTTATTGTCAAGAGAAAAAGAAAAGTCTTAAACCGCTGGTTCACGGTTCAAAATATTAGGAACCGGAACAGCGAACCGCTGTTTCCCATTCGGCCGGTCTATATGAGGTGTAAAAAGAGTGACCAACAATTTAAGCTAATCTCTCTTAGAAAAAAACACAATTTAAGCTAATCTCTTCCTTCTATTTAAGTATTGTTCTTACACCACATTTACTGCATGATTCTTGAGCATCTCTCTCCACAAACAAACAATCATCTAAAAATGTGCAAACGACAGAATTAGATAACATCATACGATGAGGCACAAAATTATTACAGAGAAGAGTTATTTTCACAAAATGAAGGTTTCACAGAAGTGAATCTGTTAGCAGGTTTCAACCTCTGAAGCCACAAATCTACATGCATACATATACATATGTATTTGAGATTCAACCCTAAGATTTGCACCACAGCTGATCTATGATTATAACTAATCCATTAGCCAGCAGAGCTTGCTTCCAAATTGCCATGGTGAGCTCTGCTTCAAAATACATCTACATATCATATTTTGACAGACTTGAGTTCTCAGCCCAAGACGTCGTCGTTTTGATCATATCTACCTCTTCCGCTTTGACTTGAGGGACGTAGCCGACTGCGAGTTGCTATGCCAGTTTCGCTTCCTTTGGTTGATGAACCAATTGTTTATCTGCTTCAGCTGCAAACCCGTCTTCTCGACTAGCTTTGCCTTGTCATCCTCCTGCGTTTAAACAGGAACGTTTTATTTGAGCTAACTTGTTTGATTCATAGTCTATTAGAAAGGTATTGGAGAAGTCCTGATAATGAGTTTATGAATACTCAATCGTGTATATTATCAATCATGAAAAGTAAACGCCCCGTAAGAGACTCACAGTCGGATAAGGCCACTTGGAGTGTTGCTGCCACCAATTTTTGAGCACAGTGGTTGTGTCACCTGGCAACTTTCCTGCCCTTCTCTTCCTTAGTATTTCCTCTCTCACGTCTTCAATTCTTGATTTGAATCCCTGCAAAAGAACTCCTTGAGATCATGCTACAAACACGATTTTGGGTTCGTTTTCAAATGATATTCATCCAGACTCCAAGCATAAGAAGAGCAAGACTTTTACCTGTTTTAGTTCAATTTTGAGTTCTTGCCTCACTCTCTCCATCAAAGATCTCTCCGACTCTGTGGGAAGCAACGGCCCAAATCCCATAAGGTCATGCCCATCCCCTCCAGATTGATCTAAAGAGAAATCCATCTGCAACTCATCCTCATCATCTGACATAGTTGCACCAGTTCCTTCTCCAAGTGCTGCCCCTGTTCATATTCAAACAACAATGGTCTTAACATATTAATCCATACATATAATATCAGTTTCTGCTATTATAAAGTAACATCAAACCAAAAGCAAACAGATTTTCATCTAATGTCTTAGGCCTCCATGGATATCCATATTTGGAAAGGAAATACAGAATTACAACAAGAATCTTCAGCAGACATGGAGCATGCATGATATATTGAGTTCCAATTTTCATGAAAAAGCAAGGGTGCAATATCTAACTGTAACTGACCCAAAACAGATGATCAATAGTTCATTAGTGGATTAAATATACACTTCGTTTACTATTAGACCTCAAGTGCAAAATAATATAGATATACAAAGTGGAAAGCATGAACAGTCTTTCAAGACGACGTATTACTATTTGGATCTTGATCCCAAGTTACACGCCCCAAATAGAAGAGGCACATTACAAGATTTACTTTCATGGATTGCTTATAATTCTAACTTGTTCGACCGTTTTATCTTTCAAACATTTTATCCTATATTTTATCAATCTATCATATCACTTCAAGTAAACACCGCCAGAGAGTTCTATCCTCGTCCTAACATTAGAAAACACATGATCATGCAGAAGTATTGAAGGATCAATTATTTCTAAAACTTGAGTGTTTTGTCTTTTCTATTGATCAGAAGGCAATTGTATGAAGTGTGTCTAGTTTATGCTCAATTGTAACAGAATAGTAGATGTTCATTAAACATGAAAAAGCATATGGAAGCTAATATCTTTGTCTTATATCAATTTGAATGAACTTCCTAAAACAAGAAAAAATCTAGTATGAAATGGAAAACCTGCAAGCAGTTATAAAACTGATGTAGTGGAAACCTTCTCCCTTCGTGAAATGGAAGTGTTAGACTAGAATGTCCATCTATAAAATTTTATAAATTTAATTCTATGTTGGGAAATATTTTAACAGTTGTTGAAAAACATTGTTGAATCTTGTCCCTTGTATGCACTTTTTCAGTGTCTTCCTTCCTTTGTCTAAAACACCAAAAAATCACACGATAAATAATTCTCTAATTAAAATACATCAGAATGTGGTTAAAAGCATTGAGGATTTATTTCTCATAAGTAGTTATAAATGAAAAGCATTAAACTCTATTAAACACAAGTAGCTAAGAAGTAGTTCGTATATGTAACCATCATATGACAGCACAGGAAGGAGTTGGTATAAAAACATCTGTATCTAATGATTAAAAGACTGAAAAACTTAAAAGTTTTGCTAAAGACTAAAAGAATGTTTTTGTGGGTTAATATGGACAATGTGATCAAAGTGTTAATGTACTTGTACTCTCCTTTGTACTTCAACAGAAACAAGTTCCTAAAATTTGCTTTCTATTATTTTGGATATTTTCATGTGTTATTTTTTCTCATCTCCACAATTTTAATGGGCGAAAATTAAAATAACTCGATTTGTTAAGTGAACTCGATTTATATATGGGCAATACTGACTTTTATAGCATGTAAAAAATTTGCACATGTAAGTGAATAGACAAAAAGGTCATTGAACTTCTACGCAAATCTATCAATCTATCATATCCAAGCTTTTTTTATTGACTTAATATGAATATTTTCTCATATTTTTATAGAAGTAATTTGTTTTTACACACACCATCATAAATGGTCATTTTTATGTATTAACACTAATTATATTTGGATTACACCACGCTAATGCACCTAAAGATTCACCTTACAAAGTCAAATACCCATAAATACAGTGAACCAGATCAAAGCCATTATTACAAGTAAAATACTTTTCAAATTTTCTAAGATGTTATTTCATTCTACTAATGCTTACCAAAGAGGCATGTAAAATGGTAATATGTGTATAAATTGTTACAAAAGTTAGATGAGATGAATCACGATTTACGAATACGGGACCAATTTGTTTACATCAATTGGTCAAATGTATTACGTATTATGTACCTCCTTTAATTCCCCCATTAACATCAACTTCCCAAAAAAACAAAATCTTACTTCACAAATACTACCGAATACATGAAGACTCAGAGAAAAATAAACATGAACTCCCTCCAATTTAAATTATAAATCTTCTTAAACTTTAACACATATTTTAATAAATAAAAAAACCTCAAAATTAACCTCAATTAATAGACCATTAATTGGCCTTTAGTCATATAATCGTGAGTGTTAGGGGCAAAACCAGTTCATCTTTTTCAAGAGGGTAATAATTGCACGAGTTAAATAGAAGGGCAATAATGGATTAACAAAACAAAACGATACTTAAATTGAAAAAAGTTAATAACTCCAAAACGACATTTAATATGAAATGGATGGATTATAAGAGTAAGTTTAAACTTCAAGCTTAGGAGTATTTACTTTGGATGATATTTTGGTAGATAAAAAAATAATGTAGACTAATCCATCACACACTTTGATTGATTGGACAATCACGAGCTTGTTCAATAATCATGTATACTTCAAAGTTTCAAATGTCCATTCATGATATATCAGTCAAGAGTAAATGCTGTGGTAACAAAATAAATAATCTGCATTTAATAGGGTTGTGCCTGAAGGGAAGTTGTGTTGTAGCCTCGGTAGTTAGGATTTAAAATCAAAGCTTGGCAGAAATAGTCATAGTTGCAACAATAGGAAGCAATATAAAGATAAATTCAAATGCATGCATCCTAATCGGTTGTTAGCTGGTGGGAATTAAATATAGAGTTGTTAATTATTTGTTAGATGGTTGTCAATTTGTTGTGAAAATCCTTCATATCACTCAAACCCCACCTAAAACTCCTCTCCTAACTAAATAAACTACTCTCTTGATAGAGAGCACTCCACCCACCTCTTGTTGTACGGTCACACTATCTTACAAAATACCCCAAATCACTTTCTTATCCTCCTACCAATATTTTCCATTCTTAAAATTTATTATCAATAGATCAAATTACAGTATTTCCACCACAAGTGGGAATATATATATAGATGATATTACGTATGCATAAATATCATTTTTTAGTTATACTTGATTAAAAAACTATAACATGAGATTTTCTATTGCTCATTTGTGTGACAGCCATCTTTATGGAGTTAGAATTGTCACATATATCAGGTTATAATGCAGTACAGGATTCAGATTCTTAATTAAAAAAAATACCCCAAATCACTTTCTTATCTTCTTCCTACCAAAACAATCAAGCCATCCATAAAATTTATATCATGTCAAGAAATTATAACTAAATTCCAGCACAAGTGGGAATATATATATATGGATTATAATACATATGCATAAAAGATAAAATATCTTTATTTTGTTATACTCAACGGAAAAACTAATTTAAATGGATTGAGTCTTGTCTTTATCTAGGGTTAAAAAACTTATATTAAAGCGCCACAAGTTTTTGAAATAATTCTTTGGATGATCAATAACAATAACAATTAATAGAATGTGTAAGTTTCTTATACTACACTCATCTCTAACCCTATAATAATTGAGATAAAATATACGATGATAGTGTTGATAAGACTTTTGGACAGATTTGATGAACTCCCCATATATATATATATATATATATATATATATATAAATAAAGAGAGAAAGAGAGAGGGGGTTAAGTTGATTGATACCAGTGAGAGATTGTAAATTCTGTTCGATTTCACGGCAGGCCATCACAGCTTCAACAGCATGAACTCTGACATGTTGCTGCAGCTGCTCTCTAAATGAGCACAGAACTAACAAGTACTGTGCCTGTTTTACACCCACAACAAAACAAAACAAAACAAAAACAATCAAAATTCAAACAAGAATCACAAATGAATCACTCAAAACAAAAGAAGCCCACTAAAACCCCAAAGAAACCCATGATGGAAAACCAAAGGAAATCAAAAAAGGAAAAGAATTAAAAAAGGTACCAAGAAATTGTCAAGCTCCTGCCTTTCATGGTGAGAGAAGGAGTGGGCGTGATTGTGGGCGTAAGAGCGCAGGATGTGGTGAGATTGAGAGAGCTGCGCATCGATGAGAGGGAGCTGATCAATAGGCGTGGCGACGCGGAGGCACGCCACGTGTGCCGACAGCAGCTGCTCGTAAAGAGGGTGGGTGGCGATCTCCGCCTTCAGCTGGTGGTGGACCTCCGCCGGCGCCGCCGCCATCGACACATCGCTCATCCCTCCAATTTGGCCGGAACCCATCATGCTCATGCCTTGTTCTTGCATATTTGCCTCTCCAATCTGCCCTCCTCGGATAAAGATCGAACCTTTATGTGTGTGCGTGTGTTTGTGTGTGTGTGTGTGTGTGTTTATATACGCATATATATGTAAGTATGATACGGTTGGGAGAAAAGAGATTTAAAAAAAATAAAATAATAATAATAATAATAATAATAAAAAGAGGGAGGAGGTTTTGTGAGGAAATCAAAGCTAGAAAAAGGTGAGAAAGAAAAGGATATGAAAGGTGATGTTGAAGTTTGAAGTGATGAGGTGAGGACCACTTGGAAAAGGGTTTCTTGTTCACACAAGCAAAGGAAAAGCCCTCTCTCTCTCTCTCACTATTTCTATTTCTCTCTGATGATGTGATATATATTCACTGATCTCCTCAGGCTTCTTCAGATGTTACACAATTAAATGATGTATATATGTATGTATATATCAAGAGAGAGAGGGGTGTTGGTGTTTGTTGATAAATTGATATGGATGGGAGAGAGAGGGAGGCCTTATATTGGGATCAGAGGCACAAAACTTTCTGCACCTACTCAGCAGAGATGCAGATGTTACACATATAGAGCAAAAGACATTTTACAGATGGGGGAAATGATATTGACGAAAAAATTAAATTTTGTCACTTTTTGTTGCCTTTTTCATCTTTGCGGTGAGTAGAGAAAAATCACATAGAGAAGTGGGAGAGGAAGAAAGAGCTGTAGAATCATTGCCAGAAGAGGAGAGAGAGGGATGTGAGAGGTCAGATAAAGATATCATTGATAAAGATGCATCAATGGCCTCCCAAATAACCATTTTTCATTTATTTTTCTTCTCTCACAATATTTATTGATTATACTTTTACCACTGGCTTATTGGAAATAATAGACTACATGATGCAACTTGTATTTACATAAGCAATAATAGCTCTCAATACTTCTCATGTTTGGTATGGAGAGTTATAGCCTCAATTATAGTCAATTTTAATTGTATAATTGATACCACCATAAATTTTTATCACATCGATCACATTATTTTTTCTACAAAATACTTCTCATCTTTCAATGGTATTTATAATATACATGTATATCATAATATACATAACCCTTATGGGTAGTCTAGTAATGGAATGGAGCACTCTTGAGGCTAAAAATTTATAATCGAACACCATAAATGCTTTATAAAAGTCGACGCTTGTCACGTACACTTGATTTTTTACATATAGTTTACCTCACTTGTGCAAATTATACAAAAATTGGTTTATCCTATGGGCAGTAATGAAGAAGCCTGCATGCTTTTTACTCAAGGAACCAACAAGACTTTAAAATATAAAATTTGAAAAATAAATTATAATCATTTAAATTTCATCTTAATGATCAAACATAAAGGTAAATACAATCACATCATATATAACACTTATTTTCAATCCTTTGTGTATAGAAACCGGTGGATTTGAAAGTTAGTGTTTGCAATATCACATCCATGGACCATCAGGACTATCACACTGAAATATGTTTGCAGTTTTTGATTTTCAATTAATTCCTTGTTCAACTACTAACATTTTTGAAAAAAAAAATCAAATTAAAATGGAAAAATAAACTAAAATGCCCTTGCATTTTTTAAGAATTGCATGGGGACCCATGGCTCCCTTGCCTACGTGCCTCCCGTCGCTTTCCGTAGACACCTTGAACGGCAACTGTATTTATAATTTCGTCATATAAAAATATTTCCTTTCATTCACTGAAAATGTTCTTGTATTTCTATTTAATCTGTCTTTAAAAGAACTATTTTTTTCTTTTTTGGACATGAACTCCACATAAATTTTGTAATTTTCATCTACATACTACTAACTTATTTTAAGAATATGCTATTATTCACAATTAGGTTTTTTTTTTCTACTAATTTTACATTGACTATAATTTATTAAAATTCATGTGGATAAAAATTGTGAACATGTATTATGAACAACATAGCAATAATTACTATTGCTACTCAATGCACGAAATCGTAATGACAAGCAATGGTTGTATAGAAGTATGTTGACAGTGGTGGTGTATGAAATTTGGAAGGAACGCAATAACAGAAGGATAAAGCATGAAGTTCATACCGTGTTGGCTGTGATCTATAAATGTAAATTGCTCATTGTAGGGTGTTGCAAAAAAGACCCCAAACTAGAAAAAATGGATCTCAGATAGGTGGTGATTTGTAGGCTGTGGTTGTGATATTCTTATTTTATATGTCATATTTGGTGAATAAAATTACTATTTACCAAAAAAACAAAAAAACATAGCAATAAAAGATGGGTTTTTTTTTTGAGCTCAACAATTATTGATGGTTTAGATATATGATGTACGTTTCCATTAGGTCGGTCTAACCGTCAGGTCCAACACCAAAATAACTTCTTGTCTAGTGGGAAATAATACTATCTTCTTCATGGAGGTATGGGCCTAACCATTAGGCCGGGCCCGGGCTAAGGTAAATATTTATGTAGATATAAATTAAAACAAGCACTGTCTTAAGAATAACCAAAGTGCAATTTAGCATTAATTAAATACGTACTTACATACAATTAGTCTGATGTCAGAGCAGATGCTTAGACATGAAACAAGCACTGTCTAAGACTGGATCAGATGATATTGTCCATAATTTTAAATTAAATCATGCTAACTATTGCTTCTGATAACGACATCTCATTTGATAATTAATTGGTGCAGAAGTCGTTTCAATACTAATATTCTAATGCAGCCAAGAAATTTTTTTAAATAAAGTTAATTATTATTTAATTACAATGTATAAAACTGGTCATTACGACATAAAAATATCTCTCATTCAGTAAAAAAAAAGTCGTAATATATCTTCTGAAACTTTTATCGTAGCACTTCTAACTTCCATCTCCAATTACTTTGTGACCTTTCAGGGCCAAAAATATGCAAGCATTAATAAATTCAAGTATAAAGGCATTCAACTTTTATAATGCACGCGTATTATAAATTAAAATGTAAGAAAATGACGCAAGAAAATTATATCATCTTATTATTAAAAAAATATATCTTCCCGTCTTACTATTTTAGTCATTCTTTCAAATAACTTCCCATTTGAGCAATCTTTCCTCTAATCCAAAAATCTACCTAACATTTATTAAAAAATTTAAAGGATGTAAGGATTATATACAGTAAAATCTCTAAATTAGTAAACTCTCTAAAATAATAAAAAAAATCGATCCGGGTTTAGGTTTGTGAAAAATTATCAAATTCGATAAGATAATAAAATAATATTTTCAGAAAATTCCTTTATAAATATTAGGTTCCATTAAAATTATGAATTAATTGTAATTAATAAATACTACAGTTATAAATATTATGGTAATTTGCTAAAATATGATTCTATTTCGAAAAATCTCTTATACTTATATAATGCTTTACGCATTTGATCATTCATGGATGATTTTGCGATGCGTTATAGATGATAAGACATGGTTGGGTTTTATGAATTATTTAATTTCCATATTGAGATTTATATCGGATATGTTTCATTCATCATGCATGAATATATTTAATTGACTATAATAGTTATTTTAATGCAACGAATTATTTAATGTAAAAATGTATATTTAAGTTTGCAATGAATTGATACATGAGTTCATGAATATAATAGTTAATTGTATATAATGAATTAATATTATACATGAATATATTTAATTAGTTATAAAGAATTGGTTGATGCATGAATATAATCAATGAAATATATATGAATCCATTTATTTTCAATACATATGTACTAAATTTGTTGAATTTAAAAAGTCTATCTTTTAGATAAAATATTAATTTATCTATATATTAATCTCTTTAAATTAATAAAATTTCATTGTCGATTTTACTGTAGATATATAAACTATAGGACCTGATTTATTAGGTGTAATGAATGTGTGATAAATTAATATCATTAGATATTTCTCATGTATATGTGCTTATTCTATATCGACTTCTAGCTACGCAGATGTGTAATAGTCTTCCCGTCTATAAAAAATGTATCATTTAATGCTCAATACGAGTTTTAAGAAAAAATTGATGGTTAAAATGTAAGTGGAGAAAAAGTGTCACTTTGTTGACTTAAGCCATCTCCAACGCCGCGCAAACTTTGAGTTGAGCGGGATTTTTGCACAAATTTCACTTCCCAACGTTGCACCATTCAAATGTTGTATATTAAGTTGGCGGCTATCAGGTGGGCAACCGAGGGGGAGAGAAACACTAAATTTTTTCAAGGCTAGGTGAAGCATAAACGGTGCAAATCTAGCTAGGATCCATTGTATTGAGGAGGCGGATCGGGTCCTTGCCCAAGATGATGATATTCCGATATTGAGCAACTTCAGGAACCAAATCTGGACTGTCTGCATGCTCTTCCCGCCTTTAGGGACAAGGATGCCTTGTGTAGGAACCCCTCTAGAGATGAGATCAAGACCGCTGTGTTTGGTATATGTGGTGATAGTGTATCTGGGCCGGACAAGTTCTCGTCTATCTTTTTTCAGCATTGCTTGGAGGTGGTTGGGGATGATGTGGTTGCTGCTGTTGATGATTTCTTTACCGGATCCCATATGCCACGTAGCTTCACGCCACCACCATTATTCTCCTTCCGAAGAAGAGTAATCCTCAGCCTTGGACAGATTTCAGGCGTATTAGCTTATGCAATGTCACCAACAAGATAATCTCCAAGCTTTTAACCTCCAGTCTTGCTCCCCTTCTGCCACTCATTGTCTCTCCCAATCAAAGTGGTTTTGTGAAAGGGAGATTGGCGGTGTGCGCCACTCGGGGTTTTTGTCGTTGCTTGAGCAACGCTATCCGCCAAGATGAAATTTGTATTTTCCGAGACTCCTACACTAGGTTCCGCTAGTGGCAAGCTTCGGGTCGAACCCAAGGGAGTGGGGTGTTTGTTTCCTCGATATTGTCACTGGTTTGAAGATGGGTTGCTCCTTGAGCAAGGTGTCCGTTGCAACGGACTTGGTCAACCGACAGGCAAAGGTAAAGAAAACCTGAAAATATAAACACAAGAGAAAATATCAAATAACTACGAGCTTGGCCAGGGTTTCACTCTGCTAGGGCTAGGTCAATCGTTCGG
>JAYJMF010000024.1:3139360-3151774 GCA_036873715.1 Salvia sclarea | reverse complement strand
AGGAGCATGCTAGGGTTCGTGTTTCCGCTTTACCTCTGTGCTTCTGTGCGTTCTTGTGTAGATATTAGGAATTGTATTGCATGTAAATTCGATTGATTAGTCCTATGAGGTCCTGGCAGTCGGAGCCGCTCATCCCGGTTCCATCAAAACATACAAATTAATGCAAGTTATCGTGATTTGAAGTGTGGTTATATACTATCAACGATATATTTTACTCCCTCCGTCCCAGCCCAATTGGCACACTTTCTAAATTGGGGTGTCCCACTCCAATTGGCACATGCTATATTTGGCATAAATTAGTCAACTTAATCAAGCCCAAAAGCACAAAAAGTATTTCTTTATTCCCAAAAGTACATAAGGCACTCTATTCTAAGCTTAATTTGTCTCAAAATGTGTGAATTCAATACCATTAAGGTCATTAACAAAATTTTCCTTAATATGTGTGCATAAAGTGGTGTGCCAATTAGGCTGGAACGGAGGGAGTATCTTATTTAAATCGCTAATATTTAATGAAGTGTTACAGGTAAACTTCATAAACCAGCAAATGCAAAATCCATTCACGCACGCGAAAATTTTCTTTGTAGCTTTAGTATTACGTTTTCCATCTTTTAGGGAGTAGGTTTTACTTATATATACCTTATCATGTTTAAAATAGTACCATTGTATCGTGCTATCAAATTTGGTGCAATTTGGAATTGTTACTTGAGTGTTTTATGTCTGTCATATATAAAGTGCATTTAATAGAAACCTTTGAATGTAAAAGAGGCATAAAGAAACAGATGTGGACTTATCATAAAATTGAATTGCTGGAGTGTACTTTCTTGCACCTTCCACCAAAGGGTTTCTTTCCACAACATTCTGATCTGTTATATTGAGCATAGTTGCTTTAGGATTGTATTCACCCACATTAGAAATGTATAACATCCTGGATCTGCTAGCATAAACTGTAACCATAAGATCTAGTTTATACCGTATTGAACATAATCCAACCAAATCACACAACACAAATTACACCTCAGAAGCTGGTTAAACGGATTGTTGGCACAAAGAATATCAAAGAAGTAAGGCTTGCTGAGACTCGAGATCACCCCAGTCAGTAACTTTAGCAAATGACAATTGTTTTACACCAATAACTGGAGAGAAGTTAGGTTTCTCAGAATATCAACTAGGACAATATGCATATTCCAACAAAAGCTAATATACATCATCCAGCAAAGAATTGAATTCATATCTCACTCTACCAATATAGAGAATCTTGGCATTACTGATAAGCTTATGCTTTTCCTCATCCTTTTGGTATTCACACCATGAGGCATCAATAAATTTACAAAGACAAATATGCTGTCTATGCCACTTATAAGTTATAACTGTAACTATAATCCAATAAGTGATTTATGAGACTCTCTAACAGTTAGTAACACATGTTTTCACACATTGGCATAAAGTTGTATAAACTCATGCTCACAGCTACAGTGCCCGTGAAACTCCCAATGGCATCCATTTACCTGGAGGGTAGCGAGTGATGTATCCCTTGTAATGCCATAATGAAGACTAAGTTCAACCATTTCTATATGCAAAGAAATCTTTGTAGCAATCCATGATTCCATGGGCTGAGATTCAGATTTTGCAGGTAAATCTCGAGTCCCCACTTCAATCAAAGGGGATGCAGTTTCTTCTTTAAGTGTCACAAGATTTGGTATCTCTGATATATTAGATTGTGTACATTCGATGATAATTTCGTAATCTTTGCTGGACAAAGCTGCTTTCAATTCTTCAATCTGAAAGTATTAAAGGAAGAAAGTACAATGTCATTATATCTAACAGTTTTATGCAGTATCTATGAAAATGAAATATCTTATTCTCTAAAGATCAATTCAGACAACAATCAAGTAAGCAGAATTCACAATTTTGAATGATACCGTAAACTGGGAACTTTATGCAACAGGTCACGAAGAGTTCTCTGAATGACAAGAGAAACACTCTTGACATTTTGAATTATGCTTTTACCTAATACAGATCCTGAACCAACATTTAAGTTGATATCTTCAACCCGAAAAGGAATACATATTCAGTAAGAAAAATTATCACACAACAAAAAGAATGCAGAACAGGATAGTGTTGTTGACATGTCATTCCTCCTAACTAGGTTTAGCTATGTTTCTTTGTATAGTTAACAGCAGAAGAAAGTGGTAAATGATACCGAGCAGCACTTGCAGCAAAAGCATGCAAATTATTCCACCTGCATGGGTGAAACTTGGTCCCTTGCAGAAGCAAAACAAGATATTTAATGTTCTTTCACAAATATTTATCTTTTTAACTCTTTTTAGTGCCATAAGGTTGTTTAATGATGGAAGAAAGGAATGACAGGTCTTTTATTGGATGGCCTCAATGGATGAATTCAGTCCACTTTGTACTCTGGGAAGTGTTCAAACAACCTAAAGAACTTGGGCACACAGCTCAACAAATAATGTTCAAGTGGTGTAGACTATTAAATGTAAGTATCGGTTGCAAGATAATTAATTGAATGAATATCTATGGTTTATAATGAGTTTTATCAATCAGCAAATTTTTGGCAAAGTAGTAATAATGAGAGATTTTGGTTTACTTTGCCTCCATGATTCAAAAGATTTCCTTTTGGTTTACAACCTTATAGATTTATAATTGCACAACTTTTGCTCCATCTGGAAAGTTTTATAAAAGATATGGATGATACTTAAGAGACAAGTTTTGTTATCCATCTGGAAAGTTTTATTGCAAATACTTTTTTGAGTCTTTTCTATCTTATGAATTAGTTTCCATTTTCACTTTTTTTAATGAGTTAATTTCCACTTAAATCACAAGCTTTGACCCACCAAGTAGCCAACCCTTCAAACTTTTGCAATTAAAACTTCCTCACACTGTATAGTGATCCAAAGTTACAAATTCCCGACGTTTAGATCTTGATTTAAAATTCAAAGTTCCGGTTTTGTCAGCTCAAGGAGATAAACATTTTGGCATATGAGCTAATGTTTCAGCCATGAATTTCGTGTCCAGTCTAACGCACATGGATCGATGTCAATCTTTCTAAGGGTGACAAGTTCTACGTGAAGAAAATTTTAACAAGTTTGTAATCGAGATCCGACGAGCGAAGACCTATGTGGATGAGTTGAGGGCAGAACTCGAGAAGAGGTGATTGGCTAAGAAATGTGTTCTAGAAATTAGCAATTGTGGTCAGAAAGGGAGAGGGAGGAGGTGTGAGATGGATTTTAAAAATAATTTCAATGAGGGAGGAGGTGTGAGATGGATTTTAAAAATAATTTCAATTTTACTTCATTAATTGAATAATCAAAATGATGCCGTTTTTATTAGCTGTTCCATATAGACTTTCATGTCCGATTCAATTTTAACTCATATAAAAATAACAAAAATATCTAATTTAGTGTATTTTTGACAATTTTCAAAGTTTGTGTGCAAAACCAAAATAAACCAAAGTTTGTGTATTTTTTGATAATTTTTAAAGTTTATGTGCAAAAAAACCAAAATAGGCCCAAAGTTGGTGTATTTAGGTGCCAATTACCCTACTTTAAAAGATAGGAATTTGAAATATTGAATGGTAAGGACTTCATGCTTGTGATTTTAGTGGCATTTATCCCTTCCTTCAACCTACCCGGATCCGAAAATCAGGATCAAAATCAGGATTCAAAAATGATCCAGATCCAATCCGGATTCCTAGGGTCCTACTTTCAAGACCCAGTTCCAACAAATTGGATCTGGATCCACAAATCTAGTCCGGATCCAAGATCCACTGCCATCCCTACCTATTTGAAGTAACATTAACAAAAGTATCTAGAAAATGCTCCAATGTCTAGAGAGAGAGAGAGAGAGTTTAGATTTTTTATCCATAGACACCCATGATGCAACTTCAAATTTGATTATCACATATATCCTTTAGCAACTCTCCAGTCACTAAATTTCTACCCAAATCGACCAACATAATATTGGAACAATGACTTTCCATAACCAACAACCTTAATTGTAATTCAAACCCCCATGTTAGAAGAAACAAATCAACAACTGACAAGAAGCAAACATACACCATCTGCCTAGTTCCTTTAGCTCTCTTACCATAGATATGACTCTATGAGAGAAAGGGCGGGTTTAAAAAATGATCCATAACTTCGGAACATACACAACCGGGACAAAAGCTATTCACTGAGCAATCTGTAACATATATTACAAGAAGGTAACATGCCCAAAGATATAGGCTAAACAAAATTCATTCTAGTTTCCCGTCAGACAAAAATAAGAAAGAGAATCATTCTGGCAATCAAAAGATTTCAACAAAATATCACTTTCCCCAGGAAATAGCAAGTAGGAATCATAAAAGTATCTTACAAGAATTTGAAGAATGTCCACATGCACTGCTTTCATGTCACTTCTAATACCACCAAACCATCTAAATTGGTTCTGAACAGTGATCTGAACTACATCAAGTTTCAAATAGCTGCAACCAAGGACAGGAGATCATGCATGCAAATCATATCAAAAAACTGTTATTGTAGGTGATCAGTATTCATGAAAAGTTTTACACTCACTCAGTGCTGTTTGTTCTCTTAGGCATTAAAATAATTGGCTTGCTAAGCGAAATATCCAATTTAACTGCAGGTGATCCTTCAATTTCACTTCCCGTAAGCCAATTCTCTGAATTAGTAACTTGATCTTTTATCCAGACAACATCCTTTGAATCAGTAGGAACCAGACCCATAAAGTAACTGATAACTGTAAATCATTATGAATACATCTTTACGATTGAATGGAATAACAAAAGTAAAAGAAAAAAAAATGAAAGATTAAGAGACCTCCAGGATAAACCGATTTAAATAGACAATTCGGACTTCAGAGAGCTGCCCATGGGGACTATACTCATAACCCTCATAATCTTCATCGTCGGCATGAAATGAACAAAATTCCAACTGCAGATTGACAAAAAAAAAAGGCTTTTACAGTTTGATATATTACATGAAATACGATTGTGATATGTCATATATATGAAGTATAATGATACACCAACTGTGGTAGAGAAGCAAAATTGTAAAATCAGAAACAACAAAACAGAATAGATAGCTCTATCTATATGTATAAGGTTGAGAACCACAACCAATAACACTTTTTAAACTTCACAGGTTTTATGCACCAGTACATTTCAAACCATAAATTCTTTTTTTTTCTCTTTTTTTAAGAAACTGGTGAATTGAACATTAGAGTTTTTTAGATGGGATAAAGATGGAGTTGCTCAAAGTCAAAAGAAAATAAAGTAAAACTGATGAATCAACAATGGCTAATATAACTGCCAGACGCTGCTGCCAAGGCCAACTAACACAAAAAATCATAATAGATGAGTCTCAAATATAATCACATGGACTATAACCGATGAATCTACACAATAATATATGACTGACCTTCCAAGAGTCAAACGGAAGAGGCATACACAGGTATTATAAGGAGAGCATACAATTTAAGAAATCAGGGCTACCTCCACAAAAGAACTACCACCAGGATTCCTCATGTCACAGGCCCAGAAATACTTATGATTGCTCTGAAGACTATCATCACTTATCCTCAGATTCCCAAGGGATGCTTTTATACTAAAAGATGAAGGAAACACCTACACATGGAAGAAAGTAACTTCAGATCCATCCAAGCATAAGATGTTAAATTAGCACCAAGATAAGCAGATAGCATGCAGACCTTGATATTAGTAAGAAAACTATCTTGAGCCAAAGTAGCAAGTTTTCAGTCATTTTCCTTCATTAGAAAAATCTCAGCACGTGCCATATTCAGTACTAAATAGAAAACCACTCTAGATTTCCCCTTTCCCAGTAAAGATTCTACAGGCTCTTCCACTGAAGTAGACGACTGGAGCCCATCATTTACTATTTCATTCTGCGCAGAACGTGGTACAGCAGATGTTGACGACATATCATTAAGGTCATCAGAGCTATCCACCGAACTGTTTATGGCATCTACAAAATCCATAATGGCTAATATAGTGGGTCTATGACAGTAAAACGACAAAGTGGAGAGTTTGACTGCAACCTGGAACCAGGGAAAAAAGAAACAATTAAACCACATAATACAATAAACTCAAGCATCGAATCAAAATAAATGACGTATCTCAACTTTCCATGGTATAATCTTCAAACCATAAAGCATAGCTTCATGCAACTTAGAGCCGATGAGGATTCAATATAAAGGGATCTATGTACTGGACTATACTAGATCGTCTTTCAAATAATAGATGTTTGTGCATTGAAGAAGATTCAAAGAAATAGAATTGCAGCATCTCACCATGGAGTGCGTTACCTAATACGAAAGAGTCAATATTTTTTTCGCTTCACCTGTTCCCTAAGATCAACACGTCACATCAATTAAGTCCCTCCCTCGACCACCATCTTAACCTAACTGGAGTATAGTCATACAAGCTGAACAAGTCCGGACTCTTACAAGGTAATAAGAAAAATGATCATTGAAGATAAAAACCCATTTTCTTATCACTGTCTGTAAATTGACCACAAGACTTCTAAGATCATAAAAAGTAGTTTACAGTCTAGAGACCAGCTGGTCCGCAGTGAATCCATGGCCTTCCGACTCTTATCCGTTAATTCACTTTGCCTATAATTTTAATTATCTAGTCTGTAGTATCTCACCTCATATTAAAATTTGCGTCGTTTACGGCACACCTCCAATGCATTTTGCTTTTCAATCCATTGGCGGTGTTTGACTGAGATTATAAGCTCCTTAAACAGTTTATAAGATGTTCAGAAGCTTCTAGGTCTTGAAAGTTATTTGGCAAAATAAGATCCTAAACGACCTATAAGATCTAAAATAAGGTCCAACAGCTTATAAGCTCCAGAAAACATAAGTTCGTCAACACGTCTTATTTTTTCATGATTTTATAAGTAATAATAAATTCACAAAAACAACCATACTCTATTTTATTATTTCCAACATATTTTGTCCATGTGGTTGCACGAAAGAAATGGAAATAACTCTCTCTCTCTCTCTCTCTCTCTCTCTCTCTCTCTAACTATGATTCTGTCTCACCGACTCACAATTCTCTCTAACTTAGAAGCTAATTTATCCAAATACTTTAACAACTTTTAAGCTCTGAGTCATTACATCTTATAAGCTCTTGAAAGTTAAAATGTCTTATAAGATGTCTACAATAAGCTTCGCCATACACCACTATTAAGGAGATTTTCACTTTTTTGTGCTTTCTTTTACTTTATCACAACATATGACTGAATAATTGCGGGATGTTCCCCACATATTTACTAGTTCATAACCGTTCAGAGAGACGAGAAACGAAGAATTCCACTTAAACCTAATCATGAATTGGAACTCAAAGCATAATATGAATAAGAAGACATATAAGCAAGAATTGGAACAACTGCACTAGATTACCAACTTACTTGTTTATCAACATTGGAATAAGGGGAGAGTTCTGGTAAAAAATAACGATCTGAGCTTTGACAAGACTTCTAATGAATCAATAACTCCCACCTCACCAGCTTCCATATGTGTTACACCAACGGGCAGTAAACCAGTAACATGTGCAAAAGATGGGGCCTCCAAGTCTGGGTTATCTGCAATTATTGCAGAACTGGCATATTCCATTATATTTCCTGATGATAGTGGACTACCGACTGCACTATTGAGATCCTCAGATGCCTCATAAAACTCATCATCTCCTTCAAGTTGGCTAAGATCATTACTTAATTGAGTTTGAATATTAACATTATCCAATAAGGAAGGTGCATCTGAACCCCTGATGATGATCTTGCTATGTAGCAAGTCTGAGACATCCCCTTGCAGCAAAATAAATCCTCTATTTCCAAAGCTTTAAGGACCGTGCCAAGGAAAATATCGCTCGCTCTCACAGACAGTTCAACCTGCAATTCATTGATTCAAGCAGATCGATGACAACCCAGTAACGCGAAATAGAAAAACAAGTATACATTTGACTAGTTATCTTACTTGTCCACCAATTGCTCGAATCTCAAACAAACGCCTCTCTTCAGCAAGAAGCATCTTCAGCAGACTCTAGTTGTGCTAATAAAGTCAGGAGCTCATATTCAGAGACATAGCAGTATGACATGCCAATAGTTCTGAGAAAACTACATGCCTGGTCACTGTAACTGAAGCTTATCTTCAACTCATCAAGGAAGCCAGTTAAAAAGAAATTCTCTGTTGTTGATGAATCTTTCAAATCTTGATAGCTGATTTCAGAGCCTTCTGAGTTGGAAGATGTTTCAATTAAACCACTTATAGGAGCAGCAACCTGCACATACAATTGAGAAGTCCACGTAAGAGAAAACTTCAGCAGAACATCGAGTAAAGGACATTTCAGAATAAAATTGGTTCGGCCCTGAGAACGTAAGATAGTAAAAAGATTGTTATCCATGATGGGAAAGAACAGACTCTGACATGTATCTTCTTGCTCTTCAGAAGAATTAAATGGTTTGGAAACACAGAAACCAAACAAAAAGAATGTCAAACTATTTCAATAACAACAAGATCATGATCAAGTCTTACGTTATCTGGTCAATCATTAGACTCCGACCCTTAGTTAGAAAATAGAAAGTAACGATTGCCTAGCCAAAATTCAAATAAGAAGTTTGATACCTGAAGACAAGGATTTACACTACACAAACAAAACGCTATGAGATGAAATAAAGGCAAGAAGCACAAAAACAAAAACTTGCACTTCTTTAATCAGATTCACTTGAAAGCTTTAATGAGACGTATATTGAAACCTAAGTGGTTACATGATGGAGACGCTAATTCAACTTTCTCTCTTCCTTGGGCTTTAGAAAAAAGAAGGGACTCCATCAGAACTCGAGAGAGATGATAGACTACAAGAAGGATAAGGATAGTGAACGGGTCATGTGTTTGTTTCAATTAATGATCGGGTGGGGCATTGAAAAATTGTGATGGTTCCAAATAATGATTCTGGCAAGCAGTGAATAGATAAACTTCAAAGGACTCGTCAGGAGCATGCTATGAGAAAGTCTGGAATAAGTTAGGAGATGCCATTTTCCATGGAAGAGTTAAGAGAGCTGTTTGACAGCTGCAACGTAAGAAGGCTCGAGGTCCATGCGAATTTTTAAAGGAGTTTATCAGGAATACACGGCATCCATAACCAAACTAAATTAACAATTCGTACAAGTTTTACAAGCAAGAATGCAGAAGCAATGAAAACTTTCTTTGTACATAGATTTATTAAGGATATGATATATTTGTAAACCTCTATTCATCTTTTAGGTATAGTGTTCCTAGATCACAAGTCAACTGATTGGAACCATAGTGCGACCAACCCATCAGTCACCCTCTAAAGTATTATTTGAATTACAGGTAGCAGAATAGAATCCGGCCTTATCCCTTGGCACTGTAACACTAGTTGTTCATGGGAATCAACCTAATGCAGGAATTTAATGAACCCTATGAAAGTGGAAGTATAAATGCTATCACTGTGGAGAAGATCTAGTGCTACTCAAAAGGAGCACCTGGACGTGGAAATGCGTGTAGTGACCATGGTCACATGATAACATCGAATATTTCTCAGATGCTAATGCGTATAGTGACCATGGTCATCATGACATCAAAATGAAACATAAATTCATTTATTTCAGAAATTGCATATTCTTTCCAGGTAAAGGATTCCCTACCTATAAGCCTGGTCACAATTGAAGAAAAGATCATGGGCAAGGTTTTGTCATTGTGACTTCAGGATTGAGCAAAGACAAAGTGCTTTCTTTTAAGACCATTTTTGTTTCAGATTTTGTTAGAATTGCAGTTGTATCTTTAATTAGGATTGTCAGTAATTTTAAGGATGACTCATTCCTTTGCAACGATTCACAATAATTAATCAAAATTAAATGTTTGTTATTGAAAGGGAGAGAATCTGCGTCCCACTTCAGGAAATATAATACAGTTGAATCCATAAATTCAATTTATCCATACTGGAGCCATTATCCAGTAAGCCCACTCCACTATCAGCTACATATCTATTGCAACATTCAGTAGTTTCAAGACAAGAAAGTTACATTGTAAGTCCTAAGGACTAGTGGACTACAATCATAGAGAGAGAGAGACTGATCAATAAGGTACCCTTAACATTGAACACAAAAGAAGTGAAATAGAAAAGTACCGATGCACGATAAATAGCTCCTTGAAGATAGCTTTGTCAAGTTTTCCTTGAGTTTTCAGAGTCAAAACGCAAGATCAGAGCACTTGCATCTTCTACAACCTAGAGTAGTAAGCTACTTGTATGAGAACCAAAAGAGAACCACAAATCACAAAATTCTACCAAAGCATTACTAGCTTTAATATGATGCTGACATATTATCCTTGGAATAAGAGCGCTCAGCATCACAAACAGCCTACAGATGTTCCACATTACCAAGAAGATCAGCAGGAACTTGATATAATTGTTTACCTCGTAAGCTAGAATGAGAAAATCACAGAACATCACCAATACAAATGTCAGATCACTTTGTGTACTGTCTGCAGCCCCTTCATCAGCAGATATTACAAAGTAAATGACACACTAATAAAAACAAATTTAAACCTCTTATCCACACCATAAAAACAAATTTCAGGGTTAAACCGTGTGCGCGTGTTGGCCTAGTGGAATAGTGGTAATGCCTGAGGCCAATGGTCTCAGGTTCGAGTCACCATGACGTTCACTTTAAATTTATTGTTTGTTGAAAAAAATCAGGGTTAAATTACTTAGCAAATAAACAAAAAAGCCACTGGTGGAAAATGAAATTTAAGAACAAATTCCGTTGAGGTCAACCGAAAACTAAATTCTACTGAAAGCTATTTTCATTTTTTCCTTCCCGGTATTTCCATACTCTATAATGGGGTACTTCCTCTGCTGTCACTCACTTTGCTTCAAAGTTAGTACTAAAGTTGGCCAAAACTAATAGAGGAGGGGTTGCTGATCGTCCGCTCACAACATGAACATATTGTGGCACTAATTTTCTGTATATTCATTAACTCATAATGCACCTATATATAATACAAGAGTCCTAACACTAACAGTACTAGAGAAGCTAATTGAAATCTAATACAAAATTACCATAATCAAAACTCTACTAGCAGTAATCAATAAACATTGACACTAATTTTTATAATAAGCTAGTTCATCCCTTACTAATTTCATACATGTCTAGAACTAAGACATCTTTATGCATAACACCAAGGGTCCAAGAGAATAAATGGTATCATCTTGGCTGAGGAACATGATTATAAATCTTGACAGCCTGGGTGAGGAGCAAGATTATCAATCTTGTTGGGGAAAGCAAAATCAGTAAGAATATGACTTCTTTCTTGAGCTATAAACTTTATGATCAACTCTATAATGTATTTTTATGAATAACCAAAATCTGCTAAAAGTATATCAACTGGTCATGTCCAAACCTGAAGTATTGTTCATAGTTTCTTGATTCAGGAGTTTCTAACATATAAGAAAAGGCCCAACTATACAAAAATATCTGCGCTGCCAAACAGCTTCCCTACTTCCAACACCCTGAAAACAAAACGCTCAAATGAGGAAAACTGAATGACAATTATAGTACAAATTAGGCAATGAAAAATATATCTAGAAGCTATGGATAACAGCAAATAAAATAACCTTTCGCGTAAGATGATAATGCCATCCCACATAATCAGCTTCGCCCCAAGGACGAACTAGGGCTGAATGGTCTACATCCTCCCCTTGAAAGATCTTAGCTACTTGCATGAGGCGATGATAACATGGAGAAAAGTGAACCCAATGGAGGGCAGTCTCATAGCAAGTCATGTTGATGGAAGGGATGCAACTTGTGATCTAATCTGGAAAGTAAAAATGAAGATGCAACATGAACAGTTACCAGTTCATCCAATTGCATGAATACTTCAACTTAGTTTCAAAACATAGTTCGAATTCTTTCACCTGCTGAAGCTTTAAAAATTCTCCACACTTATCCATAACTGGTAGGAAACTGATAAAGCTACGCTTACATAAAACATCGGTTCTATTTGGCATAGATAGGCTCCAGCTATAGTCACCATCAACCAGGAAAGTTGATACATCTCTCAAGACCAAATTGGGTATACATGTTCATCTCTTCAGGTGAAGCATATTCAGCATTACAGCTATCAAGGTAAACAAATCATAAGTTGACCCAAACCCAAGTTCTGGGAAACTAACCTGAGAACGAATCATCAACTTGCCCAGGTCAATTAGGGGATTTTTCCATGGTGCATCGGGATGTAATACATTCGAGCTTTGTAGGGTGGTCACTATCAGGATAGAAGTCAGTAGGAATAGTAATCTTGGGAGCTGCAATATCTAAATCCAAGTGAAACCTGAACCAAACATAGTATTAT
>JAYJMF010000024.1:3084690-3132022 GCA_036873715.1 Salvia sclarea | reverse complement strand
CAAAACATGTAGGTCTTATAAAAGCTCTAAGGCAATACATCAGCATGGGGTTTTGGGATCATTAAAACAACATTACATACTTCATATATTTTCCCAACAATTTCCCCCGATACGAAGTTGGAGGCGGTGGTGGCAGCCTGAGGCGACGACGTCGAGAGTTCGGCTTGAGGCGGCTGGGTGAAGAAGGAGGACCCAGAAGTGTAGAGAGAGAGGGATAAATTTGGAAAAAATCAAAGAAAATATGTATTGTTCAATGTTCATAAACATAAAACCACCAATTTGGAGAGATTAAAAACTCGGACACTACTATGCTCGACTCGTTGGACTTGCGAACATGTACTAGCCTTAATCGACCCCTCTGCCAAACATGTCCACGAACCATTTAATCGAGCTTGGTCGAGCCATATTCGCGGGCATGTAACAAAATAATAAAATGAGGGTGAAAGCAAGATCCAAACCCGCACGAACTATACATAAACCAATCATGATTAACCACTTGAACTACTGCTACTTTTGTTATATGCTATTAACAACGCCCATACAAATACACAAAAAGTTTATAATTAATATTGTAATGTTAAATAGTGTAATTAATTAATTATATAATTTTAATATTCACACACTATAAATAAATTGCATATGTTGCTTGTTCTTTCAGGAGGTGGCAATGTTCTATTTAGAATCATCGATACTTTGAAAATAATTCATGTTTATTACTATATCACATATATTGGTAACATATTGTATTAGAATATTATTAATAAAAAAATATACTTCATCCGTAACACAAGTATAGATACTTTTATTTTCGTCCATCTCCAAACAATAGGCACATTTCATTTTTAATAAAACCACTTTATCATTTTTAGTTTTAAAAAAATTGAGATGGAAGTGAAGAAAAGATTCCATCATATGAAATTGAAAGGACAATAAAGTTTTTTTTTTCAAATAATGAATGATGTGGATGGGGGAGTACTTCCTTCGTCCATAAAAAATATATAGCTTGGAAGATTCACAATTGTTTTTTTAAAAAGAATTGAGATGGAAGTGAAGAAAAAATTTCCTATCACATGAAATTGAAAAGATAATAAGGTATTTTTTTGTTTGTAAATAATGAATGATTGTGAGGTTAAATTATAAAAATTATATGTCTCAAAAAAGAAAGTGATATACTCTTTATAATCACTTAATATGATAAATATGATATATTTTTGATGGATCAAGGAATATATTAGTAAGAAGAGTAATCCTTATCTCTTTTATTTTTTATAATATTTATATATTATGAAATTATACAATGTGAATTTGAATAATAAATGTAGTAACAATAGAGATAAAAACGCCGAAAGTCAGAAGCGGCCGAATAGAAAGAGAGGAAAAAGAGAATAGAAAATAAAAGATTAAAAAATTGAGAAGAATCAAGAAATTGTGTTTGCAAACAGAGATGGATAGAACTTGCGGGCCACTTATAAATAAAATGAAAATAAAAAATCAATTTTGGCGCAATGTCGACAGAAGCGAACGGAGACACTTTCGTAATTCATTTATTTTAATAAATCCAAACAAAATATTAAATCCACTGATCTCTCCATTCCTGTTCATCTTTTCTCTCTCTCTCGGGATGCTTTGATCTGCGATTATTCTCTTGTAAGCTCTCTTCCATTTCTTTATCTATTCAATTGAAAAGCTTTACCTGAATTCTTTCTGATCTACCGCCACTATTCTTGCTCGTCAATGTTGTATTTTAGTATTCGTTGATTCCAGCAGATTTTACCTTTCTGATGCAAAATTATGGTGCATTAATTGTTATTTATGGGTTCATCTTTCTGCCTCAGCATTTTCTTGAAATATTCCGTGGTTACTTTTAGACGCATCTCTGTAATTTTCATATTCACGTTACGGGCGGAATAAGGGTAACTGGGAAAAGGTAAACATAGTATGATTTTGTGGCTTTAAATCAATCATGTCTAGGTCAGAGTATTCTTCCTCTTCTTTTCTTAAATCAGCTTTCTTATTTTTATGCGAAGTAATTGAGTTGCTTTGCAGGGAGTGAAAGGCTTGAGTTGTTGTATAGAACTCAGAAGAGAGATAATTAGTTGTTGTACAGAATGGCGTGTAAGGGGTTCTGGGAATGCCTGTTGAAGCTTTTGAACTTCTTATTGATGCTTGTGGGTTTGGCTATGGTTGGATATGGCATATACCTCTTTGTGGGGTACCAGAATGCTGCTTCCTCTGGCGGTGATGCGCCCCCCCTTCCCCCACCAAGCCCGGATGTCGTGCAGCTTGGTCGGCCCATGCTGTTAGCTGTGTCGTTGGCTGATAACATTTTTGACAAGCTGCCAAAGGCATGGTATGAAGAGACAACCAAACTCTATCTTGTTTATGGTTCTGTTAATGCATATCTAATGGCTTTCTGGAGTTTCAGAGTCTTCTTTATTAATGCATTCTGTGTGGTCCATGCTTTAGATAGCGTAAAGCCTCAAAAGGACTTGGTCAGTCATCAAACTCCTGGAATTTATTGGCCTATTGATTACTCTGAATATTTGAATTACTAATTTACTAGCAATCATTTTAGAACTTATCGCACATTGACTTGTGAACTAAAAAAAAAAAAAATTCATTGGTTTGTGGCAAATGAATTTTACAATTTATTTGTTTGTTGTTGTTCATTAATGTTCTCATGCAGTTATATAACTTATATCAACCACTTTATGTATATTACGAATTACTAATGATGTCTGGTACCTTTACCAGTGTGACTCTGTATGCTAAATTTTTTTGATGTTCTGTTTCTATATGCCTTTTGTTCTTCTTAGCTGTGGGACTCTGGTTTCTGCCCTCTCCTTCCATCAGCTGTGATGGAGACCTGTTAAGAAGCTGTGTCAGATGGCGTTAATGAGACAGTTATATTTTTCATTGATTTAATTTTGCTGATTGCTACGAATAGTGATGATGCCTGCTGCCATAGTGACTGAACCATAACACTATAATACTTTTCTAACTGCTTAGCTGCTTGCTTCTTTTATAGTCTAGGAAGAAAATCATTTGGCTGAAATGATTTCTTCTTTTTACTTTGTTTGCTATTTTCTTTATTTTTCTTTATTTCCTTGTTTACTTTTGCCTGATGGCTTCCTTAAACAAGAACAGTGAAGCTGTATATTTGTTACTAGGAAAGATTAGATTGACTTCATATCTATTTGCTAATTGCAGGTTTATTTATCTCTTTATTGGAATTGGTGTAGCTGTTCTTTTTGTTGCTTGTTGTGGTTGCATTGGAACGGCTACTCGAAATGGTTGCTGCCTGACTTGTGTATCCTTCCTAATTGCTGCTATTGCTTAAACCAACTGCCCTTTTTTATTCTATATCATTACCTATTCAATGGTGAAACTGCATGGCTTCATGCTGAGATTCTCTGAGTCCTCTGCAGAATTGGGTGATTTATTACCAGTAAATTATCGTCTCTCACCCCTGTGTGCTTCACTAGAAGATAAATATCAAGACACTCTCATAGTTGAGCAGAAGTATTATCAACTATATGTCGGTTGCTGGGTTATGTCTTTATATTGATCATCTCAATCATCTTTGTGGCAAATGATGGAAACAAGTTAGTGTGCAGAATTCTTGAAGATTGTAGATATTATGCTTTAATTTTGTTCTCCAAAAGATGGTTGAGTTCCTTAAGATAATATAGTTTTCAATACTTGTCATCCTGTTGATATTGGTGGAGTTGGGATTGGCTGCTTTCATATTCTTTGACAAAAGCTGGAGGGAGGTTAGTTGAACTGTGACTGTGGTTATTATCCTTGATTATTAATTAGTTGTAAATCTAATTCACGAGCCAAGTGTACAGGAAATTCCAACTGACAAAACTGGGAACTTCGATAAGATATATGAATTTCTGGATGACCATTGGGACATTGTCAAGTGGGTTGCCCTTGGTGCTGTTATACTACAGGTAATATATTGACATATACGAATCGGAATGATTGTACTCCCCGAAGTCTCAATGCGAGTAATTCTAAATTCGTGCCCTGTTTCAGTTGTGACACCAGAAAGCCAACACATAATGTAGTCAGTGCATATGTGTATATCTGTCACTTCCATTGCTACTTCTAAGATAATTTATTGCTAAACACTAAGCTTATGCTGACTCAGTACTTGGGTGATGAATTCCTACTAGGGGTTTGTCATGCAGATTTAGCATGTCTACAGATGATATTATGTTGCTAAGTTTAGTCTCAGTTTACTGAAGCATGTGAAATTGTGACATTGTTTTAATATCTGGTTTGAAGTAGGTGATTGCAAAAACTTGTTGAACAATTATGGTTTTCTTTACTTTTGCTAATTAATGTGAAACTGCAGGCAGTTATATTTTTGTTGGCACTCATTGTAAGGGCTGCTAATAGACCAGCAGACTATGATAGTGATGAAGAATATATAGGTGCACCAAGGCAACAGATTCGACAGCCATTAATAAATAGACAACCTGTTCCAGCCACGGGTGTCTCTGCCGCAAACACTCTTGACCAGCGCCCAAGTAGGAACGATGCATGGAGTACACGTATGAGGGAAAAGGTGAAAATGTCTTATTTGTTTTAGCCATTGAATGATTCAATTACTTGTTGCTCCATAATATGCTTTGCATTTATTCTTGTTGGAGATGGATTAAATTAGAGGTACTTACTTAATATGAGAGGCCTTAATACTCTTATCAACCAACTTAAACTTTTGGATGACCTGGCCATTCAACAATTTTGATCAATGAATTGTAAAGCTATTCAGGAGCAAGATATGTCTTCGGCCTTACTTTGATCTGTATATTAGTTAAGATTAGATATATGGGTCTAATTTTAGAGTTATGTCAGATAATTAAGCCTTGTCAAAGATGGTCAGTGAATGGCTATCGTATTCTCAGTGTGGAAGTATGAACGGTTATCTGGATGGTAGCATAATCTGTTTCAACTAAGTTCAGTATCAAACTCAAAAAGGGATATCGAAAAGGAACTTGTATGCTGATCTGCTGGGGTTCTGGGTTATACAATGTTTTTGGCTGTCTCTGGGCTGAGAAGGTTAACTGAGTTCTTGTAAGAAGAATGCATGTATTGTCAAGTAAGATACTTAAATAGAATGACATGTTATTGTCTTGTTTCTCTACTTTACAGTAAGCAGTTATATGAGTAATGGATGTCCCAGTTGCGCATTTTGGCTTTAAACTGACGCTACCATAGCTTGATCCCTCTAATCTCACTGTAAACCATACCTTTTGAGATGCATACCTCAGCACTAGGTGCTGCAAAGGTGCAAGCTTGGCTACCGCTTCTAGATTGGAGGCACACCCCTTGCTTTTAACTAATGCCTAAAGGACATGCTCGACTGATAATGTGTGTTCTTTGGTTTATTGAAATACCGGATTGAAAACAACATTCTCTGGAAGTAACTTATTTGATTGGCTTATCTTCTAAAAAGAAAATTATGCTCTTGAAATAAATGAACTAGCTTTTTTTAAACCAAAATGAGCTTGCCTGCAATCTTCCTGTCTAACTTCAACTTTCCCTTCATGGTTGTGCAAGAAACCAAGAATATTGCTGGAATGATATTGACTTTTGGATTTGCCCATAGTCTTGTTGAGTTGTGCTCTTCTTGGTTCTTGCTTTCTATTAGTTATTTTTTTTTCTAAATTTTCACTTTAGCGAGGTCTTTTCTTTTATTTTGTGGTGCCTCGTACATTACCTCGGATCAAGTGCCATTAGATAGAACAAGAACAAGAAGAAGAATGATAAAGAGGGAAAATGGTGTTATTTTCTCCTTTTAGGTGAAACTAGAGTTGAATTTTTTGTGTGTGTTACTTAACATTCCCAAAACTATTTTGGTGGACAGAAGCTGATATGGCTATGTTAGTTTCTGATGGAACTTTTCTATGTGGACATAGCTTCGCGCAAGCAAGACGACCTTGTCTTGGATGAATAGATAGCGAACAATATCCCAACATTAGGAATAGCCGCAAATTAGTCTCAACCTATTCTCTGACCACAATTTATATTCATTTTTGAATTAAAACAACTTGCTGGAACTGACAATTTTGAACATGTTTCAAGAGAATGAATCAATTTGAAATCAGTTGTTTAGTGTTTTTCTTGTTCAAAAAGTTAATGCTCAAAATTGTCAGTTGTGTTTGTTTCAATTGGAAAAAAGTTACTATATGTTGAGTCCATTTTGCAACTATTCCAAAGTTCGTGTATAACTTGCAAAGATTGTTATTCTTTTCCTGCCAGCCTATCCTATTCCAAAAGAACGTCCTTTTGGTTGCCATAAGCTATGTCCACAGTAAAATTTTGTGGCCATGTGTCAACTTCTCTTCACCGGAGAGACTTGGGGTTGTTAAATAACACATATTGGAAGTTTTTGTCATTATTGTATGTATTTAAAATTTGTCTAATTTGCAACTTCGGCCAAAGGCAGACTTTTATGTTGAATACTCTCTTTAAATTTTAACATTACAAAAACACAAATGCACATTGCATATGGTTAAAATATTTTACAATCATGTATCCCTTTTCTTAGGATGAAGGTTGAAACTGATGGTGAAGGTGTCTGTTAGCTCAACCATAGTGGTAGCGCTTCTATCTCTGAATAAATTGGGGCTAATGTTACTCATATAGATCCTGAACTTTAGGATAGCCATTACATTGTGTTGCTGAGGCATGTAATCAGAATAGCTAGCAGACAGTAATAATTGTAGACCATCAATTTCAGAAATCTTCCCAATCAAAATAGTTATTACTAACATTCGAAGAACTTTGATTTGTCATATGTACTTGTTGCTTCTGTAAATTCAGAAGCTTAAATGTGTTCCGAAGTCTTCATGGACTGCCTGTTTTAGCAGCATTTGATTCAAAAGGAGAGAATTCATAGCGTGATTAACATTTCATCCCTAGCAGTTTTAGTCTGGGGATACATAATGTAAGTAATCTTAAATGCAAAACCATCTTTGTTGATTTGGTAGGCTGCAACCTGTAGATCATGAGCTTCCGCATCCTGACCAGAGGCAAACTTAGGTGGATCATGATATAACTCAGTATTTGGTCGTGTCCAGATCCTTGGGTTTAAAAAATATTGAGTAAAAAAAATATTCATGCCTTGAGCCTCACCGTTAGACGTGGCTTTCCATGGATAGTTTTTACAATTCAATAATTTGTGTTATGATATTAGTAATTTAAGTATTATTGATAACAATTCTGCATTCGAAGTTACTCACTCATCCATGGGTTCTGAAACAGTATGGGCTAGATACTTCAGAGTTCACATACAACCCTTCTGAGTCGGGCAGGTATCCGCAAGCTGCCACACAACCGGCAGAGGAAGGGAGTCGCTGCATCATAATGTAATGTGATGCTTGGTTTTGGTTTTGCATCGTATTGGTGTGTGTTCTGAACTAGATTGTAATTAAATGGTGTGGGATCTTTGTATCTTATGAGATCAGTACTGGGCAAAAACACGTGATTTCTCCCATCTCATTAATTCGAAGTCTTGTTGTTTCCTCCTTCCAAGAATGTTTGTTTCTCTGAACTTTTTTACAAGGAGCTGTTGCCAGTGTGTTACTTTAGGCAGATTTTCTACGATTCGTTATTAATTTCTGTTGGAAGTGAAACTTGGAAGCAGGCAAAGGCAAATATTGTTGATATGTTAGTAGCTGATGTGGAGGTTTTACTTACAAAGTCTTAACGAGGCCATAGATTGTCCTAGGTTTCTTGGTAACCCTCTTGTAAATCTAGCATATGTCATGGTACCTCATATATATATATATATATATAGTTAAAATAGCAGCAGTAGCATATACAATACACTAATCAAATCCAAGTCTTTCTTGTGCGTGTGTATTAATTGGCCTTTGTTAGGTTAGGTTAAGTGGGTGTTTGTTTAAGCTTATTTTTAAGAGCTTATAAGGTTTTTTAAGAGCTCAAAAGATGCAATGTCTAAAGAGTTTATAAGTTATCAAAGTGTTTAGATAATGAGTTTATAAATTAGAAAGAAAATTATGAGTTTAGTTAGTGAAAATTGAAAAGAAAAAAATTTGAGAATGTAAATGTTGAAAATGCTAATTAGAATAAGGCTATTTTGGTAAATTGATTATATATTTACAAGAAACAACTTATTTGGGGAGATTACAAATTTTTGAAATATATTTTCACAACTTATAAATGATTTGGAACAAGTTCTTCTATTGGAATGAATCGTGACAGGACAAGAATAATCAAGTCTTTCCTACCCATTATTGAATGAATAAAGAAGAGAGGAAATGGGGGCATCCCACATCGAGGAGAGAATAAGAGAGAGCGTGGTGGGAAGGGATTATAAAATGGAAGTATTGTGAGTGAGAAAAGCATGATCCTTCAGGCAAGTTTTTAAGGGGATGTGATGAGTGGTAAAAACTCGCAACTAAATATGCGAGAAGAGTGCCCGCACCGCCTGTTATTACGACAATGTGGCACTCTCATTTTCACCGATCTGATCCCTCTTGCTTGACCCCATCCCCTTCAATTTTCCCTAATCATTTTTCTACACATAAATAAAAAGTTACCAGATTTAAATGAAAAATTATGTTATAAATATAATAACAATTCAGTTTTAAACAGAATCCAAATCAGTATAGCGAAAAGCAAGGTCTACTGAATTAATTTAGGTTCAAGTCCACAGTCGCATGATAATTAATTTTTTTGTTAATTGATAAAAGAATAGCTATAGAAAATCATCCTCGTTGATTGTAAATTAATCATAAGAAAGGATAATAAGACATGGTGATCCCCATTTTTGAGCTTGTGTTATCTAAAGATGGAGAAAAATTGAAAATATTATCACATTAAACTCACATGATGAAATTAGTTGTCCAAAGAAAAGAAATTCATCCTGAAAAGGAAAAAAATTAGACTTTACACAAGATATGAAAGAAGTGAATATAGTGAAAAATCAATAATTTTCTTTCAAAAAAAAAGAACTTAAGGATCAATATTAAAAATATCCCACTTTCATTTTCTGGCTGGCTCACTTAGAAACTCAAGTATACACTTTTATTTTTTTTTAACTTTTTTATATTTTTATTATTGTATAAGGATTCTGGTAGGGGTCAGAGATGAATGCATGATAATTTGATAAAAAGTTGATGGTTTGAGATTAATTTTTTTCTTAAAAGTCAGGACATTATTATTAATAAAGTGAAATTCAGGATTTAAATTGATTTTAATTTATAACAATATAATAATACTAATGAAATCCTCAAAATAACACACTAATGATTACGGAAGTAAAATCTCAAAGCTTCAAGTAGACAATTGCAAGTTATAACCTCAAAAAAGACAAATTTATAAGTTACCCCTACCGCGCTTTCCCTCATAAACCCTACCAATTTTCTCATCAGGTTTCACTCTCCTAATACGCTCTGGCCCTTGCCAGCTTTGTGTGCGTCTGTTTCTGGTCAAGCATTTTTCATTTGGTTGACATTTTCAGGTGTTGTTTGGTGCAATTGATGTGCAGAAGTTAGCTGCAATTTTACGAATTTTTGAAGGGCAAGGTCAGATTAAGCTTTAATTCTTTATTTATATTACTGTCGATCTCCTTTCGACTCCAAGTGATGTGGATTTCTGCTTTCGAATATATTCTGTTATCAATCGCTTTAACTATCCATGTTTCGTTCACTTGCTGCAATATTTTCTAAGGTTTCCCCAATTTTGAGTTATATGAAGGAACTGCAAAATTTTTGTGTAGAAATTTGTGTTGTGATATAAGCCTGTGATCTGAATTGTGCACATTATATTCATTTGTTAATGCTATTTTTGAGTTTTTTTGTCTAATTCCTTTTGGGTGACAGATAGAAGCTAGTTTTCGTATTGTCGCTAAATAGCTAATGGATGATGTGTTTGCTGGTACAATTATTGGAGAAGACTGTTTATAGATAGTTGTGTTGTGTCTTTTTTCTCTGGAGGTCTGCTGCTTCTCATTCATCTTCAAAATTCAGGAATTAGCGATTGAAGAAAAATGAGTGCATACAATGCATTCAAAGCAAATGTTCCAGTTGCGTGGAGCCGTAATCTGTACATAACGCTGGTGAGGGGAATGCCGGGCACAAGGAAGCTCCACCGCCGCACCTTAGAGGCCTTGCGACTCACCAAGTGCAACCGCACTGTCATGCGCTGGAATACCCCCACTGTCCGTGGAATGATCCAACAGGTGAAAAGGCTGGTTGTGGTGGAGACGGAAGAAATGTACAATGCTCGGAAGCAGAAAGACGCTAATCACCGAGCTCTGCGCCCACCTTTGGTCGTAAATCACCAGCCTGCCTCGATGCCCTCAACTAATGATTCTTCTGCATAATTTCTATGATTATTTACTGGTTAGCTCCTTTCTTTTCTGTGGGTTTATTCAACCAATTGTTTGCAAGATGACAATGAACTACTTTGATTATGCATTTCTAAGTCTTGTTGTACATTTTTAGGGAAATTTTTAGTTCTCACGTTTAATTTCATTAACTAATCGATTTAGGATCAGTAAAATGTTTGGGAACCAAGTCATTATAATAATTTCTATAGGGTATGGCTTGAGCTTCTTAGTTATTCCATTTTTTTTCTTGAATTTTTTCTTCTGTTGGTGAAAATGTTGTTAGATGGCCTAAAGTTTAGAATTGGTTGGTCATTTAAGTTAAAATAATAATTTTGGTTCTTTTTTAGTCCTTCATTCACTTTGAGCAATTTACTGCCCCAACAATAGTCATTCGTGTAGTTTTGTTTGGTTCAAATACGATACTTATTTTCTCAAGGCAAATAGAGAAAACCATTTTCACTTTTTCCAGGTTTGAGTTCTTAAAAACTGGTCTCTCCTGTTGCAAGCTTTGGTGGTATTAAGTTCACTCTCAGTTTCTCTCACTCTCACCAGAAACTATCATTGATTTGTCTGTTTTTGAGGAGGGATATGTTGAATAGTTGTTTAGTTTTGTTAGGTTTAACAAGTGATACTTGTATGATATTGTTACCAAAATATTGCATCAAGTAAGATTAAGCTTTGAACCAGCATTGTCTCTTGTATTCTTATTTCATATTTCTTTTCCGATAGCCTATAGGCTGTATGCAGAATAAGTTGTCTCTATGAATGCGGATCAGTGGCGCCTCGAAAATGTTTGAGCACTGAACTGGGAGGACATGTAAACTTTTATACTCTTTCTACTTCTGAAGCTTTTTATCTCTGTGAATTGGGACACTGATGCGGCTATAGAGATTCTAAACAAGGCGACGTCTACTGCTACTTCTGAAGCTTTTTGGTAAAGACTCCATATACTCGCGTGATGGTAGAGATGATTTATCATTAGATTAAGAAAAGTAGATATTTTGATTATTGCAGTTATGCACTAATAAGTTTTAGCTCGTCGCCTTGCTGGTTTCCATGCATTTCAGTTTCTTTACTGATTCTGCTTTTGTTTGGTAATCCAGTATATTTGTTGTTTTGGGCATAACTAGTGCAAAGCTGACTTCTTTGTTGATTGTAGATGATATAGTGGCAATCTTCTAAACTAGCACTTGCAATTAACTTTAACGGGTAGGGATTAGAATTTGATTAGCTCTACATGGATCTGGCTTTCTTGTTTATGTGCACGGTTTGGTTCTTTTATCATCACCAAAAATAAGATGTGATAAGCTTAATTGAACTATAAAGTGAAGGCGAGTTTGGTCGTGAATTGCTATGATAATATATTTATCATAGGTAATGGGGGAGAAAAGCTTGAGCCTTCTTGTATCCTTGATGTATTATTTTGGATGTTGAATGGTTTATGATATGCTACTATTTTGCTTAGCTTAAACTAGAAACCGATGGAAGATCATAAAAGCCATCTTCCTAGTGTGTTAGTTGTTATAAAAAACTTGAGGGAAATTCTCTTCATACTATGAGAGGGGGTAGATTGTAAATAAATTAATTGCAGAGGGAGGAATTTGTGAAGCAGTAATACCCGTGAAAGCTTAAAATAATTGAACTCAAACATTGATAAGCCAATTAATTTCGTACAAAGATGTCATAATTCAGTTATGTGCAGGGAGGCGGATTCTGAGTTGGAGCGTGCTTTCCGTGAATTCCTGAAAGAGAGGGATTCAGAAATCGAGGCTTGCTTTCTTGTACAATTATATGCGGGAAAAACGAAAGACCGATGAACAGAACACTGCTTCGTCTCTTCTTTTTCTACTTATTTAATTTAGCTCCCGATTTTCTAGTTCCTGGCATGCCGAGTAGATGCAAAACGTTGTCGTTTGACAATCAAGGTAAATCCTCTTATTGCAAATGTTTTAAGCCCCCCATCTCTCAGCTTAGCCAATATCAATGTTTACTCAAGTCATGTTCGAGTTGTTATTGCGACAGATAAGTAATTTTTTTTTTTTAAAACAAATTATTTTAAGATCATATTTATAAATTAAAATACATAATTAGCAAGTATTGTATTATACAAGTTTGGAATTAGAGTAATTGATCAAATAACATTTTAATGAAAATAATTATAAATCATTAAGTAAAATGATTCCTATCAAATCAAAATATTACAACTCTATTGATGGCTATTCTCTCCGTCTCATTCTTCTTATCTCATTTTTTTCCACAATGAAATTAAAAAATCAAAGTTGATGAGTCTGAAGGAGTAGAGATAAGAAAAATGGAACATGAATTCCAAATCTTTTGTAATTGATCTCATCCGAAAACCGTTCAACATGTTTAGATCCTAACCGATCTGTTCCCAAAAGAGTAATTGATCTCATCCGAAAAGATAAAAATGGATCATAAAAACGTGATAATGTGTTAATTTATTACAAAATTATTCTTTTTCTAAAGATTCATATGGACATTTTATCCAAGTACAATAGCTCTACAATTAGCAAAACTGAAGCATAGCAAGTAGTGTTTACATCAATTTCATTAAGATAGCTTTTTCATTGTGAGCTTCCAATCTGCAGTAAAACAGCAATATAAGTTAATGAAGGATTTAACTAACTAAACGAAATTCGTTACAAGAAGCTGACAAGCCAAACGCCCCCAAAGAATCCAATCATACCCTAACCCATCCACCAAACCAAACGCCTCCAAAGAAGAAAGTGGTTGTTTTAAGCGACGACATACAAATACACATGCAGATTATCACCTGCAAACGCAGAGGAAGTGTGACTAAAGATGCTTAGCTCTCCAATCGACTTTGAAATTCTCGTTATCCTCATCATCACTGGATGAATCGTCATGGCTGGAATCCTTGCGTGCGGCTTCCATACTCTTAGCAGCAACAGCAGATCTGGAAGCCCTAAGCTCCAGCTTTTTCCTTCTTAGCATCTCAACCCTATCTACGTAGTTCCTATGAATCAAGAAGAAAACAAGCATTGTTAGAGTTACGTGAGAGGCTTAATAGAGTAAGATTCTGATAAAAGGAACTTCCTTTATCCTTCACAACATGAAACAATTTACCTTTGCTCAACCATCTCCTCCTCCTCAATTGTTTCAGCTGCATCAAACTGTAACATCAACAACAATAATATGTCAATGGAACATCTGATCAATGCGCAAAGTATATGATAGGCTCGTCCACTCTACAAATTGAGATTATATATTTATTTTGTTGGGTGTTGGGTGTGGGGGGTTCAGAGACTGACCTCTTCTTCCTCCAAACGATCATCTATCTCCTGTAAATCATCTTTAATCAATCTCTCGAACTCCTTATATTCATCCCTGACCATTTCAGTGATTAACAATATGTTATTTAATGGTAAAAGCATATATTTACACAAGACAAGTGATGCTCTTCAACAAACAAATTCAATTCAGGGAAAACTAATCAGAGCAGTTACATGCAGCAGAACTTACAACTTACAAGTGTAAATCAAGCCTTCTTTGACACTAATTTTTAAATCATCCACGAAAAAGCCATCAAACATTTTACTTTGGCAAAATGCAAAATCATTGCCCATCTAGGAGGGCCAAAACAATGACAAATGTTTGAAGAATGAACCATATAGTGCAGTTACAGCTAAATATGACAACAGGAAAATGACAACGACAAATCCAGTTACATGCTAAATACGAAAACAGGAAATCACAAAAACCAAAGCTCATAAAGAACTTTAAAAGAGTGCTCAGATGAAGAGGCTAAAACAACACATCTTCATCAAGAAATTTCGTGATGAATTAATCAGATCAAATTATGTGATTCCAAACAGTGAAGCATCATATTATTAGCAGGCTTCAGATAAAGACAACTGCATTGCTACTTCACCATAATTTCACAATTGTAGAGTTAAATTCTGTATAACATTATGCTTAAGCAAGCAATTACTCTGTAGATAGGGTAAAATAAAACTTACCACTCTAAAAAAATTCAGAACTGAATTGTTTAAATCATTGTATTCTAAAAGAAAATAATACCATCAATCACAATGTAAAGGCAAATACTGATATACATAAGCCCATATTGAAAACAAACCAAAAGAGAACTCACTTAACATCTGGCTTGACAGGTGTAATTCCCCGTGCACGTAATTCAGCATCTTTGTCATCAAAAAACCCTTCAGGAAGCGCTCCTTTTGATTGCTTAGATTCTACACCAGTAGCTGATTTTGACACCTGCCTACTATCTTTGGAAGCCTGCAGTCCCGGTTGTCCCATTTGCTTAGTTGTAGCTGTAGATGATATGTCGATCCCATTCCCTGAGACAGAAGCCTCAGCAAACTGATTCTTTTCAGACACAGAATCCTCCACCGGGTCAGGGCTTCCAACCCTTTCTACAAAAGAAGAAGAACATCATATACAGTTTAGTGGCAGAAAAGATTCTTTGATCAAAATAATCTAAAGCAAAAAGAGTCTGATCCTCCTGTGAGATCTTAACATGTTCTAGATCAATTATTAGCAATAAGAATCCTTTCTGACATGAATCATATGTTAGTCATTTGGTTGAGATAATAAGTAGCACATAAACGATTTATAATCTATCATTAATCAAAAAGTAATACAGCTGTGGATAGCTTTGAAGGCCAACAAAAGTACATCTTAACTCGATAAGAAAGTCAATAGCTTGTAAGCAAAAGCTTGTGTGTCCTACAATGTAAACTATAAAGCCTCCCCTAGGTTAATATTTCAAGATGGACTCTACGCACTAAAAACGTCAATGTTGAGCTATTCTTCTCAGCAAAAAATAAAAATGCAAGATGCCAAATACATACTAGTACCTATTCACCTACTCCACCAATAGTTTGACACTGAAGGAGAATTCATCAAAATTCTATAATAGATACCTACCATTTTTCCGCCTCTTCGTACCACGATCATCAAAAAAATCTGGTGGCAAGGTAGATGATCGTTGTTTAGGCAAGGGAACTGAAGGTTCAGGTTTTGCATTCAATTCTCTGGATGATTCAGGAGTAGGCTTCAGTAATTCTTTAGCAGACCCAGATTTAGTATTATTTGCTCGAGTTTGTGCAGCAGCACTCGCTTTGTACTTTTCAATAGCCTGGACAAGCAGAGTAATGATGAAGGAAAAATTCAAGTGACAGTAAAAATGACTTTTATGCATAAAGTGTATCAGTTCTAAAGGCCTATGAATCATGCTTCCCTAGTATATTATGCTTCCACAAGGAAAAGACAAAAGCATGCTAATCATTGCAAGCTGATGTTCTCAAACAATGCAAAATTGAAAAGCAAAGCAACTGCAAAGTTTCATGAGTAGGAGATGAGATCTTGATTTCTATATTCTGCCTGAAACTGAAATATTGCAAGCTTTATTTGGAAGCTTTTAATAAGGAAGTGAAGAGGACAGGATTGAGGATTTTCATCTATTACACTTGCATGTGGAGAAAACAAAGAGGACCTTCCCCAAGAGATGTAGAACAAACAAAACAGAACTATGGCGTTGTCTTCCCTTTTTCTTTCTCCACTAAACTTTACCTTGATTAAACTTAAGACCTATTAGACAAGAAACCTAAACCATGAAAGCATCTCAATGCTCCCATATTATGAGTTCTACATAAGACACGAGAAGTGCAACATTCATACATTCTACCATTTCACTCTAGAAATACTGGTTTGAGAATCAATGTCTCATACGTAAATAAAAAATGCTAGATGCCAAATACATATTAGTATCTATTCACCTACCCCACCAATAGTTTGACATTGAAGCAGAACCTTACTTTACCTCTATCTGACTAAATGGCAAGTATGAAATTATGGACATTAATAATGCATGTTGATGCCATACGGTATTACGAGGTCGAGCTAGAAGCAGACAGTACACTTATATTCCTATATGATGAATGTTTTTATAACCAGAAAGTCGCAAACGTCACTAACCAGTGACCTTCAAAACATTAATTCAACAGAACTCTATATCACAAGAGTTTACCTCATGATGTTTGCGAGATGCTTGATGTGCAGGCCAAAGCGAATCAGATTTGACGACCACGTCACAAACTCTACAAACTGGTTGATCGTGTTCATTATACCTGCACTTAGAAATGGAAAAGGTCATCCGACTCATCTTGCAAGAATTCATTAAATTTATATATATTGTGTAATCCAAAGTTCACAATCATTGAAAAATAGTTTCAATCCAAATATTCCTAACAAGCTACGAAAATCCAGAATGACTACAAAACAACAGAGAACGCAAGCTGATTGCTGTGCACCAAATCTTTCCAATTTTTTCTCAACAATGTAAGACAGATATAGTTCCGCTTCCCTAAAATCCACAAATCATACATTACTCAATTTCACCTAATCTACCATGATCGAGAGCAAAATGTAACTGCAGCATACGTACAAACCCTGTACAAAATTAAACCACCACATAAATGTCTATACTGCATCTTATTCTCAGATAATACACAATCAACTTAGTTGCAACTCAACTCACAAATATATAGTTGCAACTCGAAGAAGTGAAATAATCTAGAGCCCGATGGAAACAGTATTTTCTTAATCAAAAAAAATCCGCGCATTAATTTATACAACCAGAACCGCATTGAGATAAACCAAACGCAATACCTTACAAGCGGAGAATCAATTCGCTGTTTTTCCTTTTTCTGCGCGTTCAACTTCGCTCGAAACATTGCTTTCTGCTTCGCTCGAGCATCCATTTATAATGATTCTCTCGTTTTACCAAAGCTTAATTAAAATAGTAGCTTCGATTTTCACCTTAGGTCTCCGACAAATTACCAAATACTACTTCTTTTCTGCGATTGGTTGGCCCCGAACTCAAATCCGCCGCCGCCTCCCAAACAAGAGCTTCAATCACAGCCAATCCCCTCTCCAACGGCAGACGCCGGATTTATATTTCTTCGTAAAAGCTGCCTCGTTTTCTTTTTAATTCTATTTGTGTAAAATTAAGTTCGTTATTTATTTTGGTAGTATTATTTAAGTTAAAAGACTAATAGCGACCAAAGAAACATTTGTTAAAAGAAAAAAACAGATAATAACGAAATAATATTTTTTTTTAATAATAACTCATTTTATGGTACACTATTTATTTGGGTTAATTGTATGTAAATACACGATTTTGCACACAAAATTGAATTTTTCAAAAATTAAATTTGATGTGACAGAATCAAAATTCACGTGACAATCCAAACACCGTCATTTGATTGCATTAAGAATTAAAATAATTAAAACAAATAAAAACGACGCCTCCTATGCCCGAACGACGGGACGAGGCAAGGTTAGCTTCTCCAACAGAAATGCCGTCAACGACAAACAACCTATCCCCACTTGGCCTGCAGAGAGACGAGATGATTAGTGAGAGAGATGAGGTGGCTCTAGGTAGATAAAATTTAATTTTATTCTTTTAGGCAATCAAAACGAGGTGGTTTTCATTGCCACATCAAATTCAATTTAGGAAAATTCAATTTTGTATGCATCGGAAAAGATGTTTCGTGTATTTATATTTTACAGACAATTAACGCATTTTGTACCTTATTTGCCTTGTTTCGCCAATACAGTATTTCATTATTTGATCACAAATTCTTGCCTCTCGACGTCCACGGTATTCGGGTTGGATCCAAATCGATCCGACTCGACATATAAAAACCAAAGGATTGATCCACATTGTTAAGTGTTCGGTTAAAATGTCTTTTTATATAATCATTGATTTTATGTCTAAAGTAGTTAAATTACACTTTCATGTTTTAACCATAAGTTTACGTGCAAGACAAAAGTCTTACACATTCTTATTTATTGTACTTGTGTTAGAAAAATATAAGAGAAATTTAGGTATCTTCCCGGCCAGCCAACTACTTTTACGACTACCTAGGGGGAAGGCAATTGGCGGATCTAAATCGGATTCGACTAGGTCCAAATCCATATCCAAAATTTGTCCTTAAGTCCAGAATCATAGAATAAAAAAGGATAAGATCCAGGTCCGGTCAGTCAAGGATACATAAGATCCGCAAGTCTGGACTTGAATTCATGTGAAATTAAGTTTTTTCTTGTATAAACATCATTTCACGAATTTCCACATGCAAATTCTTGAAATGAAGAGTAACTTTTTCCTTTTATATTAATAAGTCAATTTTTATCTTTATTATATGAGAATGATTATTTTGATACATTTCCTCGAATATTTATTCATTATATCTTATTTTCGATAAAAATTAATTATATTGTATATTCATTTATTATACTAAAAGATACTATATGTTACATGCACCGCACATGCTACCTGCTAGTGTATAAAAAGACAGAGTGAAAAGACGATTGCACGGCACAAGTAAAAGGGTAAGTTCTTTTATTTGTCCATTAACTTAGAACAAATTTAGATACAATTGCCAAATGCAAAATATATGGAGCAAGTTGGTAATAAAATTAAGTGAAGAATACAAAATTCATTTGAGCGCTACAAGTGAAGTGATTGCTAAGATATAACAAGCGAAAAAGCAATATTATCACACCAACCACTCATTGATCGGTCGCGGTGGAATTGGATGCCGCCGCGACCCAATATTGCTTCACTGCAATCAGTATCTTCTGAGGGACAAGAGGGCCATCTTCATGATCCATCATCTTGATATCCCATCTCATCCCGTTGCCGATCTTCATCACCTTGTTTATCACGTCCACTTCGTCTCTGAAGATCACCGTCCCTTCTGGCCGTAGAATCCGGTCCATTTCCAGGAGTATGTCCTCAAATTGACACCTACAATCCACATATGCTCACATTACACTTCAAACCACACACACTAATTCATTGTTTAGTAAGATGGATTGGAACTTCTATAGTTTGAGCGAATTCGCTCGATTCAAATCCAACTGAAAGGTGTAGGGTTGGAGAGATCCTAGCAATGAGGATAAAGATACTGAAGCATGTATGTATATTATCAGTCATGAAAAGTAAACGCCGGGTTTGGTGTTAAGCAAAACATGATTACACAGAGTGTGTGAGACTGCCATTTATTTTATGTACGACGACGCAATAGATTTAAAGACTAGTAGGAGTCGTTCTCACAGATACGGTTTTTCAGAAGATTCTATAATTTCATTGGTTAGTATCATTAAGGTATACTTCTTCAACATTCTATAACTAAGAGGGCTAATTTAATCTACACATTTATGAAGAAAAGCAATACACATGATGTTTAGGTAACTATATCTTACTTGTCCTGATATAATTTGAACAAGCCGTCAGCATGAATAAGGTCGTACGTCCTTGGATACGTAGAGAATCCTTCACACCTGAGAAACGGAGAAAGAAACGAATTAGAGCTTCAACTCGAGAATTCTACCAAAAAGAGAAAATTTCCCTTATTTAAGAAAACATGATAAGCATGAAAAAGTGAAGGAGATACCAATCATGATACATCCCAATCAACCCTCTCTCGTAGACAACGCCTAAAGTCTTGTCAGCAATCGTGGGAACAACATTCATCACCCAAAGTTTTGATGATTCCAAGGCCGCTGCGAAACCTCCGAGGCCAGCATTCATATCCATTATATTTCTATATCTTGTGCTGCCGAGCAATCTATTAAGCCTTTTGTAAGCTGCAACGTGCTTTTTCCAAAGTTTGCTGTCTTCTTGGTAAGATTCGGGCGTGACCCCGGGAACCTCACCATTGCGTACTCGGGGTGGGACATCGTAAAGCCGAGCTGGAAACTTCTGCAACTCTCCTCCTGCCACTTGACTGGGACTCTCCACTGCCGGGTAGGGAGTCACGCATGTCTCCATTTTCTTATACCTTTAGAATCACGACAGAAACGTAGAATCAGATTCAATTCCTAAGAAAAGCTGATATACCCATGACAACAAATTAATTCATATCTTATCATTTGTGTACACACGTTTAACTTGATGCTAGAGGAAACTAAGTGAATATCACAAACTGAAAAAATATACCACACGTCCTTAGCGTAAGCATGCAGCAGATGACGCTTTAGAGGCATAACACAAAACTACAAATAGGAAGGATAAAAGAAGGATGGAGAGAAAAGTTTATGATGATTAACTAACCACAAGTCGTCAGAATCTGAGGCTTTACTGCAATAGTTGACAGATTTTCTTTTGCAAGATTTATCATTGATCCTCTTTCTAAAGATAGCAATATCTCCCTTCTCATACTTTTTCTCCCAGCAAAGGCTTGCGGCCAAATCTTCTATACTCGTTTGCTCGGCATTCAAATCTTCTTTCGTCCTTTTCCACGTCTTGTAGTATGTCTTCCAATTGATCGGAGGACCAGATAAGACCCAGTATCCACCAGGTCTAAGAACTCGATCAACTTCCTTCAAGTACATGCCCTCTGCATATTGGAAAAACACGTATTTTTATCATGATGTACGGATCAGATGTCTTTGTGAAAGCTTACAATCTTTGAAATTATTCTTGCAGCACTTTGAAATGTTCATTGAAGGTGTTTAAAGATGCATGTTAAGAAGAATGTAAGTCATAACTACTAAAGGGCATTTCCTGCTTGATCATGTGAAGTGAGAATAGTGTCACTCGCATGCTTCTCACATCCTCGTGCGCCACGCTATGAGACATGACATTAGGCTAACTTGTTTATTTAAGCTATGTAATCTGATATTAAATTTAAACTACAATGGCCATGTAACTAGACAAGATTAGAAGAAAGCATATTTAACAAAGTTCTTGAAATAAGGGCAGAGGATTATAACTCAGATGAAGATTCAAGAACTCTTATTGAATGGAAGTTGGCAACTTGAGTACGAAGACTAATCAGAAGAAAATAGATAAGAAAATCCTCGTAGAAACTCAATATATAATATGCATAGGATCGAAGGAAACTAATAGTTAGCAACACATTGAAATCTTCAAAAGCAAATGAAAATTTCACTGCCAGTTAGTCTCTGATGCAGAAGATATGTCCTAAGCCGAACGCCATATTGCACTATAAATGTCTTCATGAAAAGAAAGCCTAAACGGCCATTCAACAAAATCAGGTGGTTTCATGTTCTCACTTTACAAAGCAAATCAGGGATATGGACAAGCAGCATAACATAACATCAAAGAAGTAATTACGTACTTGGACACAGGGAAGAATTTAGGCATATACCATTAGTTTAATAGTTTCATCAAATCATCAGTTATCTGAAATACTTTTAGCTTAAATACCAAATATTCAAAAATATATTTCCAAATGAACATAATATCATTAAAGCACATACCGTTGGAAGCCCATTGAATTAAGCACCTAGAACATTGTGCCATATCAAAAGATCTGGCCGGGTAAGGAAGTTTTATCGATCCGAGAACCCCAATAATTGCGGGCACACCTCGCTCCAATGCAAATTGTACCTGGGCCTCATGGTTGTCCCTCGGTGCAAATGACATCGTGAGTACATTTCTCTTCAGCATGTAAGCACCCCAGCTAGCAACCTAATTAAAATAAGTGAACCAGTTAAGATTTAAGAACTAAGAAGCTATGGAATAAAGCAAAGTGAAACAAAAGGGAAAATGCAACATACTCCGCAACCAGTATCAAGAGCTGTTCTAACAGTGCCATCAGCTATTGGAATGACTCGTGCAAGCTCATTGATGTATGCATCAGCCCCTTGAGGAAACATCGTCCCGCCTCCGGGAAATTTGAACACATTACCTTGATACTCAACCCAGTTCTGGTTAGCCTTCTCAACCGTCAGGCTTTTGAAAGGAACATTAGAATAGTAAACATAGTCACGGCTCTTTGGCCACGGGAAAGGGCTTGTATAGCCATTGGGTGCTGGGATCAAGCAGCGCAACTTCTCCTCCTGTGGCGGGCAATGCCTTTCTCTGTAGATCATGTTCTCTCTCGGGAATCTCATGGCGCGATCTTGCTCTTGGCAAGGCGTGTAGTCAGTGAATTTAGCATCACATGGCTCGAACACCTTGGCTTTGGGCTCTGATGATTCAATAGGAGCCACATACTTATGATGGCTCTCGAAGTCCAGAGTCGGGGAGACGTTGCAGTTTGCCTGCTGTTTATTCATCTCCATGGCGTAACCATCGCCCTTACCAAAACCACTCCTCTGCCACACTCCCAACAAGTAAAAGAAGCAACAGAGAGCGATAACGACGAATATGGAAATCCGACTCCGCCCTTTGTTGGTCGAAGAATGAACCTTTGGTGCCATGTTTTTGCTCAGGGCAGCATCAATAAACTGCTAGTCCCTACTAAATCAAACAAATGGCATATCAAATGTCTAGAAGCAAAAACTATGCAACAGATCAATGAAGTAACTCAGTAGTTTGGATCAACTACACAAAATTTATAACCTTTTGGATCATGATCCGGCTTTAATTCTAGAACACAAAACAAAACAGCATTCAAAATTTACTAAAAGAATACCAGAAATCCCCAAAACCCCAATTCCATCTAGAGTTGCAGCTCCAATACAGCATAAACAACAATCTAAGCAAATATCAATGAGATCTAACTTCGAAAAATGCTTTCTTGCATAAAAAGAAGTCATTTTTATTGCAAAAGCTAAACTAGGACAAGCCTAGCTCGATCTCGACAAACACAAATTCTACAGAAGAAGAGAAAAGGAAATCGAAAAGGGGCAAGCAAATCCCAGCAAGTAAACAGTGTAGCAGATCGAAAAGGCAAATGGGAATCAGAAATAAAGGCAAGAAAGTGAATTTACAGAGAGTTAAATCAGCCCGTTACCTGAAAGCAAACAAGAGCTCTGTCTCTCTCTCTTCTTTCTCTAAAGAAGATGTAAGCTGGAAACTGAGAAAGAGATTAGTAGTATAAACACAAAGAGAGACTAATGGAGGGAGTGAAGAGTGTTGTAGTGCGATTACAGAGGGAGTGGTGAGTGGTGGGGACAGTAGCTTCTTAAGTAGAGCACTGAAATGGCGGTCAGTGGGGCATACTCATATGGAGTATTGCAGACTCGCCATTTATTTTCAAGATTTCTACTTTTTCTAATATTTTAAACTCACCGACGCTCCAACTCTGCTCATCCAGTTTTCCCCTTTTGAGATAAAAATAGAGATTAAATTAATACTATATGGGCAAGGATTAACTGAAAATCAATTGGAATCATTAATTTTTTACACACAGAAAAACAAATTAATGCAATATATAAAACCAATGCACATGGATCCTTATTTAACTCTATTGGATATCTTCTTATAGTACTGTCCAACGTTTCCAATATTTCAAAATATTAGGAACCGAAATTAAATCACTTTGAAATGTCCTGTTGACGGTTTCGTTTTCTCGCCTAGCTGAAAAATCAAATTCCTTTTGAAATTTTCGGATTTAAAAATAAAAATAAAAATCATGCATTTTTAAAATAGTTTTGTTGAAATAGAATAAAGAATCGATTTTCTAATAGAATAGTGATTTAGGATTTGAATTGAAATTACAATTTTTAATAATTAATGAATAATAATTGAAGTAAATTGTAATCATTTTTCGTTTTTTCAGTTCCACACTGATCGGTTAACTTTTTTTTGAAAACATTGGAACGAAAAATTGAACAGCTAGTTTCAATAAATTGAAATCGACATTTTCAGTCCGGTCCCAAATAAACTAAAACCAAAAATCATTTAGACAGCGTAGTTTCTCCACACAAAAAAATATACATAGGAAAGTAGTAATATATATGTGTCGTAAATATATGTACTCGTATGCAGAAGGAAGCAATTGTTCATAATTATAACAGGAAAATATAATTTTATTAATAATTATTCCTTATATATTAGAAAAACATTATAAGTAATGTATGAATTGTTGAATTTTATGATGCACCTTTATGTTCCATGTATCGATGAACGTGTGCATGAATGGATATTCATATCAAAGCAAATCTTGTAGCCCCAAAATGTAGGGGAAGATTATAGGATTTTGATTATATCGCAATCTTCTTAGCCCAAATTCCCGCGGACCAAAGATTCTTCTTGGGTGAGGATTTTAAAATAATTTGAAAACGAGAGATTTAGTTTGATGTTTGAAATTAGAGCTCTGCTTTAGAAATGGGGAGAGTCGTTTATGGTTAATAATTTAGTTCAAAATTCACGAATTGATTCGAATAGATCGATATTTGAATACTAGGATTTAGGGTGATTTGAGAAGACGCAAAACCCTTATTTATAGGTGAATTAGTATTTGTGCCTGTGCATGCAAGGAAATATTTTTAGGTTTAATTTTTGTATACAAATAAAAATATTTATTGTAATAGGGGCTTTTGACCATGTAGATAACAAAAAATTATAAATGCCAACTCGAATAACAAACATATACTTTGTGCCTTGATTGACAAAACTATATATCCTTAATGTTGGTGGTTAGTTATCCGAATGGGTATTCATAATTTCTTGTTATGCAAATGAGCAAATAAAGTTTTCTCCCAAAAATGTATATTAAAAATAAAAATAAAATTTCTATCCATTAATGCCTTTATGTTTCTAAAAATAGATATGTAGTTTATAGCTATATATTAACAATTAATGTTAACTTAATTAATAAATTATATATTAGGTTTAACTCGTATGATGCACAAATAACATATAAAAGATTATAATTTTGATAAATTTAATAAAAAAATAGTGGTTGTACAATGACACAAATGATTACAAATAATAAAAAAATACAAAATAATGCATTCTATTTTATGTATGAAATAAATTATCATTAAATTTTACAATATCGAAAAACATTGAATTAATTTAATCTATCTAAATACTAAATATAGTTCATAATAAAACCACCAGGACAACCAATCAGTTATTTCCTAAGTGTATGTAGATACGAAGTTCAATTCATATTCATTAAATTTATCGATTGTGTCATTCTCATGCATTACGTGGACCTTTAAATTTAACCAATTGTTATATTATTTATAGAAAATCAATTGATGTTGGACCTTTAAATTTAACCAATTGTTATATTATTTATAGAAAATCAATTTTATCAATTCAATTGATAAAGTTTTTAAACCACTCTTTTTTTATTCTGCTAAAATCATAGCCATGTCATAATTTTGAGACACGATAATGTGCAAAAAATAAGTTAATTATTAACAATTTACTAAATTATAATTTTAGAGAAGCAAACAAACAACACACTATTATTTTATTTTTTATTTTTTTATTGTGTAAAAAATTCAGACAATCTTATTTATGAGTAGCATCAAACCAATAAAATGTACAAAATATTATTAATTGATGCAAATCCACAACTGTATGGCTAATAGTGAAGAACTGTACAACTTTACAAACTTTATTATAATGATATATTTATTCAAAATAAATTATTACAATTAAAATTAACATTCAATTCTAATTAATTACCAAGCTAACCACTTAATGATATCTAATATATAAGTATAATTTATTTCGGAACTTTAACTTATTTTAACTTATTCATTTGAAATTTATTTTTTATACTATCATATATCAAATTAAAGATCTTGTTATGGTATTTAATTTAAGATGTATATTGTATATATTCTTTTAGAAAAATCACATGATATTACAAATATATGAAAAAAGAAGAAAAAAAGTTATAAGAATTTATTGCAATTTTTTTTACCATAATTACCTTTGTAGTTTTGGAGGGAAACAAAATTGGGGTTGGTTTTGCTTTTATATATTTATAGATAGATTACATAGAAGAATCTTGGAAATAAAATAACATAAGATGGAGCAACCCTAATTTATGAATATCCAGGAGTTTTCTTCCTAATTAACATAAATTCGATAGATCTTGCCATAATTAATGATATATATCTAATAGATTTGGAACATATCTAGAAGAATTTTGAACATGTCTTGAAAATTTCAAGTTTATCTTGAAAATTCGGATCTTATTTCACATTTTACAGCACTCAAGACAAATGCTCCTTAATTAAGATCTGACCTTGCATGATTCGTTGTTTGCTTTGTCTTTGTGTTCCTCTTTGTAGTAAAGTTTTATTCCAAATCAGAAATGCTTTCATATTGAGCTTTGTCTGAGCTATTTTCGAGTATGAGCTTCACCAGAGTTGACTTTGTATCTGAGTTTCGCCAGAATTTACTTTAAGTTTGACTGTGATCCATATATATGCTAGAGTTGAGTTCCCCAAAGGCTATCTTCAAGTTTCCGATTCTGAGCAGTCTCGTTGATCTACCTTAGTTATGATCATTGAACATCTATCACGTTTGGATTTGGACTTTGTTTAGATATGATCATGCTTCTTCAGATTTGTCTTAGGTCATCTCCAATGGGGAGATGATGCATCCCCAAAAAATGGCATTGGAGGATAGAGAGTGGGGAGGGATGGGGAGGTACTTAGGAGAGAGAAAAGGTGTTGTTATCTCCCGGGAGGTGATAGAATTTGTGGGTCCCTTTAATTTTTTTAATTGTTCTTTTTAGTTTCTTTTCTATTTCTTGTTTTTATTTATTTATTTTATTCTTGTATTTTTGGGTTCCAAACAATATTATTTTTTGCAATACATATTGCTATGATTTTTTTTGGCAATCCAAGTTATTTTATTTTATTTTATTTTAGTTAAAACATTGATGAGTAATTTATGCACTAAAAAATTATATAGTATATTTTAATCTTTTAAATTTAAGTTGTATTTTGTATTATATATATTTTTTTCAAAGTAATTATGTTATTTTTCAATTTTATTATAATAATATTTGGTTACTTTAAAAATAGATTTAATTAGTTATTATTTTATTTCATTCTTTCTGATTTATTCTTTTTATTGTTTAATTTATTTTTTTATTCTTTACTTTTGATTCTATTGACTGTTTGGACTATCCTTTCAATATATATATATATATATATATTATTTGTGAATTTTATTATAATAATATTTATAAAATAATTAATCAATTTTATATTAATTGAAAATATAAAATTTAAATAAAATATGGATAATAATGAATTAGTTAAAAGTTGGTGAAAAGTGGGGTCCAAAATGACGTCAGCAAATATATGAGTTTGAGGAAATATGGCTGGGGGGTGAAAATATGAATGGAAAATATAGTGACGTGGCTGTAATGATATTAGCAAAAACCTAAATGGGGAGACATTGTTGGGGATGATGGCCTTAGCATTTTATCTCAACGACGGCAGAGAAGATACTTTAATTGCAATCATGCATGTGTTGAAAACTACATTACATGCATGTATGTCATATTGTTATGCATGTATTCTGATTTGAATTTATACATGCAGTTTTATGTTCAACATTATACATTTTTGTGTAGCAATTTGCATTTATATTTGGCACTACATAATATCTAGGCAAAACACATGATTGGATCCCTATACTTTTACCATTTATTTCGATAAATCCTTGTACAATTTATAAGATGTATTAGGTCCTCTTACTTTTATATTCATTATCATTAAATCCTTATTAATGGAGTTAAATAATTCACTAACTTTCCGTTAGCTAAATAACATATTACTTCATTTTATTAGGTAAATTCCATGTCATATCACAGTTGAAAATTTTATACAATTCAAAAACCCTTCTAATTTATGTAAAGTAAACCCTCATATCATCTTCTCTAGTTTTCTCGAAGCAGGATTTCTCTTCATTCAAAAACATATATTACAAATTTGGAGAAATATGAATTGTTACAGTAATAAAAGCGATTTACTTAATATGTTATCTAAGTGATTTTCATGGTGTTCAGATGTATCATTTGTGATTAAGAATTTTGTGTTAAAGATTGTGATAAAATCTTCATTACGATCTTGCCAGTTTCCTGAATAGCAAGATGAAGATTTTATTGTTGGTGATCCAAGATGGTCTCGTGTTCTTAATTCTTTTTACAGGGCATGATGTTCTTAATTTCGTTTTGTTAGTATTTCTCTTTTATCAGTAAAAAGTTACAATCTAATCGATTTTGCAGACAATTCAAAAGAAAAATCAGAACTTCTTACACAGATCACAAAATCATAAGAATTATACCTATAAATTGTCAAGGTTTAGAATTTTTGGCAAATGGCAATGAATTATCTTCCTCGATTTACGAAACCAAAAGATTTGTACTAAAATATTGTAGAACAGAAAGGGTGAAAATATGAAGAAAAGTGAAAGTGAAGAAGACAGCGATTAGTTTTACGGATTAGGGTGGAAAGTTATAAAATTTCCTTCAATATAAAAATGACATGGATTTTTATTTTAATAAAAATAGGCGAATATATCATATTAGTTAACAGAAAAATTAATGAGTTTATTAATTACTATGTTAAATAAGGATTTGAAGATATTGAACATATAAGTTAAAGGACCAATTAAACCATGTAAATTGTTCATGGACTTATTGAAATAAAAGATAAATGTATAGGGACCTAAGGATGCGTTTTGCCTATTTATAACTCAATGTAAAAGCTCTCTTTGGATCATGTTAATTAATGTAGTATGTTTCCTAGTATGAACAAAATTTTTAAGATTAACATAAATTGAGGATGGAGTTTTCTTATGCAAGATTGAAATCTTTCAATATTTTTCAGAGACTTTTTCGAACATCAATATTTGTATCATCAATTATTTACACAGAGATAGAGGTTGGATTTCACTAAAGAGTGAAAAAAAGACATATTAGTGACATGTGAAATTTAGACATGAGAAGGATCAAACTCAGATTGTACCTTCTTAGCAGAGAAGTATGCCTCAAGCTCAGAACTTCAACTTGGCAATCAAGGGCTTAATTAGCCTCATAAATCACCTTCCCCTTAATCAGTTGCTTGTTGGGACTAATTTAGTGTGTTCTTTTCTTGATTAAGTTGTCTTTCTACTAGGGCAAATGAAAAACTTAAGTGTCCAAGAAATTGCTTTGTTCTAAACAACAAAGAACAGATACCAAGTTTGTAGTTCAAGAAAGGATGAAATTTTGGACCCAAAAATTCTAAACTTAGGACATGATTTTGGTGAATCCCAAGAGTTTCACAAGTAAACTTGATTCCTCAGAGAGGCAAGAAATCATGTGCACCAATTTTAGCATAACAAAAAGTTATAAGATATCCACTTAGTCTTTAACTGCACATCAAACTCTCTCAACACAAAAAACAAATCCTGTCGAAACAAATCAAGTGTTGTTTTCCAACATTCATGGCAGATCGGAGGTCGTTACTCTCTCGATTTTGGCCTCCGTCGGCTTCACGCCGCACGCCCACCACCCAAACTGCTGCCGCACCACCACCAGCAACCACCACTAGACGCACGCCGGAATCCCAATCTAGCAGCCAGACCAGCCCCGCCTCATCACCACCACCTCGAGCTCAAACCAAGACTCCCGTCAGGCAGTCGACTGCCAAAGCCTCTCCCGCTGCTCCACCTAGAGCAGAACCTCGGAAGGCATCCCCCGAGCCAAGCAAATCGCCCGCGGGTGAACTGCTAACCAAAGACGAGCCTAAAGCCTCATCTCCATCGCGTGCAACTGCACGGTCCCCGTCCTCATCGAAGCCAGCTTCGCCCTCTCGTTTGTCACCCCAATCTAGATCACCTCCTCAGCCTCCCTCTCCATCCCACCCTTCTCCTCAAGCACGAACCTCGCTCCCATCCTCATCCCCATCCCCCGTGACTTCTCAGAGTCCCTCCACGCCCAAACGAGCATCCAAACCTCACTCTCCATCCCGTGCCACTTCTCGTTCTCCTAAGCAGGGCTCGTCTAGCCCTCCCAAGGGAAAACAGCTTGCTCCTGCTTCCCCAACAACAGATCCCATACAGCCTACCTTGTCAAATGATCCAAAGCCTGCAGAGGTGAAGGAACAGGTCAAACCTGATAACTCTATAGCAGCCGGCGGCCAAACTCAGGAGGGGACGAGCTTCAAGAACGGCCACGAGGAAGCAAAGCCTTCTCAATCGTCACAGCTTCACAATGCAGCGCCACCTGCCCAATCCCTGGAGACACGTGAAACGAGCAAAAGTTTGGACTCTTCCACTGTCAATGGTGGCGGCGGACATGCTCCCGACATCAAATTGGATGCAAAGCCTGAAGAAACGAGAGATGTGAAGGAAGTAGTGCAAGCAACAAAAACTGAAGCTAATGATGAGAAAAAGAAGGAAGTCGATGATTCTGTCGATCCAAAGTCTACCTCGGAAGCACAGATTGTTGAAAAGCCTGAAATCCCAAATGAAGCAGATCAAATCCACAGCGAGAAGCAAGAAGCCCCTGACACAAAAGAGATTTTAGCAACAGAGGTGGTTGATGCAACAGTTTCTCAACCAATGAAGAACAGCAATGAGCATGTCCCGCCGCAGAAAAACATCAGAGCCGACATGTCAAAGTTCGCCAAAGAATTAGCCGGTGGGGACCACAAAAAATCCATTTCTGACAGACCTGTAAGTGTGATAACCCTTGCAGGAGAGAATAGAGGAGCATCAATGCACATGGAGTCCGAATCTTCGAAGAGAGAAGGGCCGATTCACATTCACAGGAGCTATAAGAGCAACCCCGACCAAAGCCCCGAAGTAGCAACCACCGATGGAGAGGACAGCTCCGAAGGGAAAAAGTCAGAAGACGAGAGGCACATGGAAGATCAAGTGGCGGAGGCATATGTAAACAACAATGCACAAGGGATCAATAACTCCATCGTGTTCAACAGTTCCATAGTCGAAGGAAGTCCGGGAGTTCACATGGTTGTCAGCCATCTACCAAAGGAACCAACCCGGTCAAAAGACGAAACAAGTTTGGGCGAGGCACGAAAGGCTGAAGTTAACATGAGTCGTGCAGAGAAACTCACCTATCAGCCGACAATCAGAAGAAGATGCCTGAGAGGTCTTATGTTGGAAACCAGTGATTCTGATCAAGAAAATCCTGAAAAGCCTCGACGCCATGGTTGCCGTGTTGCCTGCCAGAAAGGGGATAGAGAGAACGACGTAGATGTTCACTAACATGACAATCACTAATTGCTAAACTGCAGATGTCAAATATACATACATAATAAAGCAGATATGCTGTAAGGAACCAACAAGTGTAAAGACTTCAAAGATGATAAATAAAATGAACATTTTCCATAGTCACTATAAACAAAGCATTGCTGATGCATAGCTTACTCTTACAACTTGATTTTCTACAGAAGCAATACATTTCCATATGGTTCAAGTTCAAGTTTTTTATCCATAATACAAAAGCATCGAAAGCGAAACCATATTAAAACTAAATCTTATAAAGGTTGACTGCAAGGCATACCTTCTTCCAGGGAGAAAAAAGGACCTAAAAGTATATACATACATGTCTATTTGCATGGAGCCAAATACTTAAAACCATAAAAGCCTACTCGCATACTGGTTTCGTGTCAAAGCTGCTTAAACAGATAGCGAAAGCATGGAAGGCAGAGAGGGGATATCGATAGTCCATGGTAAATATGTCTTTCCCTATCTTTCCGAATTGCAAGATCACTTTCTCTTGATCTGGAGCTGGAACGTTCTCTGAAGGGTCACCGGCAGCTACGAGCTGAAAGTTTTTGACCGATGCCACCGTAACACGTCCTCTGAAGTTCAGACACCAACACTGCAGCTGCTCGTGCCATCTCGGAGTTTTGTTTTTCAAAATCAGCGGTTCGCCAATGCTTCCATTCAATTGTTTCGGCTTACCTCTAATAGGGACATCGAGGGCAGAATCCCGTTTCCTCACTTCAGAAGGTGTCAAGGGGCTAAAAGTTTCATCAAGACCATAACTAAATGTTGCGGGAGTAGGAGCACTTCCACCTTCTTGAGTTGATGAAACTGGAATCGGGTGCATTGTGCAGTTCATTCTTCTCGGCCCTCTTGTACGGAGAACATTAAGTTCGTAAGCAATAGTTGCAACATTGAAGTTGCAAATAGGTATTCTTGGTGCCACCTTCTTCGGGGAAATTCTTTTCCTCGACCAACCGTGGGATTGGATGGGTGCGTTGCACGGAGGCTGAGAATCGTGAACGTAGAATTTGGAGCCGAAAAAGTTGGACCTGATAACATAAAGTTACAATATAAACAAGAGGAGTATAAATGAGGATACAAATGAAAGAATGATACAATAATGCACCTCAGTTTGCCTGCATAATGATCACTGGTATGAGCGAAATCATTTGCAGCAAAAGATATGACAAAATCTGTTTTTGTGGCTCTTTTGATCCGTTTTGCTGCTAGCAGTAATTTACTTGCATCCCCTGAAATAGCTGTAATTGATCACAAGATTTAGAACCCAACCAAAAGGAGATGTGCAATGGGAATCTTAATCATAAAAAGGAAGCAAGTAATATTACATGTAACAATTCATCATCAACAAACACTGCAACAAAATTGTCAAGTAGAGACACAAAGAAAAATACCATAAATTTTGGTACATCTTTAGGTGTAACAAAAGATAGTTACATTCACACAAGCATCCGGATACTCTTGTTACATATACAAAAATGATTGTAATTTCTATTGCTTACACAAATAAATACACCCTCAAACGTCACTAAATTTTGCAACATGCTTTTATTTTTGTGACAAGCATGATAGTTATCCAACACAAGATTTCACAATATTATCCAGTTACATTTGACAAGTCTCACAATTCTTCAAAAAGTATGCCACTAAACACAAACGATGATAGAGAGAGTAGATCATCACTTGCCAGGGCTTAAGCCGAGGTATAACCTATAAGTCGATGTTGCCCTTTCCCTTCTAATGAAGCACTGAATCGGAGAATCCCTTGGTCCAGGCTGCAATACACATTTTCAGTAATCAGAAACGAGGAAAGCAAACCAAAGATCAACAACGCGATATATGGAAATTCTAGGTCATACCTGCTTGAGAGACATAGGGAAAGTGAGTAAACCACATTCCTCAGGAGTCTGGACAACCTCCCGAACTACATCCCTCCACGACTTGCAAACAGCAGCACACGACACTACAGCTCTTCGAGCTGGCCACGCGGTCTCATTAGCCTCTACCCTACCAATGATATCAAGAAGCAACTCCGGTGGCAAACTCGCCCACCGGCTCTGCTCTGCTAACAGGTATGAGGACGAGGACAAAGACGAAGATGAGGCATCGACACTAAAATCATAGGTTCTATGGCCCATCCCACATTCCTGCTCAATTGACTCCTCTATGCCCCTTTTCCCCTTGAGATCTCTTAAAATGGATATAAATGGCATTTTTCACTCAATTGGGAACTAAGCTAATACACTGCTCCTAATTCTATTTTTGATATCTAAACTTGAAGCCAGAAAAAAGAAACTACAAAACCTCCAAAATTGGAAACTCCCCACTGCAGATATGTGAATTCTTGACATTTGCAAACCCATCTTTGGCTACAACTACAACCATGCTTTAAAATTTCCACAACCTATTAAAGACTACTCAAGTATATTTCAAGAAATCGGAAGGAAGATACACCCAAAATTGAAGCATATAAGAATCTATCACACTCATAAAACGAAGTCGGAAATTGATTTCCCCAGAAGCTGAATGCGAGAATCGAAGGCCTAAAACAAGTGATGTTCACGTTTGTGTGTCCCCTGCAAAGAAAGCAAAATCACAGAGATTGATGCACGTCCACGGAAAAGGGACCCAATTTATCGGGGAAAATTAAAAGAGACACAAATTCAGTGGATCATCGGAACAGACCCCAAGAATTGCTTAAACAATGCCACCATGTCCCCCACTTCTTTCAGCTAAGATTAGATGCATCTTCTAATTTTTCCCCCCCTTTTCTTTACAGAATAATTAACCTTCCCCTATTGTGAAAACTGTACGGAAACGAGATAGCGCAGTGCCACCGCCACCCTCACTGCTCACAACAGGATGTCTGAAAGCGTTTCTGGGATTCCACCAGACTCTCTGTTTTGTGCGTCTCTTATAATCTTTTTGAGGGATGTGTTGCGCATTGTGTTCATAATATTTATAATCCTTTCATGGTCGTTAAAACTAACGGTCGGCTGTGTCACAGAAAGAGAGAGTGAATGGTAAAATGGAGAGGGAGAGAGTGATGGACACGTAATGGTCCATCATAAGTTATTTTTGGAAAAAATTGCTTATTTTGTCCCATTGTTGAGCGAACAACGAAAATGTCTCAAACTAATATTAATTACAATAATATCATATCCTACACCATAATACATTATTTATGTTCCGAATTTTTTTTCCGGCGCCTGAAATATGAATAGGCACGTCGGCGCGCAGACGTGGCTAACTTACGTGGACAATGAAAATGAGGTGGAAAAAAATAAAATCTTTAATATAATTAAATTATTTAAACGACGTCGTTTCTCCTCTTAAAAAATTAAAAACAAAAGAAAAAGAAAAAACGAATTACCTTTTTACCCCCAATCATCTTCTTCCCCAATCCACAAATTGCAGAAAACAGACATCGCCACCTGTCACTCCAACGCTCGATTCACGCAATCATGCTCGATTAGGACAAATTGAGCTACTTTTCGAATTCTCGAACCGAGCATGAGGGCTGGATTCGAGCATCCGTCAGCACGATAAACAGGAAACATAGTTGGCGGCCTGAAGGAAGGCGGCGGTGGAAAGGAACACAAAGGTGGCGGCGGCGAGGCGATCGGTGGAAAGGAACGGAGAGAGCGAATCGGCCGAGGTAGTCGCGGCGGCGCTGCGTCAGTGTTAGGACTTAGGAGGAGAGGCGCGGCGGCAGCAAGGCGGGGTGTGAGAGAGACGTCGTGAGTGGGTTTACAGAAAGTGAATTTGGGGCGGAAGAGTTCAGTTGGCCGTTGGAATTTGGGAAACGACGTCGTTTTCTCCTCTTTTGTTTCACTTTCTTTCTTTTTTCTTTTTCTTTTGTTTTTAATTTTTTAAGAGGAGAAAACAACGTCGTTTAAATAATTTAATTATGAAAAATTTTATTTTTTTCCACCCCATTTTCATTGTCCACTTAAGTTAGCCACGTCTGCGTGCCGATGTGCCTACTCATATTTCAGGCGCCAGAAAAATTTTTCGGGGATATAAATGATATACTATGGTATATGATAGGACACTATTGTAATTAACGTTAGTTTGAGATATTTTCTATGTTTCGCTCAAACAATGGGACAAAATAAGCAATTTTCCCTTATTTTTGCTTCCTATATTTATCATTCATATGCTTTTTTTTAAGTTACCACTAAATACATAAATTTTTGGGATATTTTGACAAATGTTGAAAGACACCAATAATTTCACAACCCTAAATATTAAATATTGTTATTAATTTTTCACAATTTGAATTCGGTACAAATCAAATCTAACTTGACAATCTAGTCACATAATTAGAGTGAATTGAAATGGTATTAATGTGGCCCACTTCAATTAGAATGTCATCGTTTTCTAGTAAAATATGTGAGAGTTTGTGAAATCTTTTAAGAAAAATATTTATTTAAAAATATACTCCCTCCGTCCCACTAAAAGCGTCTAAATAATTAAGGGGCACGGAAATTAAGGAATAAATATTTAGGGGGTGTTTAAGTTAGATAAAGTAAGAGAGAGAATATTTAAATAATAAAGTAGGAAAGAGAAAAGTAAAAATATAATTAAATAAATACTCCCTCCGTCCCTTAAAAGTATGCATAGTTTTGACCGGTGCGAGTTTTAATAAAATGTAGTTGACTTGAATTGTAGTGGAATATGAGTCCCACAAGAAAGTATTGTTAAAGGTAAAAGTAATGTTAGTGGAGAATGGATCCCACAAAAAGGTATTGGAAAATGTAAAAATAGTATAAATAAATGTTAAAGTAAGAGAATAAATGGGACCCACAAAAAGTAGTCATTTTCAAAAAAGGAAAATGCATACTCTTGAGGGACGGCCCAAAATGGAATAAAATGCATACTCTTAAGGGATAGAGGGAGTAATAAAGTAAGAGATAGAAAATGGTTAATGGTAAAATAGGAAAAAGAAAAGTGATAATTATATTTTATTTTTTAGAAAGTAGACACTCGTTATGACGCATCTAAAATGGAACACTTAGATAAACGTTTGTAATGGGACGGAGATAGTATTTTATTACAAAATGATATCGTGCTTATTGGAGTGGCCGACTGAGCACGATTTTTACAGTTTTTAATTACTTTTACATGCCTCGGGTATCCATTACGTTGCACGCTTAATGCATGCATGTTGTACATGAATGCTTTATTGTATAGGTTAAATTTCATAAATTTTTCATTGGTCCACTTGTCCAGAAAAAAGAGGACAAGTACGAATTTATCCAACTTTTTTGCATCATTAATTTATCTGTAGTCCTCATGCATGTATATTTATTGCACTGGTTAAGAAATGATAAATCGAGTAACTTTGAAAACCTAAATATGCAGGATTTGAGTTGGAAGTGGGGAGAAAATCTTAGTTTTTACATGTTGTTTAATGGGTTTCCAAAATTGTGGAGCCGAACCTAAGCATACAACTATACAAATTTAGTTGTAGGAATTAAGTGAACATACACCTGTGATCGAGAGGTGATGAGGATGATTATATGTATACCTATATCTTAAAGGATAAAAATTCATTATTGTGAAAAAGAAATTACGAGTTAACAAGGAATATCATTGAAACTCGGTTGAAAGCAAAACAAAAATGTATATTTTGTATAAGTTTCTGTGATACTCCTTGTTAATTCGTCAGCTGTTTTTACTTATCTACGTGAAGTGTAAATGTGGATTCGGCGAGCAATGTACAATTATGGAAGGGCATTAAGTGAAAAATTATGAAACATTAGGTAATTTAGTCACAATATGCTAAGGATAGGACACTAAGTTATCTTTATATCAAGTATAAATTTTAGGACTAATAGTGTTTTATGTCCTGAACTTTAAGCTTTTTCCACAATTAATGTCTCCAAATTATGTTTTTCTGTAATATGCATGCCATGCATCAAATAATCCAACGAGATGAGTTATCATTCTATTGCCCATTCTTAGGTAGACTCTTTTTTATGTCAACTTATAAAACGTCGTCATTTCATAATGTCAATCTAAGCTTAGGTGAATTTTTGGGGGCGCACGACAATTTTTTTTTCATGTCAGCCTAAGCTTATATAGGTGGATTTTTAGGTGGGAAGGATGTTAAAAATGACGTTGTTTTATGGGTTCATAGGGGAGAAAAGGTCAAACAGAGAATCCGGCTATAGAATGATAACTTGTCTCTCAAAATTCTGTATATAATGTGGGACATATTGTGAAAAAATGTTAAAAGATGAGGACAATTTATAAAAAAAATAACATAAATTGGATTTTATATATTTGGAAAAAGTTTTTAAGTTGGGGCCACAAAATACTATTTAATTCTAAATCCTATTCTATGATGTTTGCAGCTTATGTTAGATCAGATAACGAACACATCACGATACAAAAAAGACGTACGAATACAATTACAGACTTACAATATATATCTCGTCGAACATAAATTAAGCGACGTTTTTCCAGAAACTGAATATGGTGAAAGCATTACTTAATGAATTATTATTATGTGATGGCTTGAAAAATATGAAAAGATTAATTGTGGAAGCCCAGCTGATTAATCCTTTATTAGTTAGTTCCACCATTTTCTTGGTGTTGGAAGCTATTGTCATATTGGAAAAATCAGCCGACAATAATGTGCATCAGCGACAGCAAGCTGGATGCATGGCACCTTCACATAATTTGATCTTCACTCTATTCATGTGGATAATATTTGTGTGATAATTAATTAATACTCTATTACAATTAAGTGATTCTTTTTCTGTTAATTTCACTAGGAACAATTGGATTCGACAAGGAAAAGGAAACAAATTAATTAATCTGTCCCGTTTTAGCAAAAGACCTCGAGTGTTTCAGGTCGAAGACTACCATGATCCAAACAACTGAAATGGGCAAAAGATGACATGCTTTTGTCTTTTTATTTCTGTTAGGGGAAGTACCATTTTTTTATTGGGGGGGGAAATACCATTTTGTAGGCAGATATTTAATCTCTTTTAGTATTTTCATATTTCAATGTATGACTGGTATGCAGTAAGGAATTGAGAATACAATTGTGATTTCGTGCCCATTTTCATTCTTGTGGTTGGACTTTAATGCAGAAATTTTAAGGGCACGTTACGGACAATTCAAACCTGAAACTTTTGGCATAGGGCACTAACCGCCTATCATTAGGCCAACACACACATATGAGAAAAATCTCTATAACATGAATGCCCATTGGTCATTGCAACCCAATTCACTTGATTTCGTGCTAATTTGCTAAAATATTTCGACCGTATAACTCTAATCCGAACTCCAACCCCAACCCGACCGGTTTTGTGCAAATCCATTGAGCTACGGAATTTACGGAAAAAACAAATTATAAATGACTATGTTCATTGATGTATACATGACATATTCGTTAAACGATAAATTATTAAAAAAATCAAATAACTGAAAATAGAAATTAAAAAAAGGGTAAAATACAAACCATATATTTATTGAAAATTGATAGAGATCGATAAAATTTGTGAATAATAATCATAATTCTAAAAATAATTACATTATCATAATTCATAAATTGAGTTTAACGAGTCAATGAATAGATAATTGACTGAACCCGAATACAGTGAATAAATCATTTGAAGGCAGGCACAAGCAAAACATACACACTCAAAATGCTACAAAAGTAACTCATATTACTTGCCCTCTTTCTACATAGATTTATTTGTGTGCATTTTGAGTTGAGATGATATTTCTACTTCGAAAAAGATAAATAAACCGAATAACGGAGAATGCTTGGATTTAATATATCTCAAATGAGAGAAAAACCTGCCCGATCCCAGAGATAATGCTGTTGCGAGTTACGACGACGTGCTGCTCTCCTATTTTATTGATTATGGGCCATATATTTATTGGATTTGTCGATTAACTAAATGTGATGAATATAAATAAGGCCCAAACTGAAAAATATTTGATTGTGTAGTGGCCTGCCTGTTTTCACTTTTCAGTTGGGCGTGGATCAGACGGATTCTCACACACCACCATCCATACACATAACCCTCCACCTATTGGTTAGATTGAATATGTTTTACTAACTGAGTTGTGCTTATAAAATGTGTGTTTTTTACATGTACAATGCAGTAATGATAGTGATTTACATTTGTCCATACATATGCTACTATCAACATACGATGCAAGTATTGGTTGCAAACTGCAAACCCTACACAATGATGCATAAACAAATGTGGTGTTGATAACTAGAATCTAAATCACGGTGGATAAGAAAGGGGAGGGAGAAAAAAGATTATTCACTTTATTACGTACACCCTTCATGTAAATTTCGAAATTTAATGCTGATGATGTCAGCAATTCATTGTTCAATTTGTAGAATAAATCTGGTGCATCCAATTTGTGTACCGGATTATTTGCCACAGTTATTTGACATTATACAATATGACATTATTCAAATTTCAAAGATACAAAAAAGTGTTGCTAGAAAAATTGTATGTTTAATCACTGATAAAGAGATTCAAGTAGGCCGTGTCTCATTTTCATCTATTTTTTTCTAGCAATCCTTCCATCCAATCATTATAGTACTGTGTCAACCAATCGAGGCTATTAGCAATAACATTGACAGAACGTAACCACAAACCTTACTAAACTTACATACATAGATAGACACCTACCATGCACCAAACCATTGCCTTCATTTCACTCTAACCCATAAATCGAGAAATAAATTACAAACATATATCGACCATAAGCTTATCTAATATTTGTAATCAAGCATCATTCAAAAGCAGTACAAGTTTGTATATAAAGCCAAGGGAATTTCAGTAATTTTCCTTCACGCCTTCCCTATATATAAAGCTCCTTGTCCATAAACTTTAGGTAAATTGATCTACGAATTTTCGTCATACTCATATTTTTTTCCTGAAAAAATAAAATAAAAAATAGAGAGATGGGTGAGAAGAGCAAGATTCTGATTATTGGGGGCACAGGGTATATCGGTAAATTCATTGTGGAGGCGAGCGCAAAATCTGGGAATCCCACATTTGCTTTGTTGAGAGATGCTACAATTAATGACCCTGCTAAGTCCCAACTCATTCAAGGCTTTCAGAATTCTGGAGTCATTATTCTCAAAGTATGATTTACATTTCATTCTTTTAATTTGTTTTTTCAAATATGAAATGTCTACATCAATCATAGGTTATGTACTGCTGCTATAACCCTCGATCCTCATAAAAATAATTTGTTTTATGTATTACTTATAAGTACTCATTAGTGAAGTCAAATTTGAACACTTTCAATTGGGCCTAAGGTGTTAGTTTTTCATCTATAGTAGCAACTTTTTATGGGCCACTTTTATCCCTGATTCTAGGTTGCTGCACTCATTGCCTAAGCCCAAAGCCGCCTATATTGATCTTGAAGATTGATAGGTCGGATCAATAAAATATGAGATAAGTTGGTCAAACAAGTTGAAACTAATCGATCCATTAAAGTAAACCGCATATATCTCTGATTATTTATATATATTCATCAACTCCCCCTATAAATTTACCTTTTTCTTTTGATGGTGGCAGTTTGAATAAATTATAATCTAATTAGTAATTGATGAAAGTGCAGGGTGATTTGAACGAGCATGAGAGTTTGGTTAAGGCTATGAAGCAGGTGGATGTGGTTATATCCACCGTGGGTGAGATGCAGTTGGCTGACCAAGTCAAAATCATTGGTGCTATTAAAGAAGCTGGAAATATTAAGGTCATTTTAGCATACTAATATGGAGTAATAATTTGTTCCAATTAAATGTATAGTGTATGCAGAGGTTCTTGCCGTCGGAGTTTGGAAACGACGTTGATCGCGGTGGAGCCGGCAAAATCGGCATGGGCAGTGAAGGTGGATATTCGGAGAGCTATAGAGGCGGAGGGCATACGTTTCTGCCAATTACTTCGCCAGGAATTCCCCCTCCGCCCAAGGACAAACTTAGGAGATGGAAAACCCAAAGGTATTTCAACTTTCCACCTGCCTTTTTAATTTATATGTCAATACTTCTCATTTTAGTTATTTCCAATGACTTACTCCAATCCTCTGCATCAAACTCTACTATTTTATTTCATATTATCAATAGTGTTGTGTACTTTGAGGTTGAATTGATAAAAATCAATTCATCTTAAAAGACACTATTACATAGCAGACTATATTTGTATAACATAACAAATTATTGGGCTATATCAATTCATCTTAAAAGACAAGAGAATAAAATTACAATTCGGAGCTATTAGTGACTTCTAATCCTATTATAGACTTTTCCAAAATTGTAGTAAAAGCAGTTGGTATATATTTTTTTCAGCTGTGTTCAACGATGAACGTGACATCGGCACATACACTATCAAAGCTGTTGATGATCCTATTACCTTGAACAAGACCCTCTACATCAAGCCTCCAAAAAACATATACTCGTTTAATGAGCTTGCTGCTTCATGGGAGAAGAAAATCGGCAAAACTCTCGAGAAAATCTATGTACCTGAAGACCAACTTCTCAAACAGATTGCAGGTTGGTTATTCATATTCATACAAGCTTCAAATTAAAACTTGAAAATCAATTGCAGCCTTTTAATCGTGAAATTAATCTACAGTCAATGCATATTGATCAATGTATCACTCATGCACGAATCCCTTGAGAGACAAAATTTCATTTTTTGGTGCAAATATTTTTCAATGCAAATGCGTTTGAAAATAGTTGCACAAAAAAAGTTAAAATATCACCCCTCATGAAATTTGAATTTGGGTGCTGCTGATACATTTATTCAGGCATCCGATTACAAAATGATGCATTTAATATAGATCTTCGAAATTGAATGGCTGGAAATGATTCTCATATTTTCACTCGAAAAAAAAAAAAATCATTTTGAACCTTCATCATTCTCATGAAAATAAATACTATATAATATTGCAATTAACTTTTGTAGTAATAATTTTGCAGAGTCAGCAATGCCAATAAACATAATACTGGCGATCAACCATTCTGTATTCGTGAAGAGTGATCAAACTTATTTTGAGATAAAACCCTCATTTGGATTCGAGGCTTCGCAGCTCTATCCTGATGTTAAATATACTACCGTGGATGAGTACATCGACCAATTTGTCTAAATTGTCTCGCCATCTCGACTTCTCAATTAATAATGGCAAATTCCTCATCAATTTTATGTTGTTAAATATATATGCTATTGTTTGTGTTTAGTCATGAAAACATTTATGGATGCTATGAATTCATCGGTTTTAATTGTTGTTAAAGTTTTTCTGCTATATAATAAGCATATGAATTTCGACATAATTGAGAACAAGTGCAGGAATAAATAGCTCCGCTTTATAAATTGGTTCGACTATTATATTCATGTTACAGAGTATTATAATAATATATGATATACTAGGAGTCTAGGATTGAGATATAATATATTTTTAAAAAATTTAAAAAATTAATGTACTTTATGTATAAAGTTAGTGTACTACTAAATTTTGATTAAAAAAAATGTTACATTTTTCATCAAATTTATTGTAATACAGTAACATTAGTTACATTATACTACTACATAAAAAGTGCATTAAAGTTTAGGGATGTCAATTTTACCCGAACTCGATGGGTTGATCCGAATAAATCGAAAAATATAATAGTAAGGGCTAAATTTTTACGATCCGAAATTAAAGCGGACTACATGGGATTGACCGATTATCCTACGGGTTAGATGGGTTAGCCCGAATGGGTTGCGGGTTGGCCCGATGGACTGGAGAATTAAAAAGAATTAAGAATATTGACATCATCTAGAAATTAAACTGACTTTTCATTTATTGCTTTGTGTCATGACTCAAAACACTCATCCGATAATATATAACTTTACAATTTTAATCTTCAAGTTACTTATGCTCCTTACGTCTCATCATTTATTTTTCGCAATATTATTAATAAAATTGTGTTTTTGTGCTGAAAGTGGCAGGAACCACTAGATTTAATATTTTTTTTCAAGATGAATTAATTCATTTTCGGAAAACAAGCCAAATCGAATTGGACAATTCTAAATGTATTATGTCATGGGCCAAGTTAAATAGGACAAAAAAGAATATATACATGTATAATTTTTGGTAAAGTGTCCAATCCGATGGGCTAGCCCGAACGAGTTTGGGTTGAAAATTTTAGCCCGAAAAAAACTTAGTCCGATTAGCCCGCATCGAATAGCCCGACAACCCGATAGAATCGACCTGAAACTCGATGGATTGACCCGATTGATAACCCTGTTAAATTTATAGATAAAATGCATGATTTTAAGGTTCTTACGAAAAAAAAATAGGATTTTTTAAACGTATATACCCTGATATACTATAGTTATCTATTACCTTGCATCATAATAGATTTTAATATTATATTTCTATAAAGTTTATAAGATATTATTATTAATTTGACATATATATTTATAATTAAATTCAAATTCTAAACTTTTTATAAGTGTCTCTTATCATTGTGCTAGTAATAATAATATTAAGTATATACGTTCTTACAAAAAAAATTATATATATATATATATATTATTATATATTTTAAAAGTATGAAATGTCCATCATGATTCATGAAAATCCGAGTGTTGCTTTCTGACTTTTTAATAAGATGAAGCTAGGTATCATTTATTAATACACATAAGTGTGTCCTAATAATTGACTCTCCCTAGTCAAAAGTAAAATAAAATAATACTCCCCTAATTTTAGAGAGTTCTAGAATGTCAAATATTAGTTGGCATACCGCATACATTCATTCAATTCTTTACAGCTACCGCTTTTGGAGATCTGCTACTAGTCGTCTATTATCACTAACATTAAATTTTAATCGGTAATCCAATGCAGCTATGAGGTACCAAACGCTACTGATATAACTACAGATAAAACTAGTCACTAGCCTAATACTATATTTTATCTAAAATTGAGTTGTCGCGATTAGGAAACAATAATGAATGGAGTATCATATTTTTCAAATTTATTTCTGTTAACGGATAGGGTACCAATCTCAGAAATTTCGGATACCCCAAAATTGGCAAAAATGTCGATCCCGGTCCGTTCGAAATTTGGGATTCACGTGTCCCGACACGAATAAAAGTTCAATACCTGTTCCGATCTCGTTCCAGAAATTTGGGTACTCAATTTTTCGAAATTCTCGAACAAGACCAAAAATCTCGAACTTAGTAAAAGAGAAAAACAATATTTCAACTATTATTTCTTGATTATCCCCTGTTTCAAGTCGAAAATTTCACCAATTTACAATCATCAATAACAATTGAAAATGACAATATAAAAAATAACAAAAATCATAATTATCTTTTCCAGATTCATATAAGATAATACAAAAATTAATAATACATTATAAATTAAAAAATCGGATGTACGGGATAACCTATCAGAAAAATAGGTATTCCGATACTTGATTTTTTAAAATCTCAATCCCCGAGTCACCTCCTGCTACTAAAGTAATCAAGTATCGGGATCTTGGATCCCGTGTCTCAATGGAACTTGGGTCGAAACAAATATTTTTCGATCCCAAACCCGAAATAAGCAGCCCTGTTCATGGTTACTAACTTTATTATCCATGTTCATCGCAAACCTATATGGTTGTACCCACTAAATACCCACTTAAATCTATCTAGATGTATAAATACTATAATAGTTAAATATAAACTATTATAATATTGGATACATGTCTTACTAAAATTCAAACGGTACAAAATAAACATTTATAATATTAACTAGAAGAAACAATAGTGTAATTAGTTGAAAATTAAATTTCGCAGAGATGACTAGTATATATGAATGTGAGAAAATTATTTGATTAGTGATAAACTGACTTGTATAGTGATAATAAACCGTGATTAGTTATAAAATTATACTAATATATTTATATTGTATATAAATGAGTTCGAGTAACAAATATATAATTAATTCTCAAACGCGACCCTAACTCGCAACAAATATTAATTTCACTACCTATACCAAATCCAAACCCATTTTATAGTATTTATTTAAACCTACCCCACTATGATTTTGTTATATCGAATACCCGCAAAAATCTGATCTCCTGTCATCTCTAATTAGGATGAAGCTCAAATTTGAGCTCCCCATACTAAAAAAAAACTAAATTAGTTCTTTCAAAATTTGAAATGTAAATTTTATCCGTAATAATGGATGTAGGAGTTAATATTGTGGAAGAAAGATAAGGCAAAGTAGGTCGCAGAGGCAATTAATAGTAAGCTCAAGAAACAACGACCAGACTCGAATTTTGGCATCACGCCATAAATAATGTAAAATATATTATATATACCCTACTTGGTTGTTCGCAACCATCTTCAACATTTTAGAATGGGAGAGAAGATTTTGATAATCGGTGGAAGTGGATACATTGGGAAATTCATAGTTGAAGCCAGCGCCAAATCTAAGCACCCCACTTTTGCTTTGGTGAGAGAGACCTCCCTTTCTGATCCACCCAAAGCTCAGCTCATCGAGGGATTCAACAAATCTGGTGTCACCATCCTAACTGTATGTCGGTTTATTAGTATATCTTTTATTTTTGGTCTTAGAAAAGCATTTATTTTATGTACATGTGCAGGGTGATCTAAACGATCATGCGAGCTTGGTGAAGGCTATAAAGAAAGTGGATGTGGTTATATCAACCGTTGGTTTCATGCAAATTGCTGATCAATTTAAGATTATTGCAGCAATTAAAGAGGCTGGAAATGTTAAGGTATCCTCTTCTTATTCCATGCCCATTTCTTTTTAGCATCACAAAAAAATAGGAATAACTATAAGGCTTGGGACACAGACTAAATTTTCAATATGTTTAATTGGTAAATTGTTGCAGAGGTTCTTACCTTCAGAATTTGGGAATGATGTTGACCGTTGTCGTGCCGTGGATCCCATCAACCAAAATTTCCAAGTGAAGGTGCAAGTTCGCAGAGCAATTGAAGCGGAAGGCATTCCTTACACCTTCATCTGTTGCAACTTGTTTGCTGGCTATTCGCTGTCGAATTTTGTGCAGTTGGGCGCCACTGCTCCTCCAAGAGATAAAATTGTTATTCCCGGAGATGGAAATGTCAAAGGTACTCACATCACTGCCCAACCTCTTTCTTTAAATTAGTATTGAATCCCCTTTCACAACTGCAGCTGTCTTCAACGACGAACGTGACATTGGAACATACACCATCAAAGCTGCAGTTGATCCAACAACACTGAACAAAATCGTGTACGTCAAGCCTCCTCACAACATATACTCATTCAATGAGCTTGTTGCTTCCTGGGAGAAGAAGATCGCCAAAACCCTCGACAAAATATACGTCCCAGAGGACCAACTTCTCAAGCAGATTCAAGGTAATTAATTAATTAATTTTCTCCAACTTACATTCTAAAACTAATCGATATATATGTATTAACTTGCAGAGTCACCGATGCCGGTGAACGTGATTCTCTCCATCAATCATTCCATATTCGTGAAGGGAGATCAAACCTATTTCCAGATCGATCCAAAGGTTGGGCTTGAGGCTTCCGAGCTCTATCCTGATGTCAAATACACCACCGTCGATCACTACATCAACCAGTTTGTGTAGATTTCTATTTCCACAAAACCTTCATTCCAATGTTGTTTATGTTTTCTTACCAAAACTACTTCAATAAATATCAACTTTACCAAATTAAATTTTAATGTGAACTTCGTATTTCATGCCATGTGTATACTTTTTTATCTTTAATTAATTCGTTTTATAATCACTTTGTTAATGAGCACATTCTTGTTTAAGAATGATAGGAATGATTATTGATGGCTGCATAATATATAGGGATGGATTATGGTAAGAAAACTCTTCGATGTAACAAATAGGAATATATATATATATATAGGGTGGGGATCTACTAGGATCCCTCCTGAAATTAGGATCTAGGATCAAAGCATACATTTA